>CM041776.1:355352010-355778734 GCA_023374045.1 Limonium bicolor
TGCTCTTCCGTGCCTCTCGTCACCCACGGTAATTTTGCAACCCTAACTGGCGATTATAACATGTGCCTCTCTTCATTCTCATCTTGTGTCTATGTATCTGCATAAATAAATCACTGGAACTGCTGCATCTCGCACACCAGATTCACACACCAGATTGAAGATGAGCTTAGTATAAGCTTCAGAGTAGACTTTTAGGGTGGTGATGGTGTTTTGGCTTAGTTGAACTGATTGTGGTTTAGCCAATTTATAAACAAGTACCTGGTGAATAAGTACTAGGTGTTGAGTTACACCAATTGTGGTGTTATTTATACAATATTTTGGCTTTTGGTAATTCATGTGTACAAACACCGGTAACCAGATAATTTTATGTGATGTACTCTTTCATTCATGTGCTTCATTCATATATGTGTGGTATTCGTTAGACTACAAAATGGTACAATATTATATAAGATCTCGTATAAGGTACATATTTGATGTATTGGTAATTGTTATTAATTTGAGTGGTCTTTTCTTTTTATAATAAAATAGTGACATTCATGTTATGAACTAAACATTCATGAATTAGAACTTTAAATGACATTACAAAATACCTATGAATTGAAATTTAATACATTCACATATGTAAATAAAAACCACAATAAATAATTTTATAAGCGAAACAAGTTTATGATATACCAAAGAACATATGTACAAGTACCATGCTATTGTCAAGCTAATACCAACATTACATATAGAATGTACCACAAATTCCTTCACAAAACACCTAACATCTGTTTATATGTACCTGTGTTTAAACCACACACAATATTGGTAACAATAATATCCATAAAGAAATCGGTATTTTTTTCTAGCAAACAAGATATATTACACCGACAACAACATAACCAAACACCACGAATTCCTTAATGAAACACCTACCACTTGTCAATATGTACCTTAGTATGTACAGTCTATACTGCAATAACATCCTTAAAACACAAATATATGTAATGCTCAAACGTTTCACTACGTCATTATTAGATAATCTAAATTGTGTCAGAATATAACTAGCGCATAGTGCCGACTCAGTGTGAACATTATAAAGTGCATGAGTGCTCAAAAGATTACCCTACACCACACCCTAAAAACCACCCTAGAAAAGTTAAACCGTCGAAGGTTTATTTTAGGGTTTGAAGTTAAGGGTTTATGGTCTCTAACAACCCTAAACCCTAACACAAACCCTAAAAATTAGTCAAGTCAGTGTCGACATTATAAAGTGCAGTTTAACTCAAATAAGATTACCTTACACCACAAACCATTAAAATTACCCTAGGTTAGTTAAAACGTCAAAGGTTTATTTTAGGGTTTGAAGTTCAGCGTTTAGGTCTAACGACCCTAAACCACAACCCTAAAACTGTGTCAAGTTAGTGTCGACATTATGTTCCTAGGGTGCCGAGTTAGTGCCAAACACCGTAAATTCCTTCACGAACACCTAACACCCGGTAAATGTGCACCTTTGTATAAACTTACACGATGTTGGTAAAAATTATATTCCTAAAGACGTTGGTATTCTTTTCTAACACACAAAATATAATACATTGACAATAATATAACCAAACACCGTAAATCCCCTAATAAAACACCTAGCACCTGTTCAATTTGTACCTATATATAAACACATTATGAACATAGCCAAACACCACGAATACCTGGTTGATACACCTAGTACCTAATCAATATGTACTTGTGTATCAACCAGACACGATGTTGTTAACCATACTATCTGTAAAGACATTGGTACTATTTTCTAGCGTACATGATATAATATACCAACAACAATATAACTAAACACCATGAATCCCCTAATGAAACACCTAACACCAATTCAATATGTAGCTATGTTTGAGTTACACCTGAATAGGTAAATTTCAACAAAATATTTTTCAACATTCTAGTTCTAATAAATTACAGTTATACAAAATATATAAAAATGTAAAAAAAAAGTAAAGAAAAACTAGCTTCTTTTAAGTAAATATGTATTTAAAAAAACAAAATAAAAAAGTTACATAAAAATCGCAACAACTAGCGTAAATGTAAAAAGAAAATTCTTAGAATGAATTATATAATTAATAAATATTAATCGTATAAACCATAGATGAAAAAAATGTTGGATAAAAGAAAGAAAATTATATAGGTCATACAAACTTCCTTATTATTTGAGTATACCATATAATAAAGCAAAATATTTTGCATGGAATATGGTATTGAGAGCAGAGTCATGACTGAAATTAGAGACACTATGGTTGGGGGAGTAAATATAATCAAACACGGGATGCAAGCTCAGGTAGCTAGTCTAATGTCATCCCTCAAAAATGTCAATTTAATTGGATGTTTGTTCTGTTATTTTAATGAATGAGATTTATGTTGATTTTAATGATTTGAAATTAATAATTCTTATTTAGTTTTATCTAGAAGATTAGTTTTTATAGAAGAAAGGTACAGGTTGTTAAGATATTTTTGATAACTAGTTTAGTTTCATGAGCCTAAAATGATTGTAATCCTATCAGAATTAAATGAAAGGTAATGTGTTGTTATTCTTCCACTTATTTCTTCACATTCTTATATTTTTCACAATGCTATCAGAGCGAGATGAAGGGAAGAAATCATTCTTTCTGATAGTTGAGATATAAAAAAAGTGAGTGAACTTGTGTGAAAAAGTTTTGAGTTTGAGTGATGACACCAAATTTCAACATTCGTATTCCGGTTGTTAGTGGAAACAATTATCATTCTTGGCCGTTGGAATGGATTAACACTACTACAGAAAATGCTTTACACAACTGTTAAAAAAACTTTAGAGAACTGTTAAAAATAGTTCTAGTTGTTAGAGTTCTCTATAGTATGCTCTCCTTTAAACAACTGTGATTAACAGTTCTCTATAGTTACTTATAACTACTGTTGATGTCATGATACACAACTGTTATTAACAGTTATAAAACACCTTATCATACTACCATTAACAGTTGTCTATTGCATTTTAGAATCTGTTTTACTATAATTTAAGAACTGTTAGTAACAGTTATCTATGGTGATCCATTCTCTATACATATATATATATATATATATATGGTATTAGATGAATTTCATACTCAATGCACAACGTTAATGAATCAAAAGCAACAATTTATTTCTTTAATTAGATAACTAAAATGTATAATCCAACATGGTATGTTATCTTACAAGCACAACTCTCGTGGTCACCATTTTGATCGATCAAAATCATTATAATGGTCCAGTACTAAAGAAATATATGACATAAGTAGCCACCACCATCTTCATTGTTTTTTGGGAGTACTCCCCATTGTGCCTCCCAAAGTCACTTCTTCCACTCTAACTACCACCTCAGGTGTCCATCACCAGCAAAGTTCCCACGGCCAGTCCTGAATTCATTGTTGTTCCGGTATCCACCTCCAAGTCCACCACTAAAAAGAGAATAAGCTTACCCCATAACATCTGCAAACGAGAAGAATACAAGTGTGTAAGGTTGGTATAATCCTATGAGAAAAAAAAAACATGAACATCACTTGAAATGATTGTTGTCCATTAGCCCCTAGAAAAATGAAGTGTAGGAGCACCTTTATTTCATCGGTCACTTTATTTGAGTTTCTTTTTCTGTTGCCAAACGTGTATAATTATCTGGTGCACCACAACAAACAGAAACATTGCTGAAGGTTAACGACAACACTTCCACTATGGAGGGCAAAAAATGCCTTATCAGCAAACAACATAAGATGATAGTAATTCAGAAGCATGTCCTACAGAAGCCGATTCAGTCAAGTGAAAACAAACCTTGTTGAATCAAACTTGGATGCCACCACGTTGATAGACCCAAACCTTTTAAATTCGTTCTCAACAATGGCAATAGTAGCATTGAATTTAGTAACAGCTGTGTTATAATAGTAGTTATAAGTTGTTTTTGTAGTAGTGAAATTCTATATTCTGCATTACAGACAGCAATTGATTTATGCATAAAGAAGTTGCACAAATGGCTATATAGCAGCTCAATATAGAAACAAACCTAGCACATGAATGATACATTTACAAGAAACGGGTAGCACTGAACTACTAGCTAAATTTTTCTCGCTCTATGCTACACACATCAAGCTTATTATCTAGTGAAAGTCTCTAAACAACAAACAAGACAAATAAGTAAAATGAGATACATAAAAATAAAGTATCGTACAAAAACAAAGGAATATAGATATGATGTAAAAAAAATATGACAAAAGGCCATTATTTTGGTTTCATGTGAAGAAGCGGAAAACTTACAGCGAGTCAAAGTACATAACTTATATTTAGAAATAAAGTCAAAGAGAAAGGCAATGAACTTCCTCTAGGCATGTGGTCTCTCTCACTCTGCACAAAGAGAAAGGCGATGAATTTCATGTCTCAAGAGATTAATATATTAGTAAACATCAAAGTATACTAATTAAGACTACATCAAAAACATACCAACATTTTCAAACAATTCTCTATCAAAAGCCATTACAAACAATGCCCATCTAGTAGTAGATTATGTCACACCTAGATCAAAAGACGTATTCGTAACTTAATAATTCTACAAAGCATAAAAAACTCACGATGCTGAAATTTGAAGAACTATAGTGCATTTCACCAATTTCCTTTATGAAATTGCTTGCAACAATACAATTGTATGAAAAAACAGAACTTAAACTGGGTCAAGCCACATACATCGAAATTTAATAGTATGAGATAACAACTAACTATATATTTCAATAGTGTCATAGTTATTTTCTTACTCTTACTTGTTAAGAAGAAAATTCTTCAAACACTTATCACTTTATTTTCTACAACTCAAACCAATGACCATTGTTTTCCTAAAATTAACCAATATCCATCACTGTGAACCTAATGATAGATTACAATAGGCGAGCTCACTTCTATCATGATGTAATATAATGACATGAAGATGCACTAGATAGAGCGATATATGTATTTGAAAACAAAACTACTGCTAGTAAACACAAGATTTAAATATGAACCAAGAAATGAAAAACAGCTGAACTCCCA
Organism: Limonium bicolor; assembly: GCA_023374045.1. NCBI lineage: Eukaryota > Viridiplantae > Streptophyta > Magnoliopsida > Caryophyllales > Plumbaginaceae > Limonium > Limonium bicolor. Next base: position 355,357,078 of record CM041776.1, read on the forward strand.
CAATAAAATTGATGGATTAGGTTGAAATACCAATCAACCTTCAGCTGCTATAGGGTCTACCGCCTGCTTTCGTAAATAACAACAAAATTTTCTAGTTCATGACAATATAATTTATTTGGTAATCAGAGAGTGCTAACACTACGTGTCATTTGATAAATAATGAATGAATTTAAGCAAAAAAGTAACTCTTGACCATCATCCAATATAAACGTACCTGTTAATTCCCACATACCATTAGATATAACATAATACGTCCATGGGATAGCTGAATTTTCTTCTTTACTGCCAATTTCAGAGATGAGGACGATGGAACAACTACATTCATAGTGACAGTCCCTTTAATCAACAATCAGAAATGATTTTCCCCAATAGACTAACTCCATGTGGAAGTCTTCGGAATCATTCATTATGAAACCACCTTGACTACCTGCAACCGTCACTGTACACTAGATGTTCAATAACTCATTCTTTGTATATATTTCAATCTGCATTATAGTATAATTTCTATACATCAATGAAATGAGCTAGGGAAGTATTGTGAGAGAAAAAATGGCAGAACCAACTAACATCAGCGAGAGCAGGAAGATAAAACCCATGTATATATCATCCTTGGTGTGAGTTCTTGTTGTGTGGTTTCCTTTGCATCACACATATTTGCCAGATCCTCGATTCCTTCAAGTGGGAAAAATATATAAACATCATGATATTCTCACAGCTTAATAACATTGTCAAAATCATGTTGGGGGGGGGGGGGGGGGGGGGGGGGGGGTATACAATCACGAGGACGCAACTTAGGGTTGGAAATAGTTAATGAAAAAGTAGTAAAATGTAAGAGCTTTCAGATATTTTGTTTTAGGAGAAAAAATCTACCAAATCCTACGGTTTTATTTCATTCCAATGATTAAGAAAACGAAAAAGAAGTCCCAGTGATGGGAAGCACATTAGCGGGCATGGAAGCTAGTCCGCATCACACAACAATACAGAACACATGCTTTACTAGCTCAGAGCGCCCGAGAACGGAAGTTAGGGTTCAGGAAACAAATTTGCTACTCCTTGATAATAAAGAAAATGAAAAGATTCGCCGATTGTAGATGCCGTGAAAGAACACATTAAGATTTCAGTACGCATCAAGCATCACATTCTCGAGATGATTCTCACCGAAGAGCGTAACTTTTAAAAAGTGGAGGCGAGCGAGCGTTCGCGGCAGTGGAGGGCAGGTGAGAGGTTTGGCGGTTGGCGATGGAGAGAGGAGATGAGCGCCAAGATAGGAGTGAGTGAAATTTTATTACTGTATTAGGTATCATCAGGACATTTTTATTATCCTTTTTCACTAGCGAATTGTTGCCATCAAGTTTCGAAAGATGGACGGGTCGGTTTGAGTATGAGTCTTCGCTTCTTTTAAGGGTGTATATCTGTCTACTTACAACTTCCTTTTTACACAGTTGTCTATGTTTACTTTGGCTACTCATTCGTACTAATGAGAACTGCATTTAGATAACAGTTATGTCTGAGTAGTAGTAAAAAGTTAAAATATGTAGTAGGTAAGTGCAAAAGATTTGGTCATGTTCTAAAGTATTGCAGGTTTGGTGCTTAGATGAGTAACAAAAAACTTAAATGACTTAGTTCACAGAAGAAAATTGTTTTAGAGGTAAGAAGAGATCTGCTCCTGGGATAGATTATTGGTGGGATGTGCACCATAATTGCAGAAGAAACTGAGAAGTGCATCAGGATTTTGGAGAGAAGTGCTCCGTGGAAGATTTGAAGATTGTAGAGATGTGTTCCAAATACTTTTGTTTAAGTTGTTAAGATTTTTTTCCATAGTTCTTTTAGAGAATTCAAATCCAGAAAAAAATGGCGATTTTAATGATTTGAAATTAATAATTATTATTTAGTTTTATCTAGAAGATTAGTTTTTACAGGATAACATTACGGGGTGTTAAGATATGATAACTAGTTTAGTTCGTTAGCCTATAAAAGGATTGTATTCTTATCAGAATTAAATGAAAAGTAACGTATTGTTATTCTTCCACTTATTTCTCCACATTCTTATATATTTCAACAATTTAAGACTTTAGTTTCATATTGGAAGGTTTGAGCACAACCGTATGTTGTCTGATGATGTGTAACTTTTGTAGTTGGGTTGAATTTCTGAAGTTTGTGATATAGATTTGTAAGTTGATATTTGTTATATATTATCCATTTATTACATTTGATCTCTTTGTTTCATTTTGTTATATATAAGTATAAAAAGTTACAGAAGAAATATTTTGGGAAATTTCACGATATACTCCCGAGGTTTGAGATAATTTTATGAGATACCCCTGAGGTTTCATTTTCATTACGGATACCCCTAAAGTTTCATTTCTTTACAAGATACCCCCGAGGTTTCATTTCATTACGAGATACCCCTGAGGTTTCAGTTTTACTACGAGATACCCCTCCGTTCAAATTCATATCCCTAGTTTACCCTCCCCCATATGCCCCTACAATAACTGAGGAATTTACGATCAAAGTTTAATTAAAAATTTAAGACTTAAATGAAATACAAAAAATAAAGATCATAAATTTTGATTTTTTTTAAAAGAATATATTAAATAAACAAAAACAAAAAATTAAAAAAAAAATTTGACTAAATAATAAAAAATTGTTTTATTTTAAAAAACAAACATCGTAACTGTGTTACATAGTGATGACTTAAAATCATAAAAAAAATTATAACAATGATATGAAAAATATTAAAATTAACAATTTCATATATGTAAATAAAATAACTCATAATTTAAAATTAGAAAAATAAGTATAATTAAGAACTATAAAATATGATCATTTTTGTGATTATTGATGTAAAATAATATATTTGTTAATAAAATTTTATAGTTAATAAAATAATTTAATAATTCTTATATTTAATGTAATTGTTATAACTTTTTTATGATTTTATGTCACTACAATAATAGTTTTTAAAATTAAGTAAAAATATGTGTTTTTAAAATAAATCAATTTTATTGTTTAGTCATTTCTTTTATTTTTAAAATTTTAAAATATAACTATTTTTGTTCACGAGAACATATAAAATTTAAACTCCATTTTAAAAAATTGAATAAAAATCATAAAAGAGTTATAACAATTACATTATAAGATATTTTTTAATAATTTTGTTAATTAAAATTTTTATTAACAAATATATTATTTGACATCAATAATCACAAAAATGATCATATTTTATAGTTTTTATTAAACTTATTTTTCTAATTTTAAATAATGAGTTTTTTAATTTACATATATGAAATTGTTACTTTTAATATTTTTCATATTGTTATAATTTTTTTATGATTTTAAGTATCATTACGTAACACTTTTACAATTTATGTTCATTTTTTAAAATAATACAATTTTAATTATTTAGTTATTTCCATTTATTTATTTATTTATTGTTTTTGTTTATAAATATATTCATTTTTTAAAATTGTTTTCTAATTTTATATGATCTTTTTTTTATATTTTATTTTAGTCTTAAATGTTAATAAAACTTTGATCATGAATTCCTGAGGTATTGTAGGCATATGATGGGAGGGTAAACTAGGGATATGAATTTGAACGTAGTGGTATCTCGTAATAAAACTGAAACCTTAGGGATATCTCGTAATGAAAATGTTACCTCGGGGGTATCTTGTAAAGAAAATGAAACCTTAGGGGTATCTCGTAATGAAAATGAAACCTCAGAGATATCTCGTAAAATCGCTCAAACCTCAAAGGTATATCGTGAAATTTCCCAATATTTTTTTAGTGGTACGATGCTGGCTCGAGCGAGGGTAAGATGGACCTGAAGCAAACGGTTGATGTTGAAAGGTTTTCCCTTTATGCTTTTGAAAAGATTATATAAGGTTGCAAAAGGTTTACAGCCTCTGAAGAGTATGAACAATATTGGTTCTTGCTTTGACTCCTTTTGTTTGACTGGTTATTTGTGTCTTGTCAAAGTAGTGAAGTGACTCACGATGAATGAGATAAGGTTTCTCATATCTAGTTGACGAGTAATTCGTGCTGACATATACGAATGAGAAGACAAAAATAAAGTGGTTTCAAAAAAAAAAAAAAAAGAAGACAAAAATAAAGGGATAAACAATACGCAACTCTTACACATAATATCCTTAAATTTATTTATTTAAAAATAAGACAACACACCTTACTACAAAATCTATTCTCCTGCATAAAAGTAAATAATAATTAATATCTAATCATAAACAACAATTTCATATTCTCTTAAAAAAAACTGGAAAAAAATTCTTAACAAGCTAAAAGAATATTTGAAGAAAATTTCTTCAATGTTCAAGTCCTTCTCATTATCTTTATCTCCGATTAGGGTGCACACCTCACGAGCAAATTTCTCTTTATTTCTAAAATAATTTTTTTCCGCAACTGAGATGACTCAGTTTCTTGGTTACTTTTTGAGCACGGAACTTGCAATACTTTAATATGACCGAATCTTCTGTACTTGTAACACTAAGATTTTACTTTGTGCTAGCAATTATTTTCACTAATTTTTTTACAGTTAGTACATTGTAAAAAATTGTCTTTTTCTTAAAATTTGAAGACTTAATTAAGCATAAAACGACTTCAGCATTGTCTCCGTTTCCTACTCTTGTCATCGTTCTTGGTTGATCAACCACTTGAAGAGCATTCATTAGTTCAGCAAAATTGGTTTTGGACAAATCCTTTAAATCTTGAAGAGATTTTGGATTAATTTCAAATCATAAAACCAATAATTCGGGGGAGTTCCATTGATTTTTTTTTTTCTTTCATTGCGAGGATGTGAACCACCACCTTCTCAAGACTTGAGGCCTTGTAGGTGAATGGCTTGCTTGAATTCAAACGTCCTAGCTATTTTTTCTTAGTGGGCGCCAGAAGTTTGACGGAATTGAATCTGCATATGTTAAAGGTTGGTTTTCAAAAGTGGTGTTGCCTAGCTACTTAGTTCATTTTCTATATCTCCAACTCCAAACAGCAGGGGTTGATGAAGCGGATTTGTGTTGGTAGACATAAAGGATGGTCCAATGTGTATCATATGAATGGATGACCATCGATCGGAAAAATCATGAGGCATCCATGTATTCAGCTAGAGATTAGGTAGCTAGTAGCTAATTTTGATCGAGAAGTACATTATTATATTAAGTGAGTAAGTAAGAACAATCATAGACGTTTGAAGAGACGGTCCTGAAGGGGAAGGGTTTAGGCCAAGCGTACATGAATGAAACCCCTTTGCCTTGGAAGGGCAAGATAGGTTGTCCTTGGAAGACGAGACACAAGGTACCATTCCCCATCTTCTTGAGAATGTATGGGTCCACCTTCTCCAGGGTCCTGAAACCCTGGCAATACATGGTGATGTTGGATTGTGTGCATGGAGACCCGTTGAACACATCTACCTCATACTCTGGCTGACCATTCACTTTCTCCCCAGATTTGCTCTGAGTCACAGCTATATCTTTGTGCGAGTAGTGATCAGCGCTGTAGTTCTGACCAGTAGAATCTTCAGTAACACCAGTTGCAGGTCTTCCTCTCATGGCTATTAGTAGTGATTGAAATTAATATACAGACTATTAGCAGTGTAACGTACTGGTAATTACTATTACATAATAAGAAACACACATACCACTAGTAGTAGTAGTAGAAAGACTCAGGCTGAGGCTGATCATCACTATCATCACAATTGCTGCAGTAGCCATTCAATCAATTTCTTGAGATACTCAGATCAATCGACGCTGCAGGATTACACAGATGTTATTTCACTCTCACTATATATATTGTTTTCTCTGTTGAAGTACTTTTTTGTAGGCAAGTTCTAACACTGCTTCCTTTTCTGTGCATAATTAAGGCACCATTAATTGCACTTTTAAGAAAGGAAGGTTACAATTAATGGTAGCCTACCCGGTGATACCTACAAACTACTTTAATTAAAGCAGGTCTGACCTGAGAATTGGATATTAAGAGCATCACAATATGGTGTGGATTCCACCCATAATGTTAAAGAGAAAAAAGAAAAATGATGAGGTGGAGGAGAGAGGATGTGAGGGGGTTCTTAACTAAAAAACACCCTCTTTTGAGAGAACCTAGATAAGTAAGAGAGAGATTGTGAGAGAAGATAATAAAATAATATTTGTTGATGGGTGGAATCCACTTTTACCATTGTGGATGCCCTAACGCATACATGCATATTCCCACCCACAAGCGTCTCTTTATATTTATTACTAGTATTTAACACAAACTATAAACACATTCTTCTAATGCACTAAATTCTAGACAGATGTCAAAGCAATCTGAAGGCTGAGTCGTATGAAGTTGTGTCGTCGGCTATATGTAGGATTGAATGCTCACAACCTGTGTCGTCAGCTATAAGGGTTTCCGCATGCAAAATTGAGCGTTGAAGCGCATTCTATATACTGTATTAATTGTACAATTTATCAATAACCCAAACAAATCGTAAAGATCATAAATGCATATGCACGAACTATATATTGCTGAGTAAGCATCAGTCCTCACACGCAGGATCAGTATGGTAGGCAAATTCAAAGTTAGGAGTGGAGACACTATTTGACAATCTTAATTAGCTGTTGATTGTTTTGCTGACTGTGTTATATTTTTACTATATTAATTTAAATGATTATAACTTTTAATATATAAGTCCAAAATGAAAAAAATTATATTATTGTTCACCTAAATTCAAGCTCTTTAAAACAAAACCAGTCATGAATATGTTTTGACAACTTAAATTTTTTTTTACATGTACATGATGACACACTAAATGATAATATGATTCATTAATTTTGTATTATGATTCATTAAAATTGATATTATGATTCATTAAGTAATAAATGGTGAATTAGTTACAAACTTCATAATCGATAAAAATATTATTGTTTTGTAATGTATTATTATTGTTCTATGGTGTATTTTAAAGCTTATACGGTGAATCGTATATTTTTCATACATACCAAATATTATTTTGTGTTGTATTATTGTGTAAAAAAATTGATTCTTATATGTTTGCGATGATACACTAAAATGAAGATATGATTAATTAATTTTGATATTATAATTCATTAAAATTGATATTATGATTCATTAACTAATAAGTGGTGAATTAGATAACAAACTTCGAAACTGATAAAATTTTGTTTGTAAAAAATTTTATTCTTATATGTTTACGATGATACACTAAAATGAAGCTATAATTCATTAATTTTGATATTATGATACACTAAATGATGTTATGAATCATACGTCTCATTGATATATAGATATATACATGTAATTAATATAAAAATTTTAAATTTCTCAAAACATATTTGTGTGGGGGAGGGGGCTGAATGTGGTTTATTAGTAGGAGAGAGAAATATTTTGAAATACCCCAAACCTTGATATATTGTTTAAATACTAAACTATGATATTTAAAGGCTAAAAAGTACCCTAGAAATGTCAGTGTACAATTTAAACCATGGCGAGAACAATAAAGTACCATAAATACAGTTTGAGCAAAAACATGCTCTAAACTTGGAAGTGAACTTGATTGGGACCCAACGAGCCTACCAAGGCTTAGTGATATTCAATTATGATTTAATAAGGCTAATTAAGTCCTTAGGAAACCTGGTAGACAATTAAACCAAACAAAACACAAATAAATACCTTAAAGTCAATATGAGCAAAAATGTGCTCTAAGCTTGGGATAAATTTGTATAAGACCTAAAGGTCATACCTATACCTTAATTATATGTTATGAATATAAAACCAACTACCAAAGAAAACCAAGCTTGAAAACAAGTTAAAACACAAAATGTGCTTTAAGGAGTCTTAAAGGACATTTTTGAAAAATTGTCTTGTAAATGAGTTTTGAATGGCTAAATGTCCATCATTACTCTTTAATTAACATGTGTACTACTTAGTATCACATTTGGAAGTCTAAATCAATGGGAAATCAAAAATTTCACAAGTATGTGCCTTGTTTTGTGAATAGTAACTAAAAATATGCTAGTTTATGACATAAGTCAATTTAAGTAATTAAATTGGCCAACAAAGACTAAATACCCTTAGTAACAAAAGGGGGCCGGTTTTTTATGGTAATGAGTCACCACTCATGTTAGTTTATTAAGTAACAAATGATGACTAATGGTTACTATTTACTTTAACATATAAATATCTTCTAAAAGCAAAACCAATCTTCATTCTCTCATTTCTCTTCATTTCACACGTCTTCAACCTCTCTTCTATCTTCTTCTTGCTCTCCATTCACGGTTTGCAATAGTACACACACAATACCATCTTTGACCACTTGTATCTCCTAGCTCATTTTGCCAAATCAAATTCTAAGACCACCATTCTCTTCCTCTCATCAAGCTCTTCAATTCTATCCTTTCAAAATCTCAAGAGATCCATTTTGGTGCCAAGAAGAATCTCCATGGGAGGAGCTTGAGCTCATCTTTTCACATATTATTGTTCTCCTTTGCTTCAAGGTAAGGAAACTCAAAGAAAAATGATGTTTCCCTCATGTTTTTGTGTTGTCCGAAAACCACCCTTAATGGTGTCCTTATGTTGCTTTGTTCTAGCTTCATTTCAACCTTTCATGGACTAGGTGGAGTCCTCTCTTGATATATATTCAAACTCTCTTCAAGTTCTAAGGTAAAACAACTATCTTAATGTTTTAAAACAATGTATAATCTAGGGTTTACAATGAGATGAAGCATAAAGCTTGTATACTCATTTTATCATTTGTATAATATTTAGAAGTTGACAAGCAACTAAAAGCCTTGCCGATTTAGTCAAGGAAACAAGAAAGAAGTTGTGAGGAAAAGAGGTAAATGTGCTAACCTAATGTGGTTTAAAGTCTTAGGAGAAATGAGCTTATATTGCTTGTTAAAATGATCTAAGGAGCCAATGGGAAAAGAGCTAGTGAATTGTTCTTAAGGAGATTATTAAAAGGCATATGTAATGTTGAGTGTATTTGCAGGTTAAAGGCAATATATATGTGGGAAATTCAGTGTTTAAGTTAAATGCATTTAAGGGCCTAAGAGCCATGTTTTAAGGGCCTAAGTGCCAAGCAATTTAAGTTTATGCATTATATGGTGATGTGGTGTAATTGGGTGAAGTTTTGCGTATGAGAATGTCCTTGATGGATATAAGTGTTCTTGAATGACTAAAGGTGAAAACCTAAGTGTTTGGATGTGAGAATATACAAGGGAAGCTATGGCAAAATTTGGGTAATGTATAAGAAGATTTAAGTGTTTAAATGAGCTTTGGTGAACTAGGAAATGTGAGGAATGAATGAATGTTACTAGGGAAGAAAACATGTATTAAGGTGTTGTAGAGTGTTACAAGGGCTTAAGTATTGTCTTGGAAGTTCTAGGGATTCAATGAGTGTTTTTGAGGATGTATTAAAGTCTTGGAGAGTTTGTTTAAGGTTTAGGAATGTTGATGTACAAGAAGGAAATGATGTTTAGGTAAGATGTGGAAAAGGAGATTTAGTTAGTAAGAAAGGATGTTTGGGAGATGATGTTATGATGGTGAGGAAACATTCTTGGCATAGTGGTTATCATAGGTATGAAACACCACTTGGGAGAAACTAAGGAGAAACATTATAAGTGTTAGGAATTTTGGTAAGAAAAGAGTAAGTGTTTAAGGAGTTAAAAAATGACTTTTATGGATGTTATACGAAGGGTTAAATGTGCCAAATGATGTTAGAACACATTAGGAGGCTTGAGGAGGAAAGTTGGGAAGAAGTTTGACAAGTTTTGGACAAGTCCTGGTGTTGTCCGACCCAGTGGTCCGACCCAGGGTGGGTCGGACGGCCCCTGTTAATTCACCCGTTGATGTTTCTGGAATGGTCCGACCCAGAAGACTTGGGTCGGACATGGGTCGGACGGGAGGATTTGAAAGACGGAAAAAGTTTCTGGAACGGGCCGACCCAGTTGTGGGTCGGACGGTGGGTCGGACGACCCAAAACATGTAAAAAAGACAAACAAACAAAGTGTGGTTGTAAGTAGTAAACCCTAGTGGGTATAATGATGACAACCAAGTGTGAGTTTAAACAAAAGAAAACGTGTCATTCAATCGTGTAAAGTGTTTAGTAAACCGGAACTTAATAAGTAATTAACCGACATTGTCAATCATGTCTAGGAGCTACGTTTGGCGGGACTCGTACGCAGCAAGGACCAAGGTATGGTTTTCTTGCAACCTGTGTCCTACCGGATTACACCGGCTTGTATGCCAATGTTGTTTTCTGTATGTTGCCACGTTATAAGATAAATCATGAAACGAGTTTATAGTCGTTATTGTTGTTGTGTGTTTACGTGCCGATACCGGTAACCTCGAATGCGCATGAAGGGCTAGTTAACCAGTATTAGGTAAACGTAAGAGAACGGTATCCGGTGATAACGTTTCCGACCTAAGGAACGTTCTAACCACGGCTATGCGTGAGTTAGTCATGTGATGTTTGTGTGCGATGTTTGTGTGTGAATGTGTGACTCTCCCTTCCTTGTGTGTGTGTCTAACAAGACTTAACCCAGTTTGTGATTCGTTATTTGAGTTCAATGTTGAACTACTAACAAGTGCTAACGGGGGAAGTGAGGAGTCCGGTCTGTTCCGGCCACGCGTGTGAGTATGGGGGTCGTTGTCATATCAGGTTCGATCATCTCTGTATGTTATGGTTGTTTTCCAATTTGGTTTCCAACCTTCCCTTTAGCTTAACCAAGGCTATTTTACTGACTCACGTCGGGCCACAGGGGCATACTATGTTTATGTTTGTTCGGTGTGATTGGATCACTATATCCGAGGCACCTTGTGTTAAGTTATCCGTTCATTTAAGGCGGGTGGGTAACGAGTTATGTAACGAGCTCATCATGAGACTGGCAACATTCTCTAGGCTACAAGTGAACTGACTATGTTTGGGCCGGTTCGTAAAGGGAACCGTTCCCGTTATGTTATGTATTATTGTTGTGCTGCAATTCTTATTGCGATGTGATGTGATATGTTGTTAAGATGTGGAGTATGTGGATTATGGATATGAATGCCAGTTTATTGTAAGAGGCGTTTAAGGATAACCCGAATGGTGGGTATGTGTCGTCTATTAAGGAAATTGCTCCGTTAAAGGAGAAACACTCTAGGGGTTAAAGATCACAATGAGTGATTTGTTAAGTGTAGTTGTATTGGCTGTTTTAATGAGCCATTGTTGTGCAGTGTAATGTGTTGTGTATTTGTAGTTACATGCATGATTCTAATATAATCAACCGCATGCTAAGACGACAATTAGTTGTGCGTGGCCCGGTAGCATGTGGGCTGCGGGATTACCATACCAGCAAAGGTGCTGAGCCCCTGGGGGGCCACCCTTTCTCTTCTTTTCCTATTTCAGGTATAAGGAGCTGGAAGCCGTTCGAGAGTAGGACGGGGTAGTCGTTTATACATGGGTAATCATTTAAGCTATATATGTACAGTAGGTGTAGTAAGACCGAAATTGTTATCGGCATCAGTTTGTAAACACTCGGTACAGTTGGAGGTATGTGTATGTTTAGTTGTTAATGAAAAGGGATAGTAATGTGTAGTCGCTCGGGAATCTAGTCCATCAGACCGATACAATGTATATGTAATAGCCTTGTTAGCCACGTGGGTGGTTAACGGCGTGTAACACCAACGAGTTAGTTAAGTAATGTGATGAAGTATATTTTCCGCTGCAGATTGTTGTTAAGTGTGTGTTGTTGGATGGGGTGTACATATTTTTTTTTTCAAAATGTTACTTACAAAATTAAAGTGCAAAAATAAAAAAATTATACCATTGTTCATCATTTTTTCGTGCTATTCAAAACAAGATGCATCATGCATATGTTTTGGTAAACTTAAAATTTTATATTTTTAGAATGAGTATATATTAGGTAAGTGAATCTTATTCATTAACAAAATGAATCTTCTTTAATAATAAAATGAACCTTATTCATTAACAAAATGAGGTTTAGTCGCTTTTAAAAAACACAAAGGATTCACATTATTTTATATGAAATGTTCGTATTTCTTAAACATAGATTCACTTTCAATAAATGAAAGGTCCATACTGATCTCGCATAAGTTCGTGGTAGGATTAACTTTTACTAGTATTAAACAAAATATTCACTTTTCTTAAAACTTCGATTCACCTTTGAAAAATGTTTGATTCACTTTTCTTAAACCTCTGATTCACTTTTGTAAAACCTCTTATTCACTTTAGTTAAACAATCACTATTTACGAGAATCACTTTTCTTAAACCTCTTATTCACTTTTCTAAATCCATGATTCACTTCATAAAAACCTCTGATTCACATTTCTTAAACCTCTTAATCACTTTAGTTAAACAATCTATGCTTACGAGATTGACTTTTCTTATTACTCTGATTCACTTTGTAACAACTTGTGATTCACTTTTTAACAACCTTTGATTCAATTTTCTAAAACCTCTGATTCACACTAGTCAAACAATCAGAATCACTTTAGTTAAACAATCTCAAACATACTCATGTTGGGTCTTATTTTGAAGAGCTCGAATTATGATGAACAATGGTATAAAATTTATGTTATTTGGTCTTATATATTAAACTAAAACATTTTAAAGTTTACAAAAGTATAAAGTACAAAAGGACAAAATATGACAAAGACAAAATTACCCATCGCCAACAATACAACCTGGTTTTGAAATTGCATTTGTTCGCTCTAATCTTTGACATAATGTCATCTTTTTAAGGGATGGCCAAGTGCTCAAGCACCCAACAATCTTGATGATGAAATGAAGTGTTAAATTCTTGGTGAGTTCAGAATACTACTATCCACACCTTCATACTCTCCGAAAATCTTTCTTTATTACTTTTTACTTGTCATTAAACTATCCAGGGGCAAGGTTTATCATCTCATGTTTAGTGAGCTTATGATTGTGGGTTCACTTCTTTATTGTCGGTGGTTGAGTTTTTGAAATTTGGCTCCTTCATGGATGAAGTTGCAACAACTATTTTAGAGAATGTTAATTGGCTTTCCAATTTCTTTAATGTCTTTTAATGGCGCATTGTTCAAAGAGATCAAATGTTAGACCATGATTATCAATAATTCTCATGAGTTCTTACCAAATAAATAAATAAATAAATACGGGTGGAGGAGAGACACAAGAACTTTAATTTTGGCTTTTTTCGAAAAGAACTTTTTAAGAACCTATAAAATAGGACCTACCATTTTTTTACTAATTATAATATGTCAAATATAAATGGGTAAACCTTATATATTTAAAAATCTAATATTTTAAAAGTAATAATTATATAAATAAACTAAAAATATAAAATTCTTAAAATATCATTTCATATTGACTATATTTTTTACCTTTTTAATATATATTAGGTGAATTAGTACTTAAGTGATATAAAAATATAATACTAAATATACTTGAAATTTATAATAGGTATCAATGTATTTATTTCAAAATCATTATCATATTTTAATCCTAAATAAAATGATTAGTTATGATTATGCCTTGTATTATTAATAATGACATATTAATAATTATGGATGAATATTTTATTCTTATAATAATTAATAAGCATATTCTAACATGATATGCTAAAGTAATTACCTATATTACCCATTTAATAATAACTAGAATATTGAGTGTCAAATAATAAAAATACATAAATAATATATATGAATAAATTTTTTATTAATTTCAAAAAAATATAATAAACTTTAATCATAAATAAAATATCAAGTTAAAATTAATTGTGTATTAATGAAAATAGTAGTATTAATAATTATAGATTAGTGTTTGTATTCAAATACTAATTAATAAGTAAATGGCATGACAAATAGAGAGATTTAAAAACCAAAGGATGAGTCATCTGATGTTGATAAAAAATAAGCATATTTTTTAAAATAATATGACAATGAGAAAAATGTAAAAGAGAATTCTAAAGAGCCAAATTAAATTTTTCGATAATCATGCTCTTAGAGACGACCATAAATTTGCTAGGAATGGGCGTTTTGTTTGTTCACTCAATATTGTTTGATTCCTTGGTCGGATGACATTACATTGTTAATACTTGTATGAAAAGTAGTAGGTTGTTTTTGTAAAAAAAAAAAAAAGTACGGGAGGTTGTAACCAAGAAAATTTCACACTAGTCTAGGAATGAAGATATTAAATCTATATTCATAATGTCCCGTATTTTTTTTCTTTTTTCATTATAAAATATTTAAATTATTGTAACTTTTAATATATAGGTTCAAAATGAAAAAAAAATTATATCATTGTTCATATAAATTCAAGCTCTTCAAAACAAGACCATTCATGAATATGTTTTGATAGCTTTTAAAAAAATATTTTTACATGTATATGATGATACACTAAAATGATAATATGATTCATTAATTTTGTATTATGATTCATTAAAATTGATATTATGATTCATTAAGTAATAAGTGGTGAATTCGATGTTTTTATATTTTAATGTGAGATGATGTACATATTTTAATGTGACAATGTACATGTTCTAATGTGAGAATGTACATGTTCTTTACTGAACATCTTTTTCCGTTTTTTACGGTCATCTCTACATGTTTGTATGACCGTTTGTACAAGTGTTCTCCCTTATATGTACATGTTTTAATCTAAGGATGTACATATTAATGATTCGTACAGGTTTATATGACTATCTATATGTTTTTAACGCGAGGATGTACATGTTTTTACGTGAGGATGTACATGTTTTAGTGAACATTTGTACCTGTTTGTATGACCATCTGTACAAGTTTTATTCTATGTTCTGTGCACTTTACATGTAAAATATTTTTTAAAAAAGTTGTCAAAATATATTCATGATTGGTCTTGTTTTGAAGAGCTTGAAATTAGATAAAAAAATGATATATTTTTTTTATTTTGGACTTATATATTATAAATTACAACAATTTAAAATTTTTGTAATAAAAAAGAAAAAAAATCTTTAAAAAAACAAAACAGGGTGCTGGACGCGCCTTTCATTAAAAAAAAAGCTGGGTGCAAGACGCCCTGTTTACAAAAATATAATGATATTTTATGAATTTTTTTTATAGTGACATTTCATAAATTAGCCAAAAATATAGTGGCATTTCATGAAATTTCCCAAAAATAAATGTGGGAATGTTTGTTATATGCTCTTGAGTTTTGACAACTTATCGCGGGTGCACTTGAAAAAAAAATACTACTAGCTATCTCTAACCTATCACGGCGTTTTAAAAGCAATTAAATTTGTCATCAAATCAGTCTTAAGTCTTAACACATCAAACACATGACGTGGTACGCCTTTTGCTCAATTTTAAATTCCACCAAAGTACAACATTTTTCGCTCTCAACCATACATGCTATTTTTTCTTTTTGGAAATTTCATGAAATGTCATTATATTTTGGTTAATTCATGAAATGCCACTAAAAACAAGAAAGTCGCGAAATGTCTTTATATTTTTCAAAAAGTCCATGAAATGACATTATATATAGAAAAAAGATAAAAATAGCCCTATTAGTTAATAAAGTACTTTTAAAATTCACAATATACCCCTAAGTATTAAAAATTAGCAAAAATATTAAAATACAATAATAATATAAAAAATTAATAGAAATTTAAAAAAAATACAAAAATTATAAAAATTATGAAAATTATAAAAATTAAAAAGTTTATAAAAATTTAAAAAAATGAAAAGACCATTAAATGTTAAAAAATAAATATTTCATTTTAAAAAATTATTCAATACCGTAAAAAGAATATTGAGTTCTAAACAAATAATTTATACCAAATTTTCTACCCATTTAATACAATAATTTATACCAAATAAGTAGCATAATTTTCATCATGCATTTTTTAAGTATTATTTTCTATCAATTTAAATTATTATTTCTTCAAATTAAATATTTTTTATATTGTTGATAAATTATAAAACTAAATTTCTAAATAAAATAATTTATTGGAATTGAGCGATGAGAATATATATATATATACATTACACATATAATATTAAATAGTAAATAGTAAAACTTGTTGAAATGTATAATAATATGATTTATTATGAGCAATTTACTATTAAATTGTATGTTAATATATATATAATATATATATATATGATATATATATATATATATATATATATATATATCTATTTCACTCTATCTCAAATAAATATTTATTTAGAAATTTTAGTTTTAAAAATATCAGCAATATAAAAATTATTTACCTTGAAGAAATAAATAATCTAAATTGATAGAAAATATAATTAAAAAATGTATGATAAAAATTATGGTACTTACCTGATATAAATATGGTACTAAATGGTATAAATTATTGTTAGAACTCAATATTTTAGAGTAAATTATCGGAATTGAGAATTGGGTATATATAGTTAAAGTTTCTCTAATTATTTACCCTGAGTTACGTATCTATGATATAAAATAATTCATTATCAAAACATTAACTACATGCTGACCCATAATAATCATTATTATGACATTTGACAAAAAACACTATTAATCAGCATTCTTATGTCCAAAAAATGTCAACCCTACCTCGAAAATGTATTTGAATTGAATGAAAGTACGATGTTGATTAAGCAGTTTTGTGTTCAAATGTCATTATAAAGGATTAAATATGGTCAACAAATTAACGTTTTGATAATGTAGTAATAGTAGGGGGCTCATATCAGAGATACGTAATTATGGTTAATAATTATGAAAACACGAGTAACTGTAATATGAATCCTCATTTCCGAGTAATTTACTCTTCTTTTTATGATATTGAAAATTTTTGAAAATAAAATATTAATTTTTAATATTTAGATTTTTTCAATTTTTCAATTTTATTAATTTTTTAATTTGTTACATTTGACTTTTTTAATTTTTAATTTTTTAAATTTTTAATTTTAATTTTTTTTAATATTCTTATTTCATTTTGATACTTTTGTAATTTTTAACACTTAGGAGTATATTATGAACTTAAAAGTACTTGTAGTAGGGGCATTTTTGTCTTTTTCCATCTATAGTGGCATTTCATGCACTTTTCGAAAAATATAGTGGCATTTCCTGCATTTCATGAAATTTCCCTATTTTATTTGAGATTGAGAGACTAAGATATATATATATATATATATATATATATATATATATATATATATATATATATATATATATATATATAACATAATATTAAATACTAAAACTTGTTTGAAATGTAGAGTAAAACGTTTTCAGAATAATAATATGCAACTTATTCTTTCTTTGGTTATCATTGGGCATTTAAACGAGTAAATTTTCCCAACATTAGGGGGAGAAAAGAAGCAATTGGAATGTGAGATGAATATGATATGAAATATAGAATGTGTCATCCTCAACATGTATAATGAACTTTTAAGTACACGTGCAAATAAGTGTAACTTGAAGCATGATAGACTATATGGTTCCATGACAAAGCCCCTAAAAGGAAACCGATATGAAATCAATATTGATAATCAGGTAATCTAATGATAATAGAGATCTCGAGATATTATGTCATGTCAATAATATAATGAAACCGTATGAAATCAATATTGATTATATTTATGTATATGCATACAAATGTATGTAGCGCTACATGTCACAATGATGACAAGGACATTGAATTGTTTTGTCAAAAGTACTTGAAAGACGCAAATGAGAAGCAGAACTTCACACACTCAAGTTGTGAATGTTGTGAACTTGATATCCCACTAATGAATGTGAGTTCAGCTGGATACGAACGAGTGTTCGTATGGAAAGAGCGTATTAAATTCTTTTATATACAACTTGTATTGGTGTATAAATTTCTCAAAAGCCTTGTTATTGATTATAAAAGGCTTTATTCCAGCAGTTGATTATTTTGAAGATATAAGTATGGTTGAAATTATGATTAAGTTGTATGGTTATACCTCTTATATGTAGACCACTTTGATAGTGTGTTTATATAAGATTCAAAAGGATTAACTCCTGAAGGAGTTTGATGAATTTTTGAAAGGGAATGCCCCTGTGACCATGTTAATAAATCTTATCATGAACCTCAACGATAAAGTTTATTGTGGCAATACTACCTTAGTGAACCCTATTGAAAATGTATCTCTGAGTTGAGTCCAATTTAATTGGATAATTCGTGTTGCTATAGTAGCAGTGTAAGAGTATAATTGGAACTCCTTACGAGTCTCCTGATGGTTGTTGAATCAATGAAGTACCAATCTTAATGCTATTGCGGCAAAATGATTAATGGGTTATGGTATCTATGGATAAACACATAAATAACCCCCACTATCCAAGAGATTAATGGAGGGTGTATTTAATTAAATCTGTGGCTGATACCCATATGTTATACTCCCTCCTATTTTTAATATAAGTCGTTTTGGAGATGTATTGGGACTCATTTTAGTGTAGATACATCTCCAAAACGACTTATATTAAAAATAGGAGGGAGTAGATTATTACATCTATACTGATTAAAAAATACATACCACCAAAGTTCTACTTATAAAAGAGACGTCGATATTAATATAGAGTAAATATACTAAGTGCAAAAGTGATTAAGTATTCAACTAAGTGATTCCAAGTACTAGGTGCAATAATTAAAGATTGGGATGCATACAATCAAAGTAACAAAGTGATGTTTTCATCAGGAGAAGCAATGATGATTGTACTATTTTTCCTTCATCATGGTGTTTTTTCCCGTTGAGTTTTTTCAGGTAAGGTTTTAACGAGACAATCGATGAAAATCATCTAAGGAATTCATTATTTGTAAATACAAAGTGAAAATATCTATAATTGATTATTATAGCTATGTAAAGTTATTATAAGACTATACTCAATTTCTTTTATCCCACGAAGTTTTTCCAAACAAGGTTTTTAATGAGACAGTATATAACAAGATGTTTCGTCTAAAGGTAAGAGTTATAAAGAGATATATTTATAGTAGACTCCACATCTAATGTAGTTAGAGTTTCCCATGTATTTTATAAATAACGACTTGTATACTATTGAAACGAAGAAAATACCAGTTGCCTCTTTATTTCATGTCTATCTGCCATTACACTTCCTCTCATTACAACAAAGTTTTTGTTTTTACGAAAAGAAGAAAAGAGTAAAGTTAGTTAGCATACTAAGCTCCTTGTAAACTATATAAGAAAACAAAGCTAATACCGTTACTCTCAAAACCCGTTAATAACATATTTAATAGAAAGCCATCTTACTTTTTATTATGAGTTAATAACATAAAAAGATAGAATCAAAATAATTGAAACACAAAAATAAAAAGTGATAGGTTTCCCCCTTCCGTGGTACCTCCCGTCCCAGGCTAGGGTTTCGTTTTTTCCATATATAGCACAGAGCCATGCATTGGTCAGTTCCTTCTACCTCATCCAGCACTTGCCACCAGTCAAATTGTTCCTGACTGATTGCCCGATTATACTCACGGTGAATCAATACCAACGCCACGTTTTTCATCCCCTACATGCAAATCAGTCCCCCGCCGTCGTTTCGCCTTCTTCACCTTTCAAAAACCTGTGCTTTTCGCTTTTCTGCATGCTCGAACTCCCCGACTTCCTTTGCCTCTTCGTGCTTCTCTCCATCGCACTACACCCAGTTCTCTCCTTCGGTTGCTTTTTTCCTTCGCCAAACTTTCCACTGACATTATGGCAACTTCCTCGACTGGTATGGATGATATTGCACACCATACGCTAATCTGGCACTGACGGAGGCGGAGGGCGCAACCCTTGATGTTTCTGATGTGGCTAATGCAGAGTCTGGTGCTAACTTCTTCTGCTGCCTCCTTGGTAAGCTACTGATTACTAAGTCTGTGGATGTAAAAGCTTTGGCTATGTCATTCTCTAAGCTCTGGCGGCTTCAAACTCAGTTGATTGTACGACCACTGGGGTCTAGCATATTTCTCTTTGAGTTTACGAATGAGGACCGGAAGTATGACATCCTTGGTCGGGGTCCATGGACTTTTGAGGGGTGCCTACTCGTTCTCTCTGATATAGATCGCTCCATTGCTCCTCAAGCTCATGCTTTCCGTTTTGTACCGTTTTGGGTCCGAGTTCATGAGGTTCCGATGGCTTTCTTGAATATTATGTTTTGCTGAGAGGGTTTGGAACAGGATTGGCCAGTTCCTAGATTATGTTGATTATGACAGTCGTTTTGCTGGTCCCTATCTCCGAGTTAAGGTGTTGCTTGATCTCTGTCGGCCATTGCTCCGTTTTGTTTCTATCACCATCGCAGGCGCCTTGCATGTCTTACCTCTTTCGTATGAGCGTTTGCCAACTATATGTTTCATCTGTGGTTTTTTTTACCATTCTGTGCGTGATTGCTCGAGGAAATCTGAGGTTGCAGGGACTGTGTTTCCTTATAGGTTGTGGCTCAAGTCTAGTTCTTTTACTCCATCTCGCGCACGCATGGCTGCTGCTTCTGCTATTCCTCCGTCTGTTGTCCCGACTCCGGCAGTTGAAGCACAGTCTGAGCAAGCTCCAATGACGGGTGTTGATACTGCTGTTGCCGATCCTGTCGCTGCTGAAGGTTCTCAACAGATTGAGCCGGGTGCTGAGACGCGCCATCAAGTTGTTCCTGCTGCGCGGCTGATCAAGAATTAGAGGAAGGTGAGTTTGTGGCCTCTCCAACAGCGTCTGGTAATCGCAAGCGCAAGTCTCCTGATGATCCAGCTATTTCTTCTGCTCTCGAGGAGTCATCTGATCCAGCTGTTGATGCAACTAAGCGTGTGAAAAGTTCTGACTCGGGTGGATCTCCACCTCAGGCGACTCCGGGGACGACCTCGGGTCGCCCAGCATAATGTCCGTTTTGGTCACGAACTGCCGAGGGTTAGGTAGTAGTGCGGCAGTTCGTTGGTTGGTAGGCTTAGTGGCTAGAGAAAGACCTCTTTTTGTAATTATACTTGAAACCAAACTTTCGGCTTTTGAGATGCGTTCTGTGGCGTCTAGGTTTCAAGATTATAATTGGGCAGCGGGGGATAGTGAAGGTAGAAAGGGGGTGTTGCTCTTTTTTGGCAAGCAAATTTACATGTAACCGTTTCTAGTTTTTCAGCACATCATGTGGATGTACATGTAAATCATTTTGGGGGGGTACCGTGGCGTTTAATGGGTGTTTATGGTTGGTCTAATGCAACCGAGAAATGGAAGACGTGGCAGCTTTTGCGTTATTTGCATGTGCAATGGCAAGGACCGTGGGTCCTTGGGGGTGATCTCAATGAGGTTCTAGCCTTGCGTGAACATCGTGGTCGCGCTTTTCGGTCACAGGCAGCAATGTCAGCTTTTTGTACGTGTTTAGTTGATTGCTCGTTGCAAGACTTGGGTTATCGTGGCTCTTGCTTTACATATAAAAAGCGTACGGAATACCCTTACACTGTCCACAGTCGGCTTGATCGTTTCGTGGCTAATGATGAGTGGCTAGCAATATTTCCTCAAGCCCAAAACCACCACTTGCGTTGGGGTCGCCCTGATCATAGGCCTATAAAGTTGATCCTCCAACCACCCCCAGACGCGACCCTAAACCTTTCGCTTTGACATTGTTGGGCCTCCAATGATCAGTGTCGCCAGCTGGTTCAACGGACTTGGGCTGACCATCGTTTCAGTGGATATTCATCGAAGGTTAAAGCATGTGGTCAACGGTTGCATGCCTGGGGTGTTAAGCAGATCTGGGTTGAAAAACGCTCGCTTTGTCAAGCCCAATTGGAACTTGATTCTCTGGATCAACAACCATCGACTTCTGTCACGTTAGCCAAATGGAAGACTTGTTCAGCGCCGATTGACACTCTTTTGCAGCATGAGGAAATCCGTCTTCAGCAATGATCCCGTATCAGTTGGCTTCACAGGCAGGAGATAGAAATAATAAGCTTTTCTTCACTAAGTTTCGGGCTCGCTCTCGCCGCAATGCTATTCATAGCCTGTCATCACCCTCTCTCCCGGTTGCATCCACTTGAGCTGGTGTGGAGTTTGTAGCCCGTTCTTTTTTCAGGATCTTTTTGCCACCACTCACCCACAACCAGACCCTCATTTGTTGAATTGTGTTGAGGCCCGTGTTCCGCATGCTAGTTATGACCCAATGGGTCAACCTTTTACGCGTATAGAAGTGGTTGCTGCATACAAACAGTTGAACCCATCAAAGGCTCCGGGTCCTGATGGTATCAATGGGGTATTCCTCCGTACATATTGGCCAACAATAAGTGATGATTTTATTTCTTACGGCTCTGGAGTTCCTTAATACAGACAGGGTCAATATGGAACTCAATCACACCCATCTGGCTCTTATCCCAAAGAAAGCGGGTGCCACCTCTATCACAGACTACCGCCCTATTTTCTTATGCAACACGTTATATCGTGTTATTGCTAAGGTCTTGGTTAATCGAGTTCAGCATGTGATGCCGGATGTTATCTCTGACAATCAGGGAGCTTTTGTTCAGGGCCGTCTCATATCTGACCAGATCCTCATCACCCATGAGATTCTTCACCTGATGCGCACTTCCAAGGCACAACAACGAGGTTTCTTTGCTTATAAGGTTGATATGTCAAAGGCATTCGATCGGGTGGAATGGTCCTTTGTGTTGGATGTTTTAACCACGATGGGTTTCCATCCTTTTTGGCTAAAGACGGTTCGTAAATGTCTTACGACTGTCACCATGTCTGTCCTCATCAATGGCCACCCCGGGCACACTTTTTCCCCACAGCGAGGTCCGCCAGGGTGACCCTTTATCTCCCCTCCTCTTTATCTGTTGTATGGAGGTTTTGACATCAGCCATCCATTTGTCGGACCAAGTCAACCAGTTTCGTGGTTTTACTTTCCCGGGTTTGGTGTCGCCAGTTACAAGCTTGCTGTTTGCTGATGACTGTTTTCTTTTTGGTAAAGCCACTGCATCTATGCTCAGGTTTTGTCTTACCTATTGGACGATTTCAAACAGGCATCAGGCCAGTGTATTAATGCGGACAAATCTGCCATTATGTTTTCCCACTGCCTACAGCCTCCCATCCGTCAGGCAGTAGCAGGCATCTTACAGGGCCGGGTGGTCCAGGATTTGGGTTTATATCTGGGCTTCCCGGTCCAGGTTGGCCGTAACAGAAATGCAATTTTGCTTATATCAAGGACAGGATTGCCCGTCGGATTCAGGGGTGGTCTCACATTATGTCCCAGGCCGCTCGTTTAAACCTTATTAAATCCATCCTTCAGGCCATTCCGACATATGTCATGTCAGTTATCGCATTGCCAAGGTCCCTTCTCAAAAGCATCACCGGTATGATTTCTCGATTCTGGTGGGGTGGCTCAGCCACATCCAAGACTATGCATTGGAAAGCCTGGGACAAGCTCTGCTTGCCTCTCAGTTCTGGGGGCTTGGGATTCCGTGACTTGCGCTGCTTTAATCGTGCGCTTTTGGCGAAACAACTTTGGCGCATCTTACAACGGCCTCAATCTATGGTATCGCAATTTTACACAGTCCGTAACTTTGGCACTCGTCCTCTTCAGCTACTGCAGCCCGTTTCGAGCTCTAGTCCCATTTGGCGTGCCCTGCTCTCTGCTCGGGACCTAATTCAGGTAGGAGGACGCAGGCGCGTAGGTACAGGGCGCACAGTCTTGGTCAGTGATAGATGGCTTCCCTCCAAGGAGGGAGGCATGCCCTACCTTTGGCCTCTCCCTCCTTGTATTCGCAATGCGCCCATAACCGATTTAATGCTTACCCCCCCCACCTGGAATACCCCGCTTATTCAGTCCCTTTTT
Organism: Limonium bicolor; assembly: GCA_023374045.1. Taxonomy (NCBI): domain Eukaryota; kingdom Viridiplantae; phylum Streptophyta; class Magnoliopsida; order Caryophyllales; family Plumbaginaceae; genus Limonium; species Limonium bicolor. Next base: position 355,380,849 of record CM041776.1, read on the forward strand.
CACCCAGATGATGTCCAGCACATTTTCCATGTGGATCTGTCGGCAAATGCTATGTCCCCAGATTCTTGGTTTTGGGGGCTAACCAATTCGGGCGATTTCACCGTCAAGAGCGCTTATCACTGTGCGGTTGCACTGTCCCGCAAGGACCTGCCTTCCACTTCGTCAGCGCAATCGACCCCTTCAGGTTTGGCCATTAAGCGAGTCTGGAAGCTGGACCTTCCCCCTCGCGTTCGCGTTTTGGTTGGAAACTCTTGCAGGGGGTGGTTCCGTGTCGGGGCCTGTTGGCCTACCGCTTCACTGCCCAGAGCTGGCGGCCTGCCCTCTCTGTGGGCCGCAGTGAAACCCTAGTCCATGCTTCATCGTCTGCCCGTCTGTCCATCAATATTGGCACCGCCTTGGTGTTCCACTGCCACCTTACTTTCCGTCAGACGCAGCTTTCCTTGATTGGCTAACTCATTCATGCGTCTCCATGGACCGCTCCGCTCTAATGCTTCTGCTGTCCCTCCTTGGCGTCTCTGGTTTGCCCGGTGTCATTTACGCATGGCCGCGTTTCTCTTTTTGAGGCTGGGTGGTCTCAGGCAGATAATTTCTTCGCTTTGACCTCTACTTGCTTCGCCACGACTTCCTTGCCTTCACTTGCTGCGGCCCGCCTCAGCTTTCCAGATTGGGTAGAGATTTCTGTTGATGCAGCCCTAGACAGGTTCGGCAGATTTTGGCATTGCAGCAGTTGCTGTTCGGCGTCACTCGGTTTCTTGCCACAGCGGTTTGGGGTGGTTTCACTCCTCATGACCCATCTCATATGGAGGCCGCAGCGGTCCTCTTGGTCTTCATCTTGCAAAGCGTTCTGCCTTTCGAAGTGTTCGGGTTTTGTCGGATTGTAAGCCGTTGGTTGCTTATCTGTCCGCGTTTGGGGCCACTACTATCTCCGATAGCACGACTCTTTTGCTCAATGATGTCTTGGCACATTTGAGGCCTTTGATTGATTTCCAATGCTTTCATGTAAATCGCTTAGATAATTTCACAGCTCACAACCTAGTATCATACCTAGCAAATATCAACTCCCTGCAAGTTGTTGTTGGAGTCTTCTGACTTCCCTCCTGCTGTACTCACTATCTGTTCTTAATATAATTCTCTATTTGTTTCAAAAAATAATATTGAAACACAACCTTTCAAAGAAGTATGAAACAGACTTTAAAATGAGCAGGCTTTGAATGTCGTGGTTTTTTTTTTCACCTGTTTTTATTAAAGGACTGCCGGGTCATGAAGTTGCAACACACACTTGTTAACGTTGCAACTTCGCTCCTATTGCCTTGCCGATGCATCAACATATTTCGATCGCCCTATGTACCCCTGTTCACTTTTCTCCACATAAATACTCTATTGATCTATTCTAATGCCATTTCATTTACCCTCCCTCCTACCAAGACTCCAAGTATGCTTTTGGTTTTTATACTATACTGTGGATAATTCCAAAAAAAAACCTAGAAAGTTCCATCTAAATCTACATCTACCAGAGCCAACACTTTCCTATACGCGCTTACCACCTCAGTCACAGCCCAGCTCATGATTTCATTAATTCACGGATTTTCGTCAAGGTTTCTGTGATCCTACGCAATTCCTCCCTTCACAGATCTCTTTCTCAGAAGCTCATCGTACTTATCCTGCCAAAGTATATTCGATAAGACAGTATTCAAGTACTCGGCTAAAAGAAATCAAGAATGAAAAAATTGCTGAAGCAAAAGCATCTTTTATACACAACAGCATCAACCTTAAGTAAAGTAGGATTTTGCTTATAATTATCAAGATTCCCAGCATCACCCAGCGAATCCTCCTCTTGCTCAGCCGCCTGGCCTGCATTCATCATACTGATGAATATCGCACATAAGAATAAAACACACATAAGGACAGTATAAGAAACCAAAATGAAGAAACTTCCAAAAAAACCCATAGAATTTTGAATTGTTTCACCTCTTGGCCAATTCTTCCTTCAAAGCCTTAATCTCAGCAGCACAAATGTCCTCCTGCGTACAGACATGATCACCGAGCTTCCACCCGGGTGGAGGAATCCAGTAAGGGTCTTGCACTCCAGCAATCTCCCTAATCTCATCAAGGTCTGCACTCTCCAACCAATACAACATTACCTTCTCCGGATTGCACTTCCTCTTGAAACGATGAGCTCCATCAGATGTTACTTCACCCACAGCATGAAAAGAAGATGGTCTAAAAGTCCAGTGTCCCCAATTCGCTTACTGGCCTCGGTTTTCAGGTCACTTCGTTTAATAGGATTCCCAGCCGTCACTTTTTTTGCTATCAACACATCAAACAACTCACCCTTTGCCTTCTCATACCTTGTTATCAAAACCCAATATACCAACTATATGAAACAAAATATTTAACAATCGATTATATGGCAGCTGGGATCTCCTTTCCTTTTGAAAAAGAAAGAACAAATGAAAAAGAATCCCTCTGATGAGATATCTTACCTCTCTCAGTAGACCACCGGCATTTACCCATATCTCCCTTGTTGTTCTTCTTAGCAGCAGCTTTTGCCTTAAAAACTTTCTCCTTTGACCCTGCTGCTCCTAGCTGACCCTGTCTCTTACAAACACTCCTCTTTCTCTTCCTAGGTAAAGGAAGCTCACAATAAGTCATAGCTCCTTTTTCATGGTTTAGTGGATAGGAGCTCCCCTCTCTTCCTACCTCGTTTCTATCTTTCTTGACTTCCAGCATATCTGGTGTCACAACTTCCACAGGTCTAGTAGGATGATTTGAGCAAAAATGATCCGCCACCCAAAACGCCTTGGAGTTTTGGCATATAGTGGCTTCCTCATCAGAGATTTTCCTCCCAAGAACCCGTCCCGCAAGTTGTGTACCCATCACAAATGTCTTATCCATAGCTGGATATGATCTATACCTTGGATCTATTTCAAAGTAGTCTTCATTGCCAAAGTACCTTTCCAGTGATTTACCACTGGGGTACAGGATTTTTACATTTTTTTCACTCATTTCACTCACCTACATAGTTAGGGCTACTGGTTATTTCATTAAAAAAATTATAATAAAAAGGCTCACTTCGTCTTGTAAATTTATAAGCAACCTTGGAAGAAAGAGTCATATATATCAGTCAGAGATTTCGCGCAGAATTAAGCTCTAGTAATTCCTTTATTTTACCATAACAACACGGGGGACAGCTGAAGTTGTGTAGGAGTTCCAGAAGGTAGCTGTGACCGATCAATTTCATAGAACGAGTGCAATTCAATTCCATCTGTCAATGGCAGTTCAACTGCATTACGATTATCATCACAATTCAGAAAGAAAGTACAAGGTTAAAACAAATTTGACTAGGACCAGGAACAAATTATATCTACTTCTTAAAAGGGCTGGTTTTGTAAGTCATCAAGCGCCTGAAGTTTGGTCGGTTTCTTTGGTAGCACCATAGTCTACAAAACAAAGGAGAGAAATAACACATCATCTTTTTGAAAAAAGAATAGAAAAGGAGATAACATATCAATAAGTGTATCAGAATCACATAACATAGTTGTGAAACAATAGCGCAATGAATCATAGATCCAAAATGAAAAGTGTAGGAGACAAAATGAGTAAAAATCATGAGCGTTCTTTGATCAATTAGGAAATTACTTAATTTGGTTTAGTAGCATCAAACAGGATCAATATAGAATCAACTATTTCGATACCTGCCTTGTATATAATTATCACGAGAGAGTTTGCCTTCCCTCCATGAAAAGTTTCAGCGAAATCACAAGCTCAATTCATCATCCTATAATTAACTAAACAAGAAAATCCAAGACATCGCTACTAACGGAAGCTTGAAATTACACTTAAGGCCATTAATCAATCATTCATTTCGGAGCAACAATTAAACATGTGTGTAATTGGAGTAACACCATGCAAGAACAGGATGGCGTGACCTTGGCGAGATCAATTCATCATGAAGAAACAGATTAATTATGCTCTCCGATAGAGAAAGAAAGACATCGGCCTTGTCCGGGAGCAATAAAAGGCATGGTGCTTGGTGAGATTAATCCATCAACTAAAATTTGCAACAGAAATTCAGCTTATTTCATGAAACCTTAAAGAAGAAATTGAAATTCAAAAAGGATAATAACGGGGAATAGAAGTAAAACGATATTTGACATGAACGTCAATGTGGGTATGGTAACACCACGGCACCTCCGGTTTCTACTTTCTCGGGTCATAATCAACAGACGGTCGACAAACAGGAAATTTTACTGAAAAAAAAAGCTTCCAAGTAACTGCATTGACCAGTATAGTCTACCACGAGAAAATGAAACGAAAAGCCCAAACACAAAATTAAAACATGGCAAGGGTACAGAGATCATACCAGCCCACCCCGATGCCGAAGTACAGAGAAATCCTCGTCGAGTTGGCGGAGATTGCTAGTGGGAATTATGTGAGAAGCAGAAGCTGCTCACTTGGGGCAGCAAAATAAATCGGAGAGAGCGGTGGTGGGACCAGGGTTTTTTTACGTCTTGTTTCTCGGAGGCCTTTATTCCAAATAAATTCCTCGTTCCGATTTCCTTGTTTTTCATTGATCTTTCTGAATGTTCCTTTTCCACGGTCCTAGGAGAGAATTTATCCGACGTTAAATAATCTCTTTCACGCGCTGCTGGATGTGTGGTATGAATATCATACCAATATTGCGAAATACTGTTCAGATCCGGTTAGGATAAATATAATTAATAGCAAGTTTAAGTTAGGTTTAGTTGTCCACCTATTTAAAATGAACCTGTAAACTTAAGATTACATACTACCAAATCTTCTTATTTTATGATAAACAAGTCCATACTCCTTTAATCCTTTTCATTCAAATTGTTAAGTTTTTAGCTTAATTAATTGTTTCTAAAATAATACAAGTCTTTCGATTTTTTATCCCAATTTTTCTCATCGTATTCAAAATATTATTCTTCGTATAAATAGTCAAGAATTCTTTAGAGTGATTTTTTTTTAGCTCGCGTAAATAAAAAATGAGAAAGAACGCGCTTCGTACGCGCCTCACCTCTGGCCTCTAGGTTTTCTCCTCGAAAACTCACGGCGGCGCGCGCACGGCGGCTTTCGATTAGATCTTCCGGTCCCTTTTCCTTTGGCCTTTCACGGTGGCTCTTTTCTGTCCCGCGCTTAGCATTTGAGGAAAGGAGTAATCTGGTCCAGATTTCTGGTGTCCACGGCGGCTCCTCTCTGTTTCTCTTCATTTGATTTCGGCGCCGCTTCCATGGTAGCGCTCTGAGGATGGATTTCTGCTTCCAAGCTTCTCAAGAAACGGACGAGAGCAGCGGGTGTTGAAGAAAAAAAAGACTTCAGAAAGGGATGAGGAGAAGCAGGATTTAGTGAACGATCTTATTAGCAGCGTTTGTAAGGATTCCTACCTACAAGTTCTGAGAAAGGAAGAATCGGATGGTGAGAGTTCAGATGATGAGTTAATGGCTGCAGAGACTGACCAAGAAGGTGCTGTTCAAGATGAATTTTGCCCTACCCTACGATCTGCTTTTCACAAGAAATTTACAAAGAAATCAAGAAGGACTGGAGATTTGCACTTATCGTCAAATTGCTAGGTAAATCGTTCCCTCCCCAGATTATGCATGAGCGATTAATTCAGAGGTGGAGATTGAAGGGTAATTTTGATTTTGCGGCTATAGGAAACGGGTATTACTCAGTTAAGTTTGAGAACAAAGAGGATAGAGATTATGTGCTCAATGATGGTCCTGGATAATCTCAGAACATTACCTAACTGTTAGGAAATGGGTCAAGGGTTTGATACGTTGAGTGAAGCTTTCCCTTAGTTGGATGTGTGGGTAAACTTCCCCCGGACTTGGGACAAGAATTCATGCGGGAGTCATGTCTAACAGTGATTGGAAATAAGATAGGAAAAACTCGGAAGATTCAGATCAACAAATCCCGAATTGGAACCCTATATGGAAAGGTCTGTGTCACGGTTGACATGTCTCAGCCCCTTTTAGGGAAGTTTAAGGTGGGTAATCAGACGCATCAGATTGTGTATGAGGGAGTTCATGCTCTTTGTTTCAAGTGTGGGAGGTTTGGACACCAGAAAGAAAATTGCCCAAGGAACTTAGACGAATCTGCACCTATTAATGAAGGAGGATTTCAGATAGTCTCTACATCTCAGAAGAGTGAAGGTCCTCATGAAAGCGAGAACTTTGGCCCTTGGATGCGAGTCTCAAAAGGAAGCGACCTGGAAAGAAGAATCCTAAGGGAAAGAACCAGGAACCTCCCAAAGGGCAGGAGAAGACGGGTGACCCTCCTCTGGGAGATGCTAACCCATTTCGTTTGTTGGCGGTTTCAGATCACAGGGGTAATACTTCATCAGATGTTGTAGCTTCTGATTCCAGCACCTTGACTGCTAAGGAGAATAGTGGTGGTAAGAGATCTCCTCAGAGGAAGGAGGTTGCTTCAGAGAATACAGAGAAGCTTCCTGTGCAGCCCACTCAGACAGGACAAGTGGGGGATAAGTTGGTCGAGTTAAGCTTAGGGGGAAAGGCTCCTTATGCAGATGGGAATGATGTCCCACCAGACAGAACCGAGATACCCCTCACCTTGATTCACACAGGTGATTTCGTTCCTAAATCTTTGTTTTTGTTGATTTCCTATGAATATTAAAGTTCTCTCTTGGAATGTGAGGGGAGCAGCTAAAGCTAGCTTTCTTCCCTGTGTGAAAATTTTGATTTCGTCCCATAGACCTGATGTGGTTTTTATCTGTGAGCCTAGGATCTCTGGGCAGAGAGCTAGTTACATTGCTAAAAGGATAGGCTTTAGGAATGTGTTTATTGTTGATGCTACTGGATTCAGTGGTGGGTTATGGATTCTTTGGATGAGACGGTTAAAATTGATATTCTGGGGTCTGGGGATCAATTTATACACACTGTTATTCATCTTAATAATGTGGCCTTTTTCTCCACCTTTGTTTATGCTAAACCTGATAATGCTAGCAAATAAGTCTATGGAATACCTTGTCTTCCCTTAAGGACTCTTCTGACTTACCTTGGATGTTAACTGGGGATTTTAACTCTATTGTATCTTTGAATGAGAAAAAGGTGGTATTCGTGCCTCAATAGTGGCAGTAAGGCATTTGCAGACTGGAATCATTCAATTCTTTGTCTCCTCCCTGCTAAAGGAATTCTTTTTACATGGTCTAATGGCTCTATATTTGAGAAGACTTGACAGAACCATTGTTTCAGCTAATTGGTGATTTCTTCCCCGTCGGCCAGTCTCTCTTAAGCTCTACCCTTATGGGTCTGTAGGAAGTTTCCCAGCAAGAATTTTCCTTACCCTCCAGGCAGCTACAACAAATAAAGAAAGAAAGTTTTCGGATTCTAAAGCTAACGGCCTAGGATATCTGCAAGTAAGGCTTTGACACAGAATCCAGTTGATCAGGTTCATGCTAGTAGGGTAATCTGGTTGATGTTTTTCTTCCCCCCCATTCTCATTGTTTGAATCTCCCTAGGTTAGGCTCTGATCATTCTCCGGTATCTCTCATTTCTTAGATAGGCCCCTTCCCTCCAGCGGTTTAGACCCTTCAGATTTCAGCTGGCTTGGTCTACCCACCCTACCTACAATGACACGGTTAAGGGTTCTTTGGCTAGTGAGGGACACCTCTCTTCTAATCTGAAATGCCTTGCTAATACTCTTCTAGCTGGAACAGATCTATTTTTTGCACAATTTTCCAAAGAAAGAACAGATTACTTGCTAGGCTGAACGGTATCCAGAAAGCTTTGGTTCGTAGCAATCTCTAGGATGAGGAATCTTGAGAATAGGCTAAGGAAAGAGTTAGAGGACACTTTAATTTGTGAAGATATGCTCTGGTTTCAGAAATCTAGGGAGAGATGGATCCTTTTTTTGGGGATAGGAATACCAAATACTTCCATAGGAAAACTGCGATCAGGAGGGGAAAGAATAAAGTCCCTTATCCTAGAAGATCATAATGGTGTTAGAGTTGAAGGCGAACAGAACCTTCTCAATATAGCTACTGAGTACTTCAAGAGTCTTTTTTCTGATGACAATTCTGGCAATCTGCCTCTGAATTTCCACTCCTTCCTGCTCTTAGAGAGGATCAAATCTTAGATATGAGTGTTACTCCTTCCCAGAGTGAGGTTGAGGAGGTTGTAAGTGTGCATGAGTGACTTTAAGGGCCCCGGGTCCTGATGGCTTCCCCAGTTTGGTTTTTCAAGCACCATTGGGAAATGGGGTATGTGGTATTACTAGGATGATCAGGGAGGCTTTCAATGACTGCCATTTCAATAAAGCTCTCAACTCAACCCTTCTTTGTCTTATCCCTAAGGTTCCCACTCCTGTCTCTATGAAACAGTTTAGACCCATTGCCCTTTGCAATGTTCCCTATAAGATTTAGCTAAAATATTAGCTAACAGAATTAAGTCTGTTTTATTCGATGTTGTCTCTCCCTACCAGAATAGTTTTGTTCCAAATAGACACATTCAGGACAATCATGTGATCATGCAAGAAGTGCTACATGATATGAGGAAAACAAAACCAAGGATGGTTGGATTATCATTAAAGTTGATTTAGAGAAGGCTTATGATAGGTTGTCTTGGAATTTTATTAGAAGTACTCTGGAGTGTCTCAGGTTCCCCTAGGAGTTCATAGATCTTGTCATGTTTTGTGTCTCTTCCGTGTCCTTTAGAGTGTTGTGGAATGGGAATCAGTCTGAGGAGTTCTACCCCATCAAAAGGGTTAAGGCAGGGAGATCCTCTCTCCCCCTTTTTTTTGTTCTATGTCTGGACAGATTATCTCATATGATAGAAGAGGCTGTAGAGAATCAGAATTGGTCTCCTATTAAATTATGTACAGAGGCCCTGAGTTAACTCATATTTTCTTTGCGGATGATCTTGTTCTTATGGGTAAAGCCACCAAGAATAATGCCTTAGCCATGAAGGGTGTTCTAAACTCATTCTGTCCGATTTCTGGTCAAAAGGTTAGTTTTTGATAAGTCTAGGGTTCTTTTCTCTAAGAATGTGAAGCCTTGTGATAAAGTTAGTATTAGTAGGAGTATAGGAATCCCTATGGCTGACAGATTTGGCAAATATTTAGGCCTTAACCTAGTTCAGGGTGGTCCTAGATCCCCCCCTTTTTTCTGATCTTGTAGATAAGCTTAGAAAGAAGGTCGATGGTTGGAAGGCCAAGTCTTTATCCTTTGCGGGCATATGGTGCTAGCAAAATCAGTCTTAGAGGCTTCGTCCACTTTCCACATGATGTCTCAAAAACTCCCACAATCTTGTTGCTATAAATTGGAGAAAATCTGTAGGAACTTCCTTTGGGGGCACCCTGAGGGCGAAAGGAAGTTGCATACTGTGGCTTGGTCTAAGATCTGTAATCCTAAGTCCAAAGGAGTGCTTGGTCTAAGAAATCTGTCTTGCATGAATAAGGCATGTTTCGCTAAACTTGGTTGGAGACTGATTCATAGTCAGAATAGTTTATGGGGTAAGATTCTAATTAATAAATACCATAAGATAATTATAAGAATCCGTCTCCCACCTGGCGGAATATCTTGCTTAGTAAGGACATAATAGACAATGGTTCCAGATGGAATCTAGGTGATGGGAGAAGTATTAACTTCTGGCCTGACAAGTGGCTGTATAAAGAACCTCTTATTAATCTTGCTTGTAGCACTTCTGGTCTGGATTTAAATGCTAAAGTCAGGCATTACTGGTCTAATAATAGGGGATGGAAATTTGAACTGCTTTCTAACCATCTCCCTCCTAGAGTGCTGAGCACGCTTTCTGGAAAAATTATTTGGGATAATGATAGTAAGGACAGAGTTATTTGGGAGGGCAACAAGGATGGTAACTTATCTGTTTCCCAAGCGTATAATCTTTTGTGTAATCAGGGTAGTGATGAGGAGGTTTGGCCTCTGATTCGGTCTCTTAAAGTCCCAGAAAAGGTGAAAACATGTCTCTGGTTTATTGCTCATAATGCCCTGAAATCCAAAAGTCTTCTCTTCTCTCATGGTTTAGTTGCTGATAGCTCATGCAGTTCATGTGGAGAGTGTGAGAGTACTGAGCATATTGTTAAGGAGTGAGGGGTGGCTAAAGCGATTTGGACGAAAATGAATGAGAAATTTAAGCTTACTAATCTGTCCATGAACTGTTCATTTCTAGATTGGATGAAACTGAATCTGAAAAATAAGTTGAGCATTCCTGGTATGAAGGGTATCAAATGGCCCCAAATTTTTGTTGTTATCTGTCATTCTCCGTGGTACTGGCGCAATTTGAAGTTCCATGAAAATATTCCTGAAATTTTTATGCCTCTTGATCTCATTTGGTACAGGGTGAAAACCTGGCTAGTTGAAGCTGGTGAGCGGGGCAGGGACACAATGCCGAGGAGATGTCAGGTGACAGATTGCAAGTGGGAGCCTCCACCAGAGTACTGCCTCAAAATTAATGCTGATGCATCGAGGACTTCGGCAGGGCAAGCCACAGCAGCGTTTGTATGCAGAAACCATGAAGGTGACTGGATTTTTGGAGCCACGAGACAACTAGGTGATACTTCGGTATTGGAAGCGGAACTTTGGGGTATCTATGAAGGATTAAAGTATGCTAAAGAATCTAATATTCAACTTCTGATTATGGAAACGGACTCTGAGGAGGCTTTTCAACTTCTTTAGAAACCATCAATGCATCCCCTGGTCGAGAATATTGTTAAGTCTTGTAAGGAGGTTCTGAGTATCCTTCATTCATGTTCATTTAGGAAAATTAATAGAGAGCAGAATGCATTAGCGGATTTTCTAGCAAAATCTGCGCAAACATCTTGTAGTAGTGTTACATGGTTAGCATCCCCCCCCCCCTCTGATTGTACTGACATTCTTTTAAGCGAGAGACCTCCTCTCGTATAGTTAATGACAATACTTCCTTTTGATCGAAAAAAAAGGAAAGACTATCTTTTTTTTAATTTTAGAATAATTATTTTTATACATAAACGTAATCAGTGACTTAATGTAATTATATTTTAACTTTAAGGTGGATATTAGTTATAAATGTAATTTAAAATAAGATCACCATCTTTCTGGTAAAAAAATATCCTTAAACGTAACCAAAACTTCCAGTATAAATTGTCGTCAAATAAAATAGTTGAACAATGATTAAAACACAAAGCTGGAAAAACTGAAAATGATATTTTCATTTAAAATTTGGAGCCATGTTTAAAACAGTTTATTAGTAGAATATTAAACAGTAAAATCTTTTAGTTTCTTTTTTCTAATTTGATTCAATATATCTTTTCATATTTTTTAAATATTTAGGAAATACATTTGGGCTATTTTTCATTTGAAAAAAAAAAACTCGCATTGTAGAAGGCGGCCAATGTTTTGTACCACGAGGCTCACTTATGTGTTTGTATTACAATGAACGAAGAGGGAACCTTCAAGTGACGGTTAAAAGGCCACGTAAATGACTTTACATATTAAATTTTAGGGAATTTTCACCAAATACCCCTGAGGTTTGACCGAATTTTACCAAATATCCCTACCTTTTCAGAATTACTATAAGATACCCCTGAGATTTGGTTTTTAATACGAGATACCCTTCCGTCTATTTCCTCAATAAACGTCCGTTAACTTTTACAATTTCTTCCCATTTTACCCTTAATCCAAATTTTCATGAGATACCCCTACATATTTGTGACGACTACTTTCACCAGATACCCCTGTATGTTTCAAACGGCTAGTTTCACCAGATACCCCTGTAAAGGATACTTTTACCAGATACCCCTGCAACATAAAATAGCTAGTTTTGGCCTATAAAATCAGAAAAACACAACATTTTGACATTATAGTTTTCATAATAAGACAATGTCTTCCTCACAATCAAGTTACTCGGTCACTACTACTGTTGAAGGTAGAAGATGCAATTGTGGAAGAGAAGCTGAAGTCCTTGTTTCAAGAAAAAACACTTCATCTGGTACCCCTGCATGTTTCAAACGGCTAGTTTCACTAGATACCACTGCAACGGATAATTTTACCAGATACCCCTGCAACATAAAATAGCTAGTTTTGGCCTATAAAATCAGAAAAAACACAATATTTTGACATTGTAGTTTTCATAATAAAACAATGTCTTCCTCACAATCAAGTTACTCGGTCAGTACTGCTGTTGAAGGTAGAAGATGCAATTGTGGAAGAGAAGCTGAAGTCCTTGTTTAAAGAAAAAAGACTTCATCTGGAAGAATTTGCTACAAATGCTTAGATTGCAATAGATGGATATATTGGGCAAGTGTAACCTATTGATAGTTGTCATTTTCTAATTATCGATCTGGCTGATAGGGGTAAGCAGATCGCTCATGATTAGGCACCCTAAGAGACAACAATAAGCGTTCAACTTGTAAGAGGAAGTGCATTTACATAGTTCCAGCAACTAATATTTCAGCTTGCACTTGCACTATATAAAAAAAGATACTACTTTTCACTTCACACTATATCCAAAAAGAAACAAGTACCTTCCCCACTTCACAGTATGTTCAAAAAGAGACTACTATCCCACTTCACACTTTATCCAAAAAGAGACTATTTTTCCACCAAAATGCAACAACATTGTAGTATCTATCAGAATTTAAAATGTCAAAAACAAAAAATAAGTGGAATCTGTGTGAATTTACGGTTGACGTGGTGCACCAGCTGATGATGAAGTCTCTATGTTAGGGATAGCTCCACAAGCTTGCTCTATGTGCTCCCTAGCAGTTGGTCCTCCCTTACATGTCCTCTTGTTATGACCAAATTACAAACAGGTTGTGCATCTTGACATACTTGACCTCTTGCTTGCTGGTCCCTTCCATTCTTTCCTTCTTCTATTTCTAGAAGGCCTTCCAATTCACCTTTTCAGCACTGGAGGTAGAACTTTAGGATAATCTTCAACCGCCCAATATCGTTGATCAGATACCGACTCCAATGTTATAACTGTTACATTATCCTATAGTTCTTGACAGGATAAATCTCATCCACATATTCCCGGGGCTCCATGCCAGAATCTAGAATTGCCCTTACCCTGTGCTTACAAGGGATGCCAGATATTTGTCATGCTCCACAAAGACACTCTTTTCGATTCAAATCCACTGTCACTACATCATCAAAGTCTTTCACCTTAAACATTCCTCTACCAGATGGATGGGTGATACAAAACCTACTCCTTCTCACAATCTTCTACAATTTCTTCTTTATTTTAGGGCAAATGTCATCCTCTGACAAGTTAAACGCGTATTGTTGTCTCTTAGGGTGCCTAATCATGATCGTTTTTCTTACCCCTGTCAACCAGATCGATAATTAGAAAATGACAACTACCAATAGGTTACAGTTGCCCAATATATCCATCTATTGCAATCTAAGCATTTGTAGTAAATTCTTCTAGATGAAGTCTTTTTTCTGTAAACAAGGACTTCAGCTTCTCTTCCACAATTGCATCTTCTATCTTCAACAGCAGCACTGACCGAGTAACTTGATTGTGAGGAAGACATTGTCTTATTATGAAAACTACAATGTCAAAATGTTGTGTTTTTTCTGATTTATAGGCCAAAACTAGCTGTTTTATGTTGCAGAGGTATCTGGTAAAATTATCCGTTACAGGGGTATCTAGTGAAACCAGCCGTTTGAAACATGTAGGGGTATCTGGTAAAATTATCCGTTACAGGGGTATCTAGTGAAACTAGGCATTTAAAACATGCAGGGGTATCTGGTGAAAGTAGTCGTTACAAATATGTAGGGGTATCTCATGAAAAATGGGATTAAGGGTAATTTGGGAAGAAATTGTAAAAGTTAACGGACGTTTATTGAGAAAATAGACTGAAGGGTATCTCGTATTAAAAACCAAATCTCAGGGGTATCTCATAGTAATTATGAAAAGCCAGGGGTATTTGATGAAATTCGATCAAACCTCAGGGGTATCTGGTGAAAATTCCCTAAATTTTACTTTACTAATCATATGTAATTTCAACCATACAATTAAAACGCATGAATGTATGCTTCTCCGCTAGTCCGGAGCTTATGTTTTTCCCTTACGGTTCCTATTCAGCCATCCCCTCCGATTTCACCAATTCCCAAGGCTTAAATCAGCATCCGACTAGTTTATGATCATCTTATCGTATTCGATGAGTGTCCAAATAAGCATGGTTTAGGGTGTATTTCATATGTTAAATTAATATTTTTTATGCTCATTTTTCCACTCTAACTAGTTTTCATCTAGTTTTATGTTTTATTGATGTTTTACACATTTATTGCTTAAACAGGAGGAATAAAATATTTAGGAATAAAGTAGACGAAGAGACGAACGAGTGGACGCAAACGGATCCAAAATCGAAGCTAAAATGAAGAAATTAGAGCATAAACAAGCTGAAGTTGATTTCTGGAAGTGTGATTCCGGGTTTGTGTCCAGTAAATAAACCTGGACCACACCCAGAACAGACTTTCTGCCTATTTTTCACCCCGATCTGGGTATATGTTCGGGAATATAACCCGGACCAAGCCCTACTTTGGAGCAGAACACGTTTTAAAATGCAGAAAAATAGGGAGAGTGAGGGGATTACTCTCGCGCAGCTCCAGCAACGCGCAGAAGAAGAAAAGAAGCGAAAGAAGAGAAGAAGAGAAGAAGAGGAAGAAGGATAAAGGAAGAGCTTCACCTCCGTCAAAAATCCCCATCTCACACATGGTTATTTCTCTCCCTTTATGTCCTCTCTATCTTTATGATGCTTGAGTAGTCTCCATGTAGCTAGGGATTGAGATTTTGCCCTAAAATCCCCAAAACTCCATTGTTGTACTTTAAATTTGTGTTTGTGTTTTATTTTAGTCTTTGAGCTTAATGACGATGATTATTAGGTATTTATGATTCTTAAACTTGTTGCTTATGATTTGGGGATTTGTCTAGGATTTTGCCCAAATTATCAATTGTGTGTTAAATTGATTGGTTTGGTCTATCGGTTAGTTTAGCATTATTGTGAGATTCTATCAAAAAGTTATTCCGAGATAGAAACCTAAACCGTTGGGGACTAGAACAGTGTACTCTAATTTGATGATTTTGAGATTAGACTACATTGCAACTTAGGGGGAACTTGAGCTTAGTGCTGTCGATTGACCCGGGGTTTAGCTAATTGAGAAGTTGTGGTTAAATCGGTTAGGATTAATAGACCAAGATTGGGTTATTAATTATTTAAGTGTTCCCGTTGTTTTGCTACAAGTTAAAGGGTCGACAATTGGTAGTAAGGGGAGGATGGGTGAAATTACCCATCCCGGGCTACGCTTAACCTAGTTTAGTTAGATTAATTTTATTGCTTTTCTTTATTTCTCTAATTATTCAAACCAAAACCCAAGCACCTCAATTTACATTTATGCTCTTTTATTTATCTTCTTGCACAATTACTAAGCTTATAGCTGATTAGATAGTTACAAAATCCATGTGGATATGTCCTTGTTGAGCTACAACGTCTGGATTCACTGCCCACAGTTAGCAATCTAGTTTCACTACTATTTTGCACAACAGTTTTTTGAGTCATTGCCAGGAACTTCGGTCCAACTATCTGGCTTATTATCTGTTTAATTTTTGTGCATATTTTTTATTTCCTTTATTTGCCCTTTTGTGTATTAATTTGTGTTTCTTTTTAGGAACCTATCTCTAAGGGATGGTCATGATGATCAAGTAGAAGGTTATTACGGCTACACCTCTGGAGCAACCTACGGCCAATACATTGATTGTCAAGGGTGTGGAACCTTCCATATGTGCCCTCCTTGTGAGGATCTAATCTCAAGATTGGAGACTCTCACGGAGGACCGGGTCAATCCAAACCCCACTCAACAAGATATCAATTGATGGATCGGATGCCAAGAGAATGGAGGAGACCATGAGAGTGCTCACTGTTCTGTGATCACGGCAAGGGTAGATTCACCCAGTTTGGAGGACCTTATTGCTAGAACGAACACCATTGACATGGACCAGCTCACTACACCAGCTTGAAGGGAGCAACAACCAGATAATGAAATGGTTCATAAAGTGGATCACATTGTTGAGGACATGAGTTTCTGTCTATCTCCTCCCTCATTTAAACCTAAGCAAACACCATTCAACCATCTGCCAAAGCTTGAAGACAAGCCATCAGAGGACAGCTTCCACCTTGACATCATGGAGTCTCTTATCTCTAAAGTCAACTACCGTTATTTCCCCTTCTTCTCCCCTTCTTCTCCATGCTCTACCTAGAAGATGAGGATGGGTATAGCCTCAACCCTAAGGAGAAGGAGATGCCGCCTCCTTTCTGAGTCATCAGAGGAGAGTGCTTTCATTGACTTCAAGGAGTCATCTCCCTCTGAAGTTGATGTCCATCAAGGCTCTTCCTATGAGCCTCGCCCCAAAGACGAGGATGTCTACATACTCGAAAATGAGAAGGATGAGGTGTATATCTTTGATCTTCACCCGAAGGATCAAAGCCTTCCCCACCTGTGCACCAATGTAGTAGGGTGGAAGAACAAAGTTCACCCGTTAAGTGTGGAATCCACTTTCCCCTTTGATCTCGAACCAGAGATAGAAGACAAAGTATACCCCAGAGTTCTCTTTGCACCACTCATTAAATATAAGGATGTCTTCATCCTTAAATTTGAAGAGGAAGCTTCACTAAAATTTGATCCTCGCACCAAGGATCAACAACCCCAACACTTCCACCTGAAGAAAGATCGATGAAGCTTGTACTTCTACCTTCTAAGTGTTGAGGGATCATTTCCTTTTAATCCAGGTCATTTTTTAATGATTCACGATGCCCGCCCCACTCACCCATTGAAGCCGGATTCAACGTTCATATTCGATCCCGGATGACTTCGCGATGGTATGGTCTAGCCAAATACCTTCAAGATGGGCAGCTTCCCGGCAAGCAACCCGGATGAAATTTCTTTCATTTTTCTTTATTTTAATTTGTCAAGTTCCCCTTTGATTTTAATTTTGCTAACTCCTAACCCCGTTTGTAGTTTGGTTTCTTATAGTGTTTCTTGCAGGTGCAACTTAAAGTCCACACCGCAACCAATCTACGTTAATTGAAACTACAACTCAAGTGTGAGGGATCGAGTTCCTTCCATGCAACCAACAACAATTTCAGGGGAGTACTAGTTTCTTTTATTTTGATACTCCCCCTTCTCTTCCTTCATTTTGGCTTTACTTGTCTCTGTTAGTGGCCATAGCTTCTGTGCTATCATGCTTGGTTGTGCCCCATGTGTTTTCTCTTTTATCTACTTCCTGAAAAGGTTTTCTGAGACCTTCCCCGGTTTGTTTGGTGAACAATGAGGACATTGTTCAAATTAAGTGTGGGGGAGTGACCTTTTCGGTTAATTATGTGCTTAGATGTTTAATCCTTCTACTTATCTTGTGTTTGTCCAAAATCAAAAACTTGGACCCTTGTGATGTGAGTTGTTCTCATTAAGAACAAATACTATTATAAATTATGGGATAAACGCTCAAATTTTCCTTTTTGATTGCTTTTGATGAGCATTTTACGTGCGGTGTGGCCAAATGATCTTATATGGTTGGATTTTTATTGCTTTGATATTATTTTTGTCTTCTCTTTTAGGGATTGCTAAGGAGTGTTTCATTGCGAAAATCTCTAAGGAACTTATGAGACGTCATTGGTAACCAACAATGAGAGATGAGTGTTTTTAAATGCAAAGGCTACATGCCCAAATTTTATCTCCACGTCTCTTATGCAAAAGTGAAACAAATGCAATAAAACCATTTTTTCTTTTGTTTTCTTATCAATGCTCATTCTTAAGAGAAGTTGGCCATGGTAAAAGTTCTTCAAGTCATCTAATCTTTAAAACTTTGAAGCACTCCGGATCATTCCCGAAACTCTAGATTTTGTTTTGCCTTAAACACACCCATGCCACCACTAAGTGAGGGTTCACACTCCTCGAAAGTTTTGAATGAATTTTTGCTTCTGATGAGAGTCCAAATTAGCATGTTTTAGGGGTGCATTTCATATGTTAAATCAACACTTTTCATGCTCATTTCTTCACTCTAGCTAGTTTTCTTCTAGTTCTGTGTTTTATTGGTGTTTTACACATTTATTACTTAAACACGAGGAATAAAATATCTAGGAATAAAGTAGACGAAGAGATGAACGAGTGGGCACAAACGAATCCAAACTTAGAGCTAAAACGAAGAAATTAGAGCAGAAACAAGCGGAAATTGATTTCTAGAAGTGTTGTCCGAGTTTGTGTCTGGGAAATAAACCCGAACCACCCCTAGAACGGACTTTATGCCTATTTTTCACCCCAATCTGGGTATATGTCCGGGAATATAACATGGACCAAGCCCCAGTTTGGAGCAGAATCGTGTTTTAAAATGCAGAAAAGTAGGGGAAGTTAGGGGTTACTCTCACGCAGCTCCAGCGACGCGCAAAAGAAGAAGAGAAGAGGAAGAGGAAGAAGAAGGAGAAAGGAAAAGCTCCACCTCCATTGAAGCTTCACTCCTCATCCATGGTTATTTCTCTCTCTCTTATCTCCTCTCTATCTTTATAATGCCTGAGTACTCTCCATGTAGCTAGGGATTAGGATTTACCCCAAAATCCCAAAAACTCCATTGTTGTACTTTAAACTTGTGCTTGTGCTTTATTATAGTCTTTGAGCTTAATGAAGATGATTATTGGGTATTTATGCTTCTTAAACTTGTTGCTCATGATTTGGGGATTTGTTTAGAGTTTTGCCCAAATTATCAATTATGTGTTAAATTGGTTAGTTTGGTCTACCAATTAGTTTAGCATTATTGTGGGATTATATCAAAACTTTACTCTGAGATAGAAACCTAAACCGTTGGGGACTAGAACAGTGTACTCTAATTTGATGATTTTCATATTAGACTACATTGCAACTTATGGGGAACTTGAGCTTAGTGAAGTCGATTGACCCTGGGTTTAGCTAATTGAGAAGTTCCGGTTAAATCGGTTAGGATTAGTAGACCAAGATTGGGTTATTAATTATTGGGAAATTTCGTGAAATGCCACTATATTTTTGGCTAATTCATGAAATTCCAGCCAAAAAAATCATGAAATGCCACTATATTTTTACAAAAGTTCATGAAATACCATTATGTCATTGACTAAAAGCAAAAAAAGACAAAAATACCCCTACTAGTCAACAAAGTACTTTTAAAGTTCACAATATGCCCCTAAAAGTTAAAAAATTCACTAAAATTCACAAAAAAATCAAAATACTATAAAAATATAGATACAATAAAAAATATTTGAAATATTATAAAAATTAATTAAAATATGACAAAACGTTGAAAAAAAAGTAAATATTTCTTAAATTATGCCAATTAATTATCATACCATTTTAAATTATTTTTTTATACCAACTTAAATTATTTATTCAAAAAAATTATTGTAAATTTTTAATATTTATAAATTATTTTTAAAAAATTATATTCTATTTTGCTGATGACTTTAGGACATAATATAATTTATTTCAAATATATAATTAAATTTTTTAAAAAAAACAAAGATAATTTGAAAATGTATGGTACAAATTATGGTAATTAATTGGTACTAGTTATGGTGCTTAGTTAGTAGAAAATTTGGTATAAATTATGACTAGTACTAATGTTCCTAGCAATTAAGCACCATAACTTGTACCAATTAACTACCATAATTTGTACCATACATAATCAAATTATCATTTTTTTATCAATTTCAGTTGTTTAATCAAAATAAATTATATTATTTCTCAAAGTCATCTGTAAAATTGAATATAATTTTTTAAAAAATCTTTCAAATATTAATTAGAATTTTAAAATATCTTTTTGAATAAATTGTTTAAATTGGTAGAAAAAATAATTTCTAATGTATGATAAAAAGTATGCTAATTAATTGGTATAAATTATGACAGTTAATTGGTATAAATTATGGTACTATATTGGTCTAAATTTGTAGAAAAATTAGTATAAATTATCTTTTAAAAACTCTATATTCTTTTATGGTACTAAATAATTTTGAAAAAAATCTAAGAAATATGTAATTTTATGTTTTATGAAATTTTAATATATTTTTATTTATTTTTATAATTTCAAAATTTTTTAAAGTTGTTTATATTTTTATAGTATAGGTATTTTTGTCTTTTTTACTTCAAGGCAATGACATAGTGGCATTTCATGGACTTTTGCAAAAATATAGTGACATTTCGTGACTTCCTTTTTTTTAGTGGCATTTCATGAATTAGCCAAAAATATAGTGGCATTTCATGAAATTTTCCTTAATTATTTAAGTGTTCTCGTTGTTTAGCTACAAGTTAAAGGGTCGACAAGTTGTAGTAAGGGGAAGATGGGTGCAATTACCCATCTCGGGCTATGCTTATCCTAGTTTAGTTAGATTAATTTTATTGATTTTCTGTTGAGCTGCAATGACTGAGTTCACTGCCCACAGTTAGCAATTTAGTATCACTACAATTTTGCACAAAAATTCACTAATGTGTTTCTTCTTGGTTATGGTGTGGAATGATAAGAGGTGGTTTACTACAAAAGGCACTCTCATACCTCACTGGTCACCTCTTCATCCCCCTTTGCTTTTCCCTTGTAATACCCGCAAGTTTCAAATCATCTACATCATCGGCTCGGGAATACTAAGAACCAAAAGCTCCACTTCTTCACTCAGTCTCTACTTTCTTAATGATTTCCATGCTTTCAATCAGTCCTTACAACTAGCTTTCCCTACCGGCCTTGCATGCTTACCTTCTTCAAGTGTTTCTCCTTTTTTTCATTCTCCTTCCTCATCTGCTCACGCTTTCCTCCTCATCATACTCTAACGTTATCATCGTCTGTCTCTGGGCAATTGAGGATGTTGTAGGCAATTATAAAATGGTTACGGTGCTCAGTTTCATAAAATATGGGTTTCCAGATGGATTTTCCGGCTATGCATACCCGAACGTGACTCCAGTCTCTCATCTCTGTTTGGATGATCTGCTCGGGTGTGCTACCCAGACAAGACTCACTGCTTATAGAACTCTCGCCCGCCTGATGCACGCCTGCTCTCACCCTTTCCTCTTATTTTACTTATCGCACCCTATCTATTATTAACTTTTCGTGTTTGATGAATTCACATGCAGGTCATTAGGCTTCTGGTGGTGCTTGAGCAACCCGAGGGTACTAAGTAAGCTTGCACTAAGTCCAGCCAGGGACTCTAAAACTGGACATCTTGGTGAGAGGCAACCCACCAGTTTCTTTGCATGCCTTTTCGTTTGTTTTATATTTCAACTATTTTTATTTTCTTTCTTAACTTGTGTTTTTCTTATGCTTAATGCATTAGTTAGGCTCTTTATTTTTATGTATTTTTATTTTTGTTAACGAGTTAGTTTTGGTTTTCACTTGAGTGTTTGTGTAGGAAAACCATTTTCAAGAACATTTCTCTTTATCACATAGTTGAACTCAAGTGTGTGTGTGTGTGTGGGGGGGGGGGGATATAGAGAGATGCGCGTTAATGTTAGGGGAGTACTTTTTTTTTACTCCTTTCTCTTTTATCTCTTGAACATTGCCGACAATATCTCATGTTAAGTGGGGGGCTTCACATCTTGTTAATGAGTTTTGTTTAGTGGCGGTAACCGGGAAGGGAGCTATGGAGGAAGTACAACTAGTTACTATGTCCTCGGGTGCAAAAAGTTTTCACTGAAATTGAAAAGTTTGAGAATCTGAGTCATATGATTTGTTTTTAACTTTGAACCTGGGGATGATTTGAAGTGAAAAGATGGTAAAGAATAAAGGTAAGGTACTCCGTTGATCTAAAAAGGCAAATATGATTCCCAAATAGACCTTGTCCATTCGGTTATTAAGTCCTTTAGGATGCCTTATCACCTAACTACCTAAGGTTCTCGGAATCTAAGATATATCCAAACCTGCTACATGGGTGGAGAGAAGAGTCTAGGGAGACGAACTGAATGAACTTTTGTTGAAGTATTTTTGCATTTTTTGATTTAGATGTTGATATCAACTCTTTTCTCATGGATCATGAGTATGGGCACTAAAAGGTAAAATAAAATAAGATTTTATTTCATGCCCCTTATAGTTCAAATGGAATAGTGATGATTGGCTCAAGGTTAAAGGTTGGCTTCTTATGGTATTGTTTATCTTTCTTAAGCTTTTAATGACTTTTGATTTTATGTTTTGAAGCTTTTAAATGAAAGTTTGCGTACCCTATGATTTGAAAACTGGCAACATATTCCTCTGTGCTCTTCCCGTCCGATAGACTTCATTTTCTTGACTTGAACTTGTGCTTGAAGGATTTGGTTGAGGATAAGCATAAGACAAGTGTGAGGGGATTTTATGGGCTTTATTACCATTTTCCTTTGGTTTTTTCCTTACTTGAAGTTCATTCATATATCTGGAAAATGTATGAAAACAAGTTATTTCGATGTTAATATGACTTAGGATAAGTATATGGGGAATTCGGCATTTTACGGAGGAGAAAACTAAAGTATTATATTTGTCCAGCCAGACATCTGACCCACTTGTCCGGTCATCCTATCCGACCCAACTCTTCCGGATATCTATATAATAAGCAACGATGAAGATGCCTACAGATGTCTAGATGGGACGTCCGACCCAAGCTACCCAAACACTTATATTTTCCACCGCGAGTAAAGAATCCTAACACAGTTCAATTAGCCATCTATCTGGCCCTGCACGAACCCCTCATTGAGTCAGAACTTTTGCCCGTTCACTTCTGAGTTACGTCTGGCCTTGCACGGATATCTCACTTGGACAGCCACCCGGACGCGTGTTAAACAATGGAAAAACTTATAAAATGAGGCGGGGTCAAGGGCAAAACTCAAACAGACTTCGTTTCATATAATTCACGAACACACTTTCTCAACCCTAAGTGACCGTCAAGGGAGTTATCCACCTTCACCAACCTCAAGGCTCGGTGTTATTCAGATTTGGAAAGTGAAACAGTCCCAGGATTTTTCTTTATGTTGTCCCTTCCATCTTTGTTTGTTCTTATCAGTAGTATGCTAGGCTAAGTAGGATTTGATCCAGAGGGAGGTTAATTTGTAGCTGGATATGATTATACGACTAGTTCTTCATTTTTAATATGAGATGTATCTGAATTGCTTCATATTAATGATGTATTTATGCTTTTCACTAAATCTTTTGAATTTTTTATTAGCCTTACGAATCCTGTTATGATTGGTGATTAATAGGAAGGTCGAATTAATTATTTAGCCTGTGGGAAATTGAATCTAATAAACTAGCTTTTACTTCAGGTGCTTGATAATTTCTTGTGCTTAAACCACCTACATGTGTTTTGCTTAATTCTTGATTAGATCTTACATTTTTTAATAGGTGAACTTTTTTTAGGCTAGGATTTAGTCCTCGACACATTTTTAAGGAATTTTTCCATCCACATCTCGTTATAAAGTTACAGAAGTTGCGTAATATGTATGGTGAAGAATAACCGGAACTCGGGGTTCTGTTTCCCTCGTATCATCGATCTTCATCACATTTTACTTGCTTGTTAATTTGTTTGCTTTAATTCTTGCTTTCCTATAGTTAACTTCCTTAACCAAAACAACTCCCTGAAATTCTTTTTTTTTTAGGATTAGACTTTCTTATTTCAAGTCTCACGGGATGATACCTAGTTGCTTTTGCTTTCTATACTACTGCGACAAAGATTTTTGCATCCTGAAGGCTTTGGTTTTGATATTTTCTAGGTTAATTTACTCAGTTTCTAGTATATCAAATTTCTTGTTTGCACTTATTCCATACCATTTCCACTATTATCAACGTGCAAAGAAAAATCACATGAAAAAGACGCTTTAATCCTTAATATTTGGTTTTCATATCATCTCTAGGCTTCTCGAAACCCTCTCTTCTTCATGTATTCTACTTCTAGTGTACATCATCCTCCTATGCTCTGTCAATTCATTAAGGGCACCTTCTAATTCATCAAGACAAGCACATTCTATAGTAATTTGTGGCACTACCTACTATTGAAAACCAAAGTGTTTCTCTACCATCATTTCCTTCTTCAACCCGTCTATGTTGTTTCGTCTTCTAATCACTAGTGTATCATCTTCACCTTCCACGGGAAAACCACTACAAGGAAATGGTTTATTAGTCACAAAATTTTTCATATAAATTTATGGTGTCATAAACAATTTTAAGAGACACTAACTCTAGCTTCAATGAACCTGGCAATGAGCTCCTTGTCGCTTGTTTCTTTCTACCATGTATAGACCAAAAAACTCAACATGTGAGCCAGCTTCAGTAAATTCCAACTAGCTTATTGCAATTTTTTGCCTATGTTTTAACCCAATCGGCATCTAGTAGCTCTAAAGGGATACGCCTAATTTCTCACCTTGCATTCCTCATCTTCAACTGATATTGACGAGACCTTATAGTATTCCCAATTCACATGCTTAAAGGAGTACTATGTTCTTGTTTTCTTTGTCTCTTCACATAAGAAAATGCATTGTCAAATCTAATCCTCTTCTATAATTTTAATCTTTATTCTTATTCCATGAACTTGTTATTTTAAATTTAAGAGTGCTTTTTTAAATTAGTATTTGTGGTAAGATCGTGGTGAGCATGTACAAGTACAACCAGTCAGGGTGCCTTAATGATTTTATCATATTAGTGTTCGCTTATCATTGGTACATAATCATACCCAAAAGCAAACCATCTACTATATATGTTACCATAAGTTCATAAAACTTATCCACTCTGAGTTGCAAGAGATAAACTTGCATTATATGACTATATATATATATTTCCTATTTAAGGCATAAAAGACCAAATGGGTATCATGGAACCAATTACAATAGGTCCAATAATTGACCCAAGACTAAATCTTAGAGTATATAGAGTTTTCATGTATTTTCCTAACTAAGATATTTTTCTATTTTTCTCCAAGCCTACCACTTTTCATGGAATTCTTAGTGTTATATCTAAGTTGTTAAGGGACAACACGAGATGTGAAAATGTGGCTTTGAGCCAATTTTAATATCCTTGACACTTTATGTCTTCTTTGTTTGGCACTTCATCAGCAACATCATTCCCTACAATACTAGCATATCATACTTGCATTGGGAAAAGAGTTAGTTGGTTCCAACATGCACTTTCAAGATACACTTACCCATTTTCTCTATCTTGAAGATTATGTTAGCTCATTAGCAATCAATTCTTCTTTTTCACCCAACTCTAGTTTTTGAACAATATTCCCATAAATGTTAAAGATCCAAAGTAGATCATAATAAATATGTCCATTGAGATGAGGAGGAAGCAGACATCGTAGGGTTTAGAAAGGTCCATTTGAATATTAAGATGATGTAAGCAAATGGATTGAGAATGGTGGAGAGGGGTTTCATGCTCAAGGTTTGATAGATACTCGGCCATATATATAAGTATTATGCATTTTAATTTGTGTAAGTAGGACCTTCTAATTAACCATAATTTTCCTTTAGTATGTACATATGTAGATGCAAAATTGTTCAAGCAACTTCCTAAGAGTTAAAGCAATACAAGGATGGAAAATCAAGAACTACTTAATAAAAATGATATCAATGAATTAATGGCCAACTAAAAACTATCCATTTATCTATTTGTAGGTAAGTGGATGGAAGGATGTTCTAATCAACTAATTGACTCATTAGTAATGGTACTTAATGGGGAGATAGAAAGTTAACATTAAGCCTTCTAAGCCAGACAGAGTGAAGAAGCATATGAATGACATCAAAGGGCTTAGCTGGCCTATTCAATGTGAAATGCCTCTGAACTTGAACCACCCTCCTTTGCATGTTGAGGTATCTCTTCATGGGTACTGCCTTGAGTATGTTCTTGATCTGTGGGATATCTTTAACCGCAATGTACAACGAGAATTCGCTCCAGTTAAGAACATCGCTGAAGGGCAAGACATAACCTTGGGAAATTATGACTGGAACACAACCAATTAGGATGGACTCAACCACCCTTGGGCTAGCAACTTCATAGCCACTAGGGCAAAGACAATACTTGCTTTGACCCATCATATCTGTATAGTTTAAGGTTTGTGGGAGGTAATCATGGACACGAACGTCCTCGTCCTTGTCCTTCCAGTAGTGGAACAACAACTTTCTGACATAGCCATGGTCTCCACCAGCAAAAAAAGCAAGGATTGGACGGTCTTCAGGGTCTTGACCTGGCTGATCATAAACCAACTTCCCGAAGCGAAGATAGATTTCAGGCATAGATACGTCTCTCATGGGTTGGAATCCCTCAGAGGTGTTTGCGTTGCACATAACCCTAATGAAGTTCTTGAAGAGATTGGGGTTGGCTACTGAAACATCCGGGGCCTAATGACAATAAGTTTATTTAGAATAATACTATTAGCTAGAAGCAATAAAATTTTGATCATATAGAAAATAAAGAACACAATTTTAGAAAATGAAGAAAAAAATATGAAAACATACCCAGTCATGACAAGATGCAAAGAAATGATCAGCACCTGACTAGTGTTCCAATAAGGATACCTATGTGACACCAAGCTGATATAATCAGCCACCACGTTTTGAAGGTGATCACGAGCATATGATGTATAGGGCAAGTAGATGAAATGTATAATGGAAACAATGCTGACAGGGATGAAGAAGGCATGAGCATGTTCAGGGTCACGTGCCATGAAAGGGCTGTCTACACTCCCCAATTCGTCCATGATATGACCTTCAATAGAGTAAATATTGTTCAACGGGCCAAGGTGGAAGATGGGTGGTTCCCCTTCCAAGTAAGTCCACACTTTGAATCGCTTCACCATTTCTATGTGACTCCTATAATTTTCATAAATATAAATTATTGACAAGACATCACAGGAATTGATATTGAACTATAAAATTTATAGTATTTATACCTTTATTTGACACTAATGGGGTTGAAACAGTGTAAAAATAAGTATCTTTAATTAAGGTAACCAATAGAAAGCTATCATGAAGAACTAAATTTACATGTTATAGTGTGGAATCAATACTAGCACTGAAATTGAATTAGTTTTTACCTTTGAAATTATAAACATTTAGATTCAGAATAAACCATGTAATTATATTTCAAGTATATATAATAAATGAATTCTAAAAATAGTTAGCTTTATCGATTAAATCTTTCCACCACATCAATTTAGGGAGTAAAAGTACCTAAACGATGTTTTTATAATCCATGTTTTTTTTCTTTGGGTGGGTGGTAATTTTGTTTCGGTCAAAATCATGAAACAAACTCACAATATTCCTCAACTATATCCCTATATTATAGACTTGCGTATAACTAAATTGACAAAAAGATCGGAGGAGTTTTTACTGATGAAAGGCGTAAGGGTTCTTGTAAGCAGAACCTCTGGGGATGAAACTCTCCTTTTTGTGAGAAGTGTAAGTCCGAGTTCGACTAGCTTTTTTTATGGCTGCTCTTGCTCTACTCAACCCTTCTTCTAATTCGATCTGAAATCAAGCGAATCTGTACAATGAACACAAATGACATGTAGTTATAAAAACAATTGAAAGCAACAACATTATACGTACCAGCCGACGATATTGTTTGGGAGGATGGCTATAATAGGATTCTGCACTCGTCAGCAACACTAGAAATGTGTACAATAAGAACAATAAATTCCTTTCTCCATCCATGAGTCTCAGCCAACCTTACCTATCTGTGTTTATTGTCTACATTAATGTTACAAAAGAGAAGAGAGAGTCCAGCTGCTTGCTTGGGTGGAGAGTGGAGACAGAGAAAGACTCGATCCCAATGCGAATATGAGAGCGTGAAAATTAGGGCACTATATATAACCCACCGATTGTAATTTATTTTTTATTTTATTTTTTTAAGTACGTCCGGTAAAAACAAGATACGGCGTTGAAATAACACAATATCCTGTACATTACTTTTCATGTTGGATTTAATATTTTTTTAGAAAAATTACATTACCTATCCATGAGGTATTGGAGAATTACAGTACCCATCCATGAGCTTTAAAAAATTACAATGTCCACCCATGAGATATAAGAAATTACAATGCCCACCCATGAGTTTTAGAAAATTACAGTGTCCACCCATGTACTTATCAAAATGAGGTGAAAATCAATGATCTAAGTAAATTCTACATTGATTAATCAACTCAACTATGTAAAGCAATAAAAAAAAACCTAATTTACACCATGCAACATTAAAGTGATGAAATAAAGAAAAAACGTGCAAAAATTACGAGGAATCACATATATGTTCACCTCATTTTATTTGATTTTATTTCTTTATTTTGTTCTTTTAGGCATGTTTCATTTATTTGATTTCTAAGTGGTCATATAAGATTAATTTAGGGTTTTTTTTAATTTTTTTACCATTGTCTAAGTTGTTTCTTAAGGTAATCATTACTTTACATATTCGATTTCACCTCTTTATGATAAGTACATGGGTGGGCATTGTAATTTCTTAATATCTCATGGGTGGGCATTGTAATTTTCTGAAGCTCGTGGGTGGACATTGTAATTCCCCAATACCTCATGGGTGGGCAATGTAATTTTTTCTATTTTTTTACTTTAACATCATTTTAATATATATATTCTATGATCTCCAAAAATGTAATATGACAATGTGAGTAATATACATATATAGTCTGCCGTCTATATCTAATTAACATATATTATAGTAACTATAATTCATCATATTAGTGTATCATTTTCATGTCATTCCATCTTCTAATCACTAGTGTATCATCATCATATCCTTCCACAGAATACCAGCCACCACAAGAAATAGGTTTATTAGTAACAAAAATTTCCTATAAAATTATTTTGTTATGAGAACTAACTGAGTCATATTAACTCTGACTTGAATCAAATATGACAATGGGCTCCTCGTTGTCTTACATATTCTATTGCATTTTTTTTTTGCCTACGTTTTAACAAAATCCACATCTAATAGCTCTAGGATACCCTAATTTCTAACCTCGCACTCCTCTTCAACGATATAGACAACCATATAGTATTCCCATCACCACATACTTAAACGGGTATAATGTTGTTGTTTTCCTTGTATTTTCGTATAAGTAGATAACTTATCAAATCTAATCTTCTTCAACCATTTTAATCTTTTTTTCACAAATTTTGGTTCTTTTAAATTTTAGAGTGTTTTGTTAATTTAGTATTTGTAAGAGGATTGTGGTGAGCATGGACAACTGGTCGGAGTGATTAAGGCTCTATTCCAGTGACAGATTGAAACTGTGCAACCTTGTAGTTTATTTTTTTCTATAAATAAATTATTTAATTCATCCTTAAAACATTTATTATAATTTTATTATTGATAGTCTCAAAATATTTATCTCTACAACCTTATATGGAACAATTGAGTTGATTAATTAGTAAATTAATAACAATGACTACCCTATAATTATTATGTAAATTAAAAGATTGGATAATGACATCATCCTATGAAAAGACTTGACACAAATGTAATTGACACAGCTTCAATGATAACATAATTTGAATCTTATTATAGTAATGTTCTAATTAGTTTGATTAATTCATTGCTAGTTAATATTTTTTTATATATTTAAGATAAAAAAAAAAAGAAAATTTAGTATATTTTATATCTGAAAATTGCTACAAGTCAAGTACATTGAAAAAACATAAAATATAACAAATGTCACGAATGGTAAAATACAAAATACGGTAAGTTCCACTATACCTTTTATACGGCTTTTGTTATTTATATAAAAAACTTACTCCCTTCGTTCATTGATATATGTCATTTTAGGATTTCAATCTTGTTCAAAAATATAAATTCTAATTTTTGACATTTTTTCCACTTTTGATCCTACTAATTAACACAAAAGTAATTATAATCTAGATAAAAAAGTAAAAAAGTAGGAGTACATGCGTCATTTTTTTACTTTTCTTAATAAGTCTACAAGTTTCTAAAACCACAAATATTATTGAACGGATAGAGTATAATAATATTAATGACTTTTTTACTAAAAACATGTGGGGGCATGTGACCCGACAAGTTAAAACCTCCGTCCGTCACTGCTCTACTCGGCATGACTGTTTTACAACTGTTTTAATCTGATTGTTTTGTAATTATTCTATATATGGTAGTATATTATTGGGGTAGAACGTAGACCCGGATGGAACCCACGGAAGCTAGACTCACGTCAAAGACGAATAGCCTATGCGTGTTCGCTTTGCAACATGATATCATTGATACATAACCATCTACTATATATGTTAAAGTAAGTCCATAAAACTTATTCCATTTGAGTTACTTGAGATAAGCACGCAAAATATGACCATGCATTATGCATACACAGTTTTGTTGACTAAGGCATAAGAACCAAAATGGGTGTTATGGAGCCAATTACTATAGGTCCAGAAACAGACTAAGTAAATTCCTTAGAGATCCTAGAGTTTTCATGTATTATCCTAGCTAAGATATTTTTTTTCTTTAAGTAACACTTTTCCTCAAATTCTCAATGTTTTACCTAAGTAGTTAGGGGATAGCACAAGTTGGGAGATTGTGGCTTTAATCCTTTCCAAGAATACTAGCTTATTACATATACATGAAACTAGGCGCGGCAATTCATGACATAATATTTTGAAGATAACAACAAATATTATGTCATAAAGTTATGAGTAAAATAGAATATAATTTTTCTAGATATTAGTTAAAATAATAAAAATAATTTATTTTGAATAAATCATTCAAATTGGTAGAAAAAAATAATTTAAAAAGTTTATGGTAAAAAATATGGTACTTAATTGTTGAAATTATGATGCTTAGTTGGTATAAATTAGTAGAAAACTGTTATAAATTATGTGTTTAAAACACTGTATTCTTTTTTATGATACTGAATAATTCTGAAAAATCTACAAAATATTTACTTTTTAAATTTTTATATTTTTAATATATTTTTTATTTTTATATACCGGTTTTATTTTTATAGTATTTTGATTTTTTTATAAATTTTTAACATTTAGAACATATCGAACTTTGAAAGTACTTTGTTAAATAGTACGGGTATTTTTATCTTTTTTCTTCTGATCAATGACTATAATGACATTTTAACTTTTACAAAAATATAGTGGTATTTTATACTTTTTATTTTTAGGGGCATTTCATGAAATGACAAAAAAACTAGTGGCATTTTATGAATTTCCTTTAAATTTAAATAGATATGTATTTTTTTTCTTACAGTTAATTTCGTCTTGAATATCTTCATTATCACCCTTAAAATAGAATGATGTAGAATTCTTAATTGAAATATTCTTTTAAAAAATGATATTTCTGAACAGGCAGTAGCCATACCATAGCAGGCGTAGACGGCCGCCGGTTAAGGACATAGTCGTTGCGACCGAATAAAAATGTAACTACGGATAGATTTTCAGTTTTATAAACCGTAGAAAACTTCAAACCAGCACTCTACTGGATATATAAGTCCTTCATTGTATCAGTACTCCTGG
The DNA here is from genome assembly GCA_023374045.1 of Limonium bicolor. Taxonomy (NCBI): domain Eukaryota; kingdom Viridiplantae; phylum Streptophyta; class Magnoliopsida; order Caryophyllales; family Plumbaginaceae; genus Limonium; species Limonium bicolor. Next base: position 355,412,317 of record CM041776.1, read on the forward strand.
CTTTACATTTTGTAAAAACTGGTGGGGAGAACAGTTAAATCGAAAGATAAAAGTGTTATCCATATGGCTTCATCAGGTGTGCGAGGGGCCAATCGAGCTTGGAGTCTATCATCATGAAAGAGCTTGGTGTCGACCCATGGCTCAGTGTGAGATGGAAAGCTTGTCTTATCCCACAAGGGAGCTAAAAGACCAGCGACTCCAACTGAACAGATCCAGCCGTACCACCATAAAACTGACAGAACCAAAATACCACGAAAAAAGTGGAGCAGAGCTGATCTAGAAACACAACCCTCAACTATAGAGGAAACAAACTTGCAACAAAGGATTGGCAAACCCAAACCCCAATTCAAGGAGAAGATACTAAAACAGAGGCTGATTCAACATGTATCTTTGCATGGCACCAACTAAAGAACCGCTCAAAAGTAACGCAAAGTGTTCATATTGATAAGCAATCGTCTGATCTTCAGCGCATATATATCCTAGTATAGTAACCAAAAAGGAACACTACAAACAAGAGCAATGGGGCACAATCCGCCTCATTAGTGAAACTTCAAAGCTAGAACCAGTATACACGTCTGTATATATATAAAGAAATGTCATATATCCAAAAGAAGCCCAGCCCAGCGATGGGGCAACAAATGGGATTTATTTTCTTAAAATCCCAAGTTTCCCAAATGATGATTTGATCTCCTCGACGGTGCATCTTTCAGTTTGGACCATGTTGGGGCTGTCGTATGGTACAACATGTTCAAGAGAATACTTTCTATTTGTATGTAGTTTGCTTGCCTCGGCACACACTCCCTTTAGTACAACCGTTTTGTGGACACCGCCCAGAAGCCCTTCGTAGTCCGTATCCCCAGATTCACCAACGAACACCACAAATTTTGAAAGCTCTGCTCCCCATCGTATGAAAAGGAATCTGACAACAAAACCAACAAAGGAGGATAAATCATAATTATATATACCATCCCACAACATCCTTTAAAACCAGCTAAACATCTCACCTCAACGCCTGTGATCTGGAAGCCAAGACAGGGATCACATTTAGCCGGCTCCCATTTTGGCAATATATGGCATGGCACCGAAGTGCCCGAATTCTCAGTAATTTTCTCAGCTCCTTGATAGAGGGTAGCTGCAAAACACATAGATTCATATGGGAAACATTGGCACTTGGCATACTATTTCACAAATCAAAGCGTGTTAATTACCTTTGCCAGGTCATTCACTTTGAATGCATAGCAATAGTCAGTACATCTTGCTTCATCACTAACCAGCAACTCACTCCCTTCTTTATTTTTCTCAGTAGCCCACCTCACCAATGTCTTCTTCAAACCATCTCCTCCCCACCGGTACTCGATGTGGGAATGGTAATCCTCGTCTTGAACAAAAGGAAACTCCGCTGAGTTCTCCGCAGATGGATAATACAGTTCACTTCCACTGTTGCAGATGAAAGCATCAAAATCTGTTGGGCTCAGACCGGCACACGTCAAAACAGAGTGTATCTCAGATATGGTCAAAGCAGTACAAACAACATATCCAACGGATCCAGCTGTTTTCTGCTCCCCACTAGCCTGAAGGATAGTTTTCACAATGTCAAGTAAACCAGAACTTGCGTCACAGTCCACTGCTACCACAATAATACACTTTCTCCTCCTAAGAGTTGGGAGAGACGCATTGGCACCATCAACCTTCACCTTCTTCGTGTGCTTTGAAAGTTTTGATACAGCTTTCTCTATCTTACTCCCACTACCGTCAGACTCTAAGGACTCGTCAAGATTGGTACTTCCTCCTTCATTCTTCTCACCCTCCAAGGACACGTTCAGGTTCAATGATAAATTCTGAATATCTCCAAGAGAATCACTGGGGGAGTCTGCTTCAGATTCTTGCCATCCAACCCCGTTTCCTTGCCAATTTGGCTGCCTAGGTTTGCAACTTGCAATTCGGGATAAGTACCTCTTACAATGCTCAGTCCAAGAGTACAGGTGGATGTTTTTCAATCCATTCTGCCGACATTTTCCCCACTGATGTTTATCTGCAACAAGCTTCAGTAGTGCATCTGAAATAGATTGCTGATCATGGGGATCTATGAGCAAGCCATTGTCTAGTGTCTGTAGATTTTCCAAAAGTCAGTTAGAAGACCCACACAAAGATCATCATACTGTTATATATCAGAAGATTTAGCTTTAATGAGAAATGAGTTTCTGTTGAAGAAATTGCCTTGATAATATCAACAGGACCTCCATTCTTGGTTGCAACAATAGGTAAGCCATAGGCTGCTGCCTGTTCATCCAAAGAGTTTCATGTTACATCCATCGACTAGATTACTGCTACATGTTAGCGAGACCAAACTATTACCTCAATCAAGGTCAGGCCAAACGGCTCAATAAAGGCTGGATTGATGAAGACGCCCTGTAAATGAAAAATCAAATTTAATAAAACCAGAACAAATCATGAAAATTCATTTCGCATAGGGTCAAGATCTAACACGATGAGCTAAATGCCTATAGGGAAGCATAGAAAAGTAAAACTCACCTTTGTCTTGGCAGCCAGACGATAAATGTCTGCAACTTCAGATTGCTGGTGGTGTTTTGGATAAGCCACATGACCGTATAGATCGTACTTATCTATGAGCTTCAGTATTGATATAAGCACTGAGCCATTTGTGGTAGACATTTCATCTATATCCTCACGATTCCCCATAATTAAGGTCTACATGCCAGAACGAAACATGCAGCTAAGGATGACAGACAGAGAATATATTGATATTTCTACGATAAGCACACGTCATAAGCAAGATTTAGAGATTACTTCTCCGCACCAGATTAGCAAGTTCCCTGAGTGATTGGCACTCTCCAAAAGCTTTGACAAGAGTTGTCAGGTTCTTTTTAGGATCTGGCCTGGCTAAGGCAAGTATCATAGGCTTCCGGCGGTTTGTAAAGAATCGCATTATCTGAATAGAGAACCATCATTGTTGCATTAGTAAGAAATGTTTAATCTGCACAGTACTTTTTAGGTATAACTTTTTTGTTGACCCTGATCAGGTGTCCACTGATAGATTAAACATTCAACTTCTTGATGATACTAGTGATAATAAATACACAGCAACTAACGGTCACGATACCCCAAGTAATACTAGTTATACTTAACAGCAACTTTCCTAAAACTCACAATAATAACTAATGGAAAAACCCCTAGGACTTCCTAATTAATTTTCCAACTAATTACTTCCTTTTCCTAGCGTAAATCTCGCCGTAGAACTTGTCTGGCACAGCAGTGACAGTCCACAAGCAAGCAACAATAACTTAGACCACAGAATGAAGTATATTGAGAACCTGTGACCAGATTTTTGGATCGGTAGCTTTTTTTCCTACTTCACCATCAATATCAGCATCCATGTCACCATCAGGCGGAACAATATGATTAAACTCCATACCTGGAGGAATTACCTGCATGTTTTCATTTACAGATGTTTCAAATAATAAGAAACACGACATTTACACAGTGAGAAAAACAAGAGAGATTATGAGCTTACATGCAAACGGGGCATAAATCGGCCAAGGCAGCTTACACCACGTCGCATTCTAGCTCTAAGTTTGCGCTCAAGAACCAAATCAAACCCATCATACATACTCCATTGCTCTTCAATCTCTTGCCTAGTGCTTGTAATAATTATCTCTGAAATATCTAGACACAATTCTTCTGCCTCTATTCTTCGTGATATCTTGTAAGTGTTATCTATTTCCTGTTCAGAGGCACGCTTTTGCTTCAAAAGCTGTAGAAGTTTATCTCTTCCAAGCGAATGGCCAGTGAAAACCATGGGTACATTCAGAGCCCCAGAGAGAAGCGCAGCGGAATCACCAGCATCTGCATAATGACCGTGAATGATTGCAGGCCAGACTGGCTGGCCACTTCCAATTTGTTCACCAAGAGCCTTTGACATATGCAATATGTGGCTAAGTGCACCATCAACAAACTCAGATATGTGAGGCCAAAGTGATTCCTTAGGAACATATTTATTTCTAGGTCCAAATGGGATGCGAACAATGTATGCACCACTACTTTCCCCTACTTCAAGGGGATCATTATCAGTGCTTCGTACATTTAGCATCTCTGTGGGCTCACCATAACTCCAGTCGACATCTGGGGCTGAGACTTGCCTGGTTAAGAGATCAACTCGATAAACCCTGGTGATGCAGCCAAAGCCCTAGCAAGTTCTACCACATACTTGACCTAAAAAGGACCATTCACAGGAGATGTCAGCTTCATGCAGTATCTGATTTTAAAACCTGGGCACACTGTTAGAAAAAACCATCCCACCTGACCACCGGTGTCAGAATCACGCCAAGCTCCATGTTCTCCCCCCGTATCAAGCCATGTAAACTGTAACAATTCACAACAATGGACATCGGAAAGCCATTTCTGGGCAATAAAAGCAAAAACACAAATATAAATCAGTACCTTATAAGAACAATGTAGAGTTTCTTATCCCTATACTGGCTAGCCCATTGAGCCATCATGTCAACAGAGCTAATCCGAGGCATTCTAGGTCTAGCACTATCACCATGAGAAGGAAGATCAATACCATCTCCCTTTTCTCCTTCAGACAAGTCCTCTGACATGTCAGCTGTGGCATCTCGTCTCCCTTTTTCACGTTCAACATGGCGTTGGGCTTCCTTTCGAGCGACATGTTCCTCAATCTACAACATTGAAGATAAAATCCAACAAAGTGGAAAAGAAAGAAATGTAAGTAGCACGAACTCTTGCCAACACATTCTGTAAGGAGAATTTCACTAAAGCATGCATTGGTATATATGATGGAAAATATATGAAACACGGGAACTCTGATGGGTAGGATGTCAGCTCACGCCAGGTATATAATGCATAAGATAGCTTAGAGATCAAAGTTAGGGGTTTGGAACTATGAAATTTGGGGAGTACTTCCTGTGGATCATTCGAATTGGAGGAACTGCTCATGCAGTTGTTATTTAAACATTGTCTTTACGAAATTGCATGCTCCAGAAGTTGGTGTTACACAATAACCATTAAGAATATTATATCCATCAATGTTGCTTCCTTTCAGTAGCAGCAGTGACTACCAAACTGCAAGTAGACAATCTACTTACCATAATTGATTTTAACTTCATTAAGTATATGCAGAGCTCAAACACCCGAGATTGACAAAAAAACCTATTACTTTACTTTACCTGCTTCTTTTGCCGAGCCAAATTCCAAATTCTCCAGCACAGGTTCTCCAACCTTGTGTTCCTCTCTTGAGGACTGCGAGTAGCTGAGGCCTGAATACAGTAAAAAAACAAACCATGCTTTAGTGTCATAACAACGTAGAAAACTCACTAATCCAGGAGCAACTCAATTCAAGAGAAGAAAATTATACAACATGATTACAGGTCCACCGATTTACCCTTGAGAAAAGCAAGGTCACTACAAGATAGTAAGCGAATAAGAGTAGAGACTAAAACCACAGCAGCAGCAATTTCTACTGCAGTCCAATCTTAAGTCAGTTCAACATATTTGGGCATCCAACATGGTTGAGACCATAACAAGTCAACCGACCAATTTACCCTCGAGAAAAACTTGGTCACTACAAGATAGTAAATGCAGATTAAAACCACAGCACCACCGGATTTTAAGATCTAGTTAACTTCTTCAAAGTTCCAGAATGTCTTATTTTTTCAAAGAAAAAGAAAGAGAGAAAGTTTCAATAGCAACAATAGCAAATCTGTCCACTGATCCAATCAACCAATGAAAAAAGACAACTACATAATGAGGAATAAATAGTTTAATGAAGAGGAAGTAGAGAACGATTCAAGACAACTCCGAATCCAGCGAAAATGACTGACGTGGTGGTAGTCAATATGATGCCATAAATAATTAGACAAGTGTATTTAATCGTGATAAATTATAACTCGTCGGGTCCATGAAATCACACGACGAATTGTGCCACCGAATGGAAATAGCTCGAGAATCGTAGAATTGCACAAAAATATATGCTTTTGCTATCGCCGTGGAGCCCAAAAATATCTAGTACTTTCATTTGTAACCGTATCAGATCCAAATGGCAACTCATCGGAAACAGCAACTAATTTTTCTCGAATGAATAATATGAATCAAGGAGGCGATGATGAAAATGGAGGAATTCGGAAAAAGAAGTGAAGGTTGAGGGATAGATAGGCACAGTTACCCTCGCCCATGATTTGTAAAGATCAGTCTCGTCGAATCCGGTGATGACCTCCTCGACAAAGTACCGGGAAGGGCTGAAATGACCTCTCTCACGGAGGAGGAGGGAGGATTTAGGGTCGTCGATCGCCGGACCGACGTCGAGGATTGCTTCTAGATAGCTGTTGATCCAATCATTTCCCGCCATTACCCCAGTCAACCAAGCGGAGAATCGGAGGAGGGGAGGAAGGGAATGCAGAGATAGAAGTGTTTTTAATATGAATGGTGTGGGTGTCGCTTGGGTAAATGTCTATGAGAATGAAGTGTCACCCAACTTTGGGAAAATTCACAAGTCATCATTTAACTTTGTAATTCATGATGTTATGATTTGAGTTTGAAATTCATAATATGTCATTGTTAGGTGACGGATGTTAAATTCACAGTTAACCCCTTCTAGGTAAGGACCATTATGTCCCTAATGTAAAATTTGAATTTAAAAAAAATGAGTTTTTATGGCGTTTTTTAACCAGACAATGACTACTTTTTGAAACAAGTTGAAAAGTACATAAAATACATTTGTTTTGTTTTATAGTTTACAATATGTCACTATTTAAGTTTTGTAGTTCATAATATATCACTTAAGTTTGATGTTCACAATATGCTCCTGTTTTTCTGCAACGGCTAGTTTTGAATTCAAACTGCTAGTTTGAGTCCAACAACTCTTTTTTTGCTATATAAAAACCTTCTTATGATATAACCAACCCCGTCTTATATATCTACTCATGCCTTCAAGTAACAAAATCAACCCCGTCTTATCTATATACTCATGCCTTCAAGAGGAGCACATAACCTTCATCTTATGCACACTAACGGCTGAACAGAAAGCTCAGTAATGCTCCTCTATCTTCAGGCAGGAACGGTGGAAATGCACATATGTCTTACCCACTATCGTGAACTAAAAGATACATTATATACTTATTGATACAATTTTCTAATGAACAGCAGACTCCTCTACGCTCGAACATACCTCTTTACTATTACATTGAACTAACTCTCCTTAAACGTCGTGGCGGTCTCCTTTTTTCAACAAGAGGAACTACTTTCTTCATCATAGAACCAGTGGGTAAAATTGAGCTTGTACTCCAAAATATCACGTTTTGAAATTTTGTTACAATTTCCGATATAAGCTCTCAGATATTAATAATAGACAAAGAAAAAAAGAGGAAAGGTATAGAGTCAAGACGTTGAGTAACTAGTCATATGAATGATAAGAAGGTCTTTATCTAGGCAAAAAAAGAGTTGTTTAACTTAAACTAACCGTTTGAATTCAAAATTAGTCATTATAGAAAAATAGGGGCATTTTGTGAATATCAAAACTTAAACAGTGGTATATTGTTAACTACAAAAATTAAATAGTGGTATATTATAGTAGATTATAAAACAAAACAAGGATATTTTGTGTACTTTTGAACTTGTTTCAAAAAAAGTAGCAGTTGAATAGTCAAATCAGTGCCATAAATTAAAAAAAATCAAATTTTCCGTCAGGGGCATAATGGTCATTGTCCAGAGAGGGTTAACGATGAATTTAACATTCGTCACCCAATAGTGGCATATTGTGAATTGTGAATTTCAAACTCAAATCATGGCATATTAGGGACAACTTTCCAAAAATGGGTATATTGTGAATTACAAACTCAAATCGTGGCATATTGTGAGTTTTAGTTCAAATTTTGCGTCAGGGCATAGTGGTCATTATGGAGAGAGGGTTAATGGCGAATTTAACGTCTACTACCCAGTAATGACATATTGTGAATTTCAACTCAAATCATAGCATATTATGGACAACTTTCTAAAAAGGTATCATGAATTATAAACTCAAGTCATCAGATATTGTGAATTTTTCTAAAAATAAATATACTTGTTTTTTACATATTTATTGTCTTTTTTACTTTAATTAATTTTCGGTTGTTTAAAACGTTGAAATATATTGTTGGAATGAAGTTTAATATTATGTACAATTTAACAAACTTCATAATATGAATAATATTATATATGTCGTGTAATACGAGAACAAGATCATTCACCCTAAATTTGTTATGCTTTTTTTTCCTTCTTAAACAAGATTTATCATTATTAATTAATGTGAGTAGATTATGTATGGTTTTTTTCCTGAGCGTAATCGGTGAATTTATATTAGATGGATGAATCATGTATTTGTTTACTAAATGCACAGGTGCGGTAGTGGGTTTGAAACAACGCAGATTCGACGCCACGGCCATCCCCGCACCATACATGGTGTGGTCCATCCACTTGGCAGTCCAGTCAGTTGTTGACTGGATTGTTTTGTTGACTGAACTACTTTTTTATTATATTAACTTTAATTGGTTATAACTTTTTAAATATAAGTCCAAAATGAAAAAAAATTATATCATTGTTCATCTAAATTCAAGCTCTTCAAAACAAAACCAGACATGGATATGTTTTGATAACTTTTAAAAAAATTATTTTTACATGTATATGATGATACGCTGAAATCATAATATGATTCATTAGTTTTGATATTATTATTAAAATTTGATATTTGATTCATTAATTAATAAGTGGTGAATTAGATAATAAACTTCGGAACCGCTAAAAATCATTATTATTTTAGTGCATTATTATTGTTTTATATGCATTATTATTGTTGTATGGTGTATTTTAACCTTATATGATGAATCATGCATTTTTTATACATACCAAATATTATTTTGGGTTGTATTATTATGTAAAAAAATGTATTTTTATACGTTTGCGATGATACACTAAAATGAAGATATGATTCATTAATATTGATATTATGATTCATTAAAATTGATATTATGATTCATTAACTAATAAGTGGTGAATTAAATGACAAACTCTGGAACGATAAAAAATCATTATTATTTTAGTGTATTATTATTGTATTGTAATATATTTTAAATCTTATATGGTGAATCATGTATTTTTCTTACGTACCAAATATTGTTTTGTGTTGTATTATTGTTTAAAATTTTTATTTTTATATGTTATTGATGATACATTAAATTATGTTATGATTCATTAAATTTGATATTATGATTCATTGAAATTGGTATTATGATTCATTAACTAATAAGTGGTGAATTAGATAAAATTTCGAAACATTGAAACATTATTGTTTTGTGGTGAATTATTAATGTTATTTGGTGTATTTTAAACTGTATGTGATGAATCATAAGTGTCGTGATATATGTTGATATGTACATGTAAGTAACTAACATAAATTGTTAAACTTGTCAAATAAATCCATGATTGGTCTTGTTTAAAGAGCTTGAATTTAAATAAACAATGGTGGCAATTTTTGTTATTTTGGATTTATATTTTAAAAATTACAAATATTTAATGACAATAAAATGTTGACGGCGAACTGGCTTCAACGTACTAATGGAACCTGCTAATGTCACGTTCCCAACTGGGTGCTGACGGCCACTAGATTCTCCGACCTGAACTGATCAAAAAAAAAAATGTTGTTTGGGTTTGTTCTCATTCCTCTTCTTTAATATAGGTGCTGACATGTATCTTTCTTTGCCAAGGTGGCATGTGACTGCATCAAATATGGTATGACCGTCCCCTACAATCTCCACACTGTTGAAACAAAATCATTTCCTCTCGATTCGGTTAGACGTTTCCGAATTGGACAGGTGGTGTCTCAGTTTATTCAATTATAATTCTATTTCTTCTTTCACTTCTCCTCTCTTCTCTGTCGACGTGTGATGTGCTGTGACCTGTATACGTGTATGGTATTTTCTTAACCAGACATTACAATAATTGAGAAGAATAAACGAGGAATTGTTCTTCTGCCGACTACGTACTATTTTTCTTTATCTAGGGAACTTCCATCGATCATGGCTCTACAATTGTAGGAATATTTTATGTGATTTTGCTGGGTTTCACAGTCAGCATTTTAAATAAGGAATTGTTATTTTACAATACATTCAAATTTTAAAAAGTTTTCAGTCAAAAACATGCAGCAAATATTTCAGCTCTTACTTCCAAAATAAACAATTTTCTAGTATATATCATCTTGTAATTCATTTTCTCTCTCTGCTCCATTTCTAATCGCACGAAAACGTTTCCTTCTAAAAACTCTTTCATTTTGGTTTTTTTTTCAGTGTTTAAGTTCATACTGTTTTTACTCCATCTTGATGGTTTAACTTCATAGTAAGAGTATAAATTGTTTATTGATGTTTTCTTTTTTTTTTTTTGGAAAAGAGAGTTTCATTAAGAGCATAAAGTTCGGATACAAAGGGGAATGTCATCCAGCCATATATTGTGCTGGTGACTACCTCGACCGAGGTTCGCTAATACATGAGCATTAACGTTACAATCCCTAGGGATATAGAAAACCCGAACATCGTCAAAGAACGTAAAGTTGTGTTGCAACTGAGCAAGGATTGATTTGTCGTTTGATCGATGGACGACGTTGTGTCCAAGATTCAAGTAGTCCGCAATAAGCCGACAATCAGTCAAAAAAGCACCGTACGATAGTTTGCCAGCATAGCACCTTCGACCGCAAAGGCTAGTGCTAGAGCCTCCACCTGAGACGGAGAGCAGGGGGCGGACCATCCTTTGATGCCTACCAAGGTTGGAGAAGATCCTAACGTTGCCACAAAATCCTATTCCATTAGCACCATAACGGTAATACATTACTGCCATCCGAATGAATTTCATGCCATAGTGGATGGTTCTGTCGATGCAAGTGGAGGCCGTTGGTGGGGGCAAGCCCTTGAAGGTGAGAAAGTAAGGAAAAGCCCGATACCAACCCCAGGAGAACGAAGGCACTTGTGCATGGGTTGTTAGACAACGTGCATCCCAGAGAGTCCAGAAGACTTGAGATAATCAACCAAAATATTCAAAGATGAGGAGCGGCACGACCTTGAAGCCAGTCACGAAAAGCCGGATCAAGCGGTGTCGATGTGGCTTGGCATGTGGGAAAACGGCCCAGCAGCTGGTTACCACAGGGCACCAGAGGAAAACATGCGTCAAAGTCTCAGATTCTCCACAGAGAGGGCAAGAGGCATCATTCTGTTGATTCTGTTGGCTATGGTTGCTGTCGGGGTAAGATACCATGCAGGAGTTTCCACCCGAACAACTTGACCCTGGAGGGCAGTGAAGTCTTCTGAATTCGTGAAAAGCCTCCCCTAAAGCTGAAGACGTGGCGGTGGGCTGATCCTGAAGTTGGAGCTGCTGGTCAACATAGTAGGCAGACTTGACGGAAAATTGGCGATCAGAAGTGTGAGCCAGTACCAAAGATCTCCATTAGCAGTTGAAGAAGAGATATTCATTTGTGGATGACGGGACGTCAAGAGGAGACATAAACTGATGAAGCTGTTGTGGGTTCCAAGCACCAGTCGATGGATCAATGAGAACAGACACATTCAAAGTGGAGCGTAGATCTGGTGTAATGTGCCACAGATATGGTCGACCCCTGGTTTACCAGTGATCCATCGGGAGGAGATGCGAGTAGATTGGCCATCAACAATTTGCCGGTATGCGCCATTCAATTAAATTCTTGACGGAAGAAAGCGCTCGCCATATAGGACTCGCTCGAGCTGGTACTTTAGCAGAGAAAAAATCTACATTCCTCAGATAACGGGCATGTATAGCTGGGAGATCAGAAGTGTGTGGTGTAGAATTCTCCATAGCTGCTTCGACAGTAATGCACGATTAAAAGAAGTGAGGTCCCTAAATCCCAGACCTCCTTGATTGATGTCTTTGCACAACACTGACCACTTGTGCCAGTGAATGGTCTTTTTGTTTACTGAACCACCCCACCAGAACCGTGCAATGATCTGTTGCAATTTCTTTAAGATCGAAGTTGGAAGCTTAATGACAGACATTACATAAGTTGGAATGCTTTGCAGCACCGCTTTGATTAAGACACCTCTTGCTGCCATGGATACGTTCCTCGTCCATGAATGAACGTTTAGTTATTCTGTTCTGTAATGTATGAGAATACCTGTTTTAAGCTACGCCCGAAATGGTTGGGAAACCAAGATACTGCCGAAATCGGTGAAGTGTCGAGTACCCAGCATGGATGTATACTGGTTGCGAGCTTCAGGTTGAATACCAGAAGAAAACATGACCGCGGATTTCTCCAGGTTGATACACTGGCCAGAGGCTGATTTAAAGTCGTCCAAAATGTCTGATAGGGACTGGATATTGGTAGTTGTCGCCTCGCCATAGATAACACAGTCGTCAGCAAAAAGGAGGTTGGTGAAAGGTTCAGGCAGACCTGGAACGCGGAAACCCTTGTACGTGCCAATGTCTGTAGCTAACTTTAAAGATGAAGTAAGCACCTCCATGCAACAAATAAATAGGAACGGGGAGAGCGGGTCACCTTGACGAAGGCCACGTCCTGGAGAAAAAGTCCTTCCAGGGTGTCCATTGATCAACACACTGTATGTAACTGAGGTGATGCACTTGCGTATTAAAGAGACGAGTGACTGTGGAAAACCCATGCTAGAGAGCACTCCGAGGACGAAAGACCACTCAACCCTATCAAATGCCTTAGACATGTCAACTTTGTAAGCAAAAATGTCCCCGCAGGCGTGCCTTTGAGAGCTTCATAATGTGGTGCAGTTCATGAGCAATCATAATCTGGTCATTGATGAGGCATCCGTGGACAAAAGCTGCCTGATTCGGTGAGATAACCGCTGGCATGACATCCTTGATGCGATTCACAATTGTCTTTGCTATAACTCGATAAATTGTATTACACAAAGAGATCGGACGAAAGTTGGTGATTGAAGTTGCTCCTTGTTTCTTTGGAATTAACACAATCTGAGTGTGGTTTTAAGGCTGGAGGAATGGAGTCTGTGTTTAAGAAGGCCAAGGATGTCCCAATAAAAGCCTCATTAATTGTGGTCCAGTAGGTGTTAAGGAATGTTCCGTTTATGCCATCTGGGCCAGCTGCCTTTTGAGGGTTGGTCTGTTTAAAAGCGGCATGGACTTCCTCTCTTGTGAACGGGGCTGACAGAGAAACCTGAGCAGTTGGTGAGACTCTAGCTTCAACGCATGCCAGTAAATGATGATTTATTTGTGGCTGGGATGACGAGTAAAGCTGCTGGAAAAAGGTAGAACTCATTGTTTCTATATTTTGCCAAGTTGCCGCTGCTGTACCATCTGGCAAGGTTAGGGCGGAGATTGTATTTCTGGTCTTCCTTTGTCGAAGAGAGTTGAAAAAGAAGGCGGAGTTGTTATCCCCTGTTGGCCTTAAAATTTAAAAAATAAAATGCGATCATGGATGATACTCCACAACGTCCCTTTCAATTTGGTCCATGCGGGACACAGCTTCATACCCGTCCGCTTCGGGCGAGCAAACATTCTATCCGCTTGATAACTCACAGAATTATCATACTCCCTCCTGTTCTAATTATAAGTCGTTCTAGACTTTTTCACCATTTTTAAGAAAGAGTTAAAAAAGACTTCCATACCCTTACTTTTTGTATTGGGAGAATAAAAAAGTAAGTATACTTTATTGGTAAGATAAAAAGTAGAGTGCAATGATAATAATAATTTAAAAAGTAGAAAGGGTAAAAGTAGAAAGATAGATACAAAAGTCTAAAACGACTTATAATTTGAACATAATTCTAAAGCCTAAAACGACTTATATTTAGAATAGGAGGGAGTATTTTATATGTTAGATTTATAGATATATTAGTCAAATTAGGCTTAGAATGGCTAGTATTTATGTTATATTATGTATTATTTGTTCAGGCTTATGTTTTTATATATTTTTCATGCAAGGAACAAATTTCTAACCAAAAGACTGAGTGATGCCGGATATGATGCCGGAAGTCTTCTGCACGACACGAGTATGGAGCAGAAACAAGTATTGCCAGATCCAGTGTCGGGTACTCCCTATCCGGCACAAGTGAAAAAGTTGTCACTGTTCACCAAATGATAGCAGTTATTTACTGTTGACGACTCAACTGATGCCGGGTACAGTGCCGGACATCTCCTGTCCGGCACATGCATCATTTCGCTCCGATTTGGCGGTTTTGACCGTTAACAGTTATGCACGTGTTTTGTATGGTGCCAGACCACATTGACCCGACATTCCACCCGGCACACAAGGGAAATGATGCCAATAAATAGGCCGAAGGGCTGCACTTTTCCACGCACTTCAACATCCTATACACTTCATTCATTCTATAATTCCTCACTCATCCAAGGTGTTGGTGTCCAAGGAAGTTCAATGCAACTTTCCACGTGAAGAGAATGAAATCCATAGCGGGTTAAGGCTACAACCAATTCCCTCCTTTGTATTCTCTCTCTCTCTCTCTTAATCTGTGTGGATGGTGGAGTAGAATTCCTTGTCGTCTTTGGTTATGAATGATTCTCCTTGTAATTACATTTATGGTTATCAATAAAGTTTGCAAGCTTCAAACTAAGATTTGGATCCTAGTGGAGAAGAATAAAGTTCGCTACTTGATCTTCTTTTCTTCAAAATTCTGAGAGAATTGGTTAAGGGATCTTAGTGGTCTTAAAGTTTGTTGTTCTATGGATGGGGCAACAAGACCCAAGATTTGGAATTAACCTATTCTATTTTCCTCTTTCTTGTTCGTTTATCGGCGATAGATTTGCTGGTTTCGATAATGGATTGAGAGTGTTTGTTTTCGACAAAGAAACTGTAAAACAATCTTGACATTTTGTATATGCCGGGTGACCTACCGGGTGTCCGATGCCCGACACATTCAAAGTTCTTGAATGTGCCGTGCATCCTTTGTCCGGCAACCTATCCGGCACATTCAAAAGTTGGTTAATTAGAAAGTATCAACTTGGTTTTGTGATCATACTTGTTCTTACATTGATTATTACTCCAAATCAGGGATAAATCATTGTAAATACCATTTAGTTAGGATTATTAGTTAGTTATTTTAAGTTTAGAAGTAATATTCATTTTCCCCCTTTGTTTTAGAATAGGCTATTACTAGGATTAGAACTGATTTTCTATTAAGTCCCTTGGGTTTGATACTCTTGGTCGTAATCTACTCACACTATATTCCGACCGGAATTTTTGCTACCCATAGTAGAGTTGTAGGATTATTTTATTATTTTGTTCAATTTTGTACATCCTTTTCCCTTACAATTTTCTTATTAGCAAAATGGCGTCGTTGACGGGGACTTGGAATTAGTCCAAGTCCTAAAATCGGTAAACCGTCATATTCTTTATTCTTTAATTCTTTGATTTAATTCGTCCATTGTTTTTTACTAAGTTGAATGTGTCGTGCATCTTGCCGGATACACTATTTGCGGCACTTCAAAGGAAGTCTGACCGGACAAGAAACACTCGGCATGTTATCCAGCACATTCAATTGCATCATCCTTTTCTATCGTTTTTTCGTTAAGAGTTAGAGTCATATATAATTTGTCTTTTATTTGTATACCATTCGTTTTAATTTCTACCTTCTCTTATTCTTTATTCATTTATTTTCCTTTCGAGTTTTAACAAGCCGTGTACAATGTCGTGTAAGAACAATCCGGCACTATTGGAGGAAGTCCAAATACCGGGGACTCCACGCCCGGCACTATACCCGGCATATTCAAATTAATTTTGTATTTGTCACATTATGTTTATTCTTTGTTCGTGTGTAAATTCATCCATTTTTATTAGTGAGTGTGTCGTGCCTAATGTCGGGTATGACACATCCGACTATTGGAGGAAGTCTGACGCCGGACAGGCTACACCTGGCATTATACCTGGCCTAACCAAATTCTATTTCTTCTTTTAGATTTCGTAAAATTAATTACATAATTGTCTTATTTTTATTTGTTACAAATTAATTTAACGTTTGTTTTGCTCCTCTTGAAGTTATCTTTGGTGAATGCATCTCCGATCAAATAGTCTTCCGGAAGATTTATCCAACTTTGATCCCGATATTGAGAGGACCCTACTTCGTTCTTTGAGACAACGAAGAAACCAACAAAACATACCCCCTACACAAATGGCAACCCCAACCGCCCGCAACATCAACAGGCCTTCCAATCAAGGCCAAAAACCAGCGATCGACCTCCCTATTCTCGCACAAAACGAGTATGATGACTGGTAAAAACTTAAGCCATATCATCAGATTCGTTGTGTCAAAGAGTTGGGCATGTTCGATGGGTCGAATCCGGACAACGCCTTGCTCCACATAACCAAATTCTTGCAACACACAAATAGCCTAACTTCCTCAAACAATGTCCTCCAATATGCCAGACTTTCCCTCTTCCTCCATAGTCTTATAAGGGCCGCCAGCAAATGGTACCATAGTCTGACCCCAAGTACTATTTCCACTTGGGAGGACATGGCAACCAAATTCTATGACAAGTTCCTGCCACCAAGTCGCACCCTAGAGATGATCGCCGAGATTTACAATTTCAGACAACTGGGCTCGGAGAACATCTGTGAGACTTGGGACAGATTCAGAGGGTTGCTCCGGACATGTCCTCACTATAGCCTTACCAAGGAACAACTTTCCCGGTTGTTCTACAAATGATTGGTCAACCAATGTAAAACCATGATCCTATCCTCCCTTGGTGTTGATATCCTGAAGAAGCCTGGAGAACAATTCCAAGAGGGGATTGAATCTCTTTGTGAAGAAATTCGAGATTGGGCCACAGGTGGATCCAGGGATGGTATCGCATGCTTATATCAAGTGGGCGAGGGTGATGCCAAATTTGACAGATTAATGAAGAGTCATGAGCAATTGTTGGAGAGCAATGCTCAAAAGTCAACGAAGGTGAGTGTTCTACAGAAGATGGTGGAGCAAATAGCAATGATAATCTTCCTCAGCAGGCGAATGTGGTTAGTGCATGACCACACTGTAACGCCCCTATTTAACATATTTATAGCGGAAATAAAATACTAAAGGCGCACAGATCATCGGGTTCCAAACACCCGGTACCAAACCTCACCAAAACACAACTTAAAGATTACAAAAGTCACGGCCTGAACCACGAGAAAACTTAACAAAAATAAGAAGTAATAAAACATAAAAAACTCTCCAAGCCTAATCCCATCCCAATCACTCTTTCTCTTCGTGGCCACCTGTAAGATAACACGTACCTGCAAGATAAACCAAGCAGCCCACCCCGGAAGGGGGCGGGTCAGTTCCCTGGAATGGAACTGGTACGATCCTCCAAAAACAACTTAAAATACAATTCTTAAATAAATAATAACTTGAAAACAACACCTAAAACACTCAGAGAAATAAGCATTTCACAATCACCAAATCAAGATACTAAGATAAGAATAAAGTTTAATAACTGAAAAACAAAGTTAGTGGAACAAAATCACATCATGTGTTAGTGTACATCCATTTCCTTAGTTAAACCCAATTCCCGTTAGGAGTAGAAAAACCCAGATAGTCACAAAGGACTAGGAATGATAAAGTAGCTCCAAGAATCCATAGCTCAAGAGTGGAATAAAACCCATTGGGAGAGATGGCCCCCACCGCCAGTCAGTTGCCACAAGGGCGAGGTAAACAGACCTCCGCTGTCAGTTGCCACAAAGGGCGAGGTATAGCAGACCTCCGCTGCCACCGACCCGTTCTCAGTCATCGGTGAAAAGTGTGTGCACCACTTATTAGAAATAATCCATACTCAATACCAAGAACAACTTTCCCACATTCCCACTAGACCACCAACTACCCAGAGCAATACCAAAACACTCAGTCCTACAGAGTGCAGAAGCGTAAACCCTAAGCAGCCAATGTCTAACGGGCACCAGATAGAAGGAACCAATACCCATGTCAGTTTCACATCCAAGGCTCAGTTAGCCACACAAGCTGAGTTAGTCACACAACCATTTCCCTTTTAGAAATTCCTCTTAAAGTCAGTCAGCGTTTTCCAAAACATTCCACAAGTCAATCAGCAAAAGATCGGAGTACGAGAAATCGTACCTGGTATGTGAAGTACAGTAACTAGCTCGTATACGTGATTCCCCAAAAGTAACCTATAATTAAGGCGTTCCAGGTGTTGATTAGTTAAGAGACTTACAAACCTAACAACCTTCTTCACTTACTGGTTAATAATTTTAGGTTACTATTATTCTCTTACAAAGGTTTGGGCCTGACTTGTTAACTAAGTCCTTTGTTAGGCCCACCTCGTTTAGTTTAGAATTTATTCCTGAGAGTGGCCCAACTCTCTTTGGATTGTTAAAGTGGGCTTTTGGAGTTCATAGGCTTGGGCTCAGTGGGTTAGCCCAAGACCGTGTCAAGTCATGTTGTGTAATAAAACCCTTAAATTAATAGTGATTATTTAATCACTCACTGACTAAATCCTAAGGTTAAATATATATATACATATAACCTACTTATTATAATTATCACAAGGATTATTACTCCCCTCAACCATATTAATGTATTTATGTAAATGTATATTTATATATATATATATATATATATATATATATATATATATATATATATATATATATATATATATATATCTTCATGTATTAAAATTTATCCACAGCATTTTTAGGAAATTTTATTGTATTTATCAATGTTCAATAACTTATAGGCTTAACACAACTGACTTAAAGTTTATAACATGATGTGTTTCCTTGATTATTTAATAGATATAAGTATACCCGTTTTAGAAATTACCAAGACATTTTCCCCATGTAATTCACCATATTTAAACTATCTTATTAATACCACCTTAAACTGTATTCTAAGTATATTTCATAAAGTATTTCTTTTACCATGTCTTAAGGTTCTAGCTCTTATAAAGTTTAGTTATTATGAGTGGTACTTTAATTAGTTCCCTGATTTACTTTAAATTACTTCTTAATGTTTTTTTTAATGTGTATTAAGTAATATTTATATATATTTGTTCCTTAGTTTATTTAAAATATTAATCCCCATATAATATAGTAAATAAAATGTAGGATAACTAAATTCCTTAATTTATATAAGTTCCTACTTAAGTAAGTAATATACATATATGTAAATAATTTCATTTCTCTTAGAAGCTAATACAAAAACATTTTTAAACTTACTGTTATAAAATGTTAATTTAGTTCCCTTTATTTTCCCCAGCTTAAAAGTTAATTAACAAACCTTACTTTAATTTTTGATTACATTAAAAACTTTATATTATAGGTTATTCTTATGAAAACCTCCTAAACACAATTTTTAAAACCCTTTACCATCGCCCAAAAATTCCCAAATTTAATATACAGTAACTATAAATTTTAGACATATTATAAAATTTTTATTTCATAAAAATATCTTTTTAATTTAGCCAAATAATTCCAGAAAACCCGTAACTTGTAAAACATAACTTATGTTTAAAAACTCCAAAACCTTAATAATTTACATCAAAATAAACTACATAAAATAAGGAATCTATGGTTAAAATTTCAAGTCAAAATACGTTCGGGAAGATATTTAAATTAACCCAACAAGTTAAGACTATTTACTGGAATTATTAAAACCCTTATAAACTAAAATTCTGGAACATTTTAATCTCGGCCGTCCAGATCTTATAACTACGATCGGACGGCCCTAATTCTCCGAGTTCTTCAGCGCCGAGTTCAACCAAGTCGAGTACTAAATCGACGATTCCTCACAATCTACAGAACGAAATCACGTGATTCTTGTTTCTATGGATTCGTAATACAATTTCGGTTCCAATGATGCTATTTCCCCAATTTAATGCAGAGTTCACCCAGTTTCGTATTCAATTCGAACGTTAGGGTTCAAACCAGCTACAGAGTACGATTCGACTTAAATTCTGCAAATTCCTCCTAACCTAACGCGAAATTGGCTTAAATTGACATGGGTTAGATCGAAAACACAGCTACGAACAACAATACGGAGAAATTCGGTGGAGGGGAGACTCACCGGATTGTGCGAATTTGGTGAATTCGAAATCGGAAACTGGAAAAACTCGAACTTCCGACCAGTTCGTGAAGCCAACTTCGAGGATCTATAAGTTATTGTACAGATCGATTTAGGCTTTGTTAATTGGCTCAATAGAAAGATGAAACTTAGCTCTACACATTGATAACTAGAACTAATCCTAACTCGCATTATACCGAAAGAAAATTGACCCGAAAGTTACGAGTTTACCTGTCGTTTTTCTGTGATTTTATGTGCTGACAAATCAGAGACTTTGGGCGACTATAACTTCCAACCGGTTACGAATCAGGCTTGGGAATAAACATGAAAGTTGTAGATGGATTAGTGATCTACACAACGAGCTAAAGAAATCGAAATTTGGTTGAAAGACGAGGAAGTTATGGCAAGACGAACATTACCTGAAATCGGATGAAACTGGAAACTGGGTTACGAACTCGAAAGTTGACAACTTTGGATCAACTTTCCCGTCGATGTAGAAGGAGTTAGGGCTTGTATGAGTTATGATTGTAAAGAGGGAATTAAGGAGAAGAGAGTGGTGAAGACGGCACTGGAAAATTCGAAGTAACGAGAGAGATATAGCCGTCACAAGTTAGGTCAAAATCGGTGGTTGTTGGAGAAAAACAAGGAGATAGAATAACTAAGTGTTGGGGCGCACGAGAGGCTGACACGTGGCAGTTATAAAATTTTGGCTCTAAACTTCAAACTAGCATAACTTTGGCTAGGATGATCCGTTTTTGACGTTTTTTATCGATCTTCATGGTTTTTCATAACCTATTTTTGGTATAGGTTTCATGGCCTGGTTTGACCATTCTCAAAAAGTCAACTCTAGCAAGGCTTAATAAGCTTTAAGGTTTCTAGAATTTTATATTGACTTTTATATTTCAAAACAATGTTCCAACACTTCCCAAAATCTTTATAATATATTTGGAGTGCTTAATAATTTTCCCAAGATTTATTGACTTATAAATCTTTTTATTAAATTCATAATACTATATAATAATGTATAATAATTAGGGTTAAATAGGAGAAAACCCCTAAATAAATTTCATAATTCCATATAATAATTTAATATTCATAATTCCATATAATAATTTAATTTTTAACAAAAGAAATCCCCTAAATTAATTTAAATTAATTTAGGGGTATTTCAGTATATCCCCCTTAAAAGAAACTTCGCCTCGAAGTTTAACAATCAACTAATAGGCACTCACACCGCTTCGGGTGTGCTGAGACAATAATAACCTCAATGAAGTTCCATACCATTCCATCCTTTATTCCATTTCCATTTCAACATTCCACTCTAGAGTACCGAAATCAAATCAAAGTGAATCAAAATATAAACTGAAATAAAACCAAACTCAAACGTGCCAAAGTACTGTGCCATAACGTAAAACTACGTACATACATACACCTCTCATTACTAACAATGCAACGAGGCATAATCCGGATGAGATAACGAAGGAGGAGTATGCCAGCATATCCCCCTTAAAAGAGCTAAGGTACGCCCTCGTACCGCCACTAACGTGAATCCGCTCAGGATAGCAGAGTATCATGCAAACAGATGTGGGTACTTAACTCTCATGGAGTCCTCCGTCTCCCAAGTAGCTTCCTCGACCCCATGATGTTCCCAAAGAACCTTCACTAACTTAACTGATCTGCCCCTCGTTTCTCGGACCTTCGTGTCCAAGATCTGTATAGGAGTCTCCTCATACCTCAGTGTAGGCTCAATCTCTAACCTCTCTGGCTGCAGTACGTGAGAAGGGTCAGGCATATACTTCTTCAGCTGTGATACGTGAAACACATCGTGTACCTTCCCCAACTCCGCTGGTAGCTCGAGTTTGTAAGCAACTGGGCCCACTCGCTCCGTAATCCTGTACGGGCCGACATACTTAGGGCTTAGCTTCCCCCTCATCCCGAATCTGAATATCCCTCTCATCGGGGACACTCGTAAGAAGACATGTCTCCCAACTGAAACTCGAGCTCTCTGGTACGCTGATCCCCATAAGACTTCTGTCGGGACTGAGCTGCCCTCATGTGCTGCTGAATAACCCTAACGTCATCCTGCAGTGTCTGAATATACTCAGGCCCAATCAAGACCGCCTCAGCAGGGTCACTCCATGATAAGGGAGTCCGGCACGGCCTGCCATATAGAGCCTGAAATGGTGTGCCATGCCGATAGACGCGTGGTAAGAGTTATTATAGGAGAACTCTACCAGGTGTAGACGCTCTACCCAACTCCCCTGATAATCCAGAGCGACTGCTCGCAACATATCCTCCAATGTCTGAATAGTCCGCTCAGTCTGCCCATCAGTCCCGCGGGTGAAAAGCTGTTGCTAAGTCATAGCTGAGTCCCAAATGCCTCCTGTACCTGACGCCAATATCGACTGAGGAAAACGAGTGTCACGATCAGAGACGATCGTCTTCGGTACCCCATGGTACCGGATATGCTCTGTGGTAAACACCTCAGCCAGTTTGGGCACCTTCCATGTGTCCTTGATAGGTATGAACCTAGCTGTCTTGGATCAACTATCGACTATAACCCAAATGGCGTTCAGTCCACCTCTAGCTGGAGGGGAGACCGACCACAAAACCATGCTGATGTCGTCAAACTTCCAGCACCGTACTGGAAGATGAATCGCAGGGACGATACTAAGCCCCCTCCTGGTGCGATGCTCAAAACTTCACTTTCTGACAAGTGAGGCATCGAGAGAAAAATCAGCTACATCCCTCTTCATCCCACTCCACCAGAAATTGCTTCAAGTCCTTGTACATCTTGGTGGCTCCAGGTGTACTGATAATGTCGAGGAATGAGCCTCTGAAAGAATCCTGGTCTGAAGCTCTGTCGCATCCTGAGGAACGCAGAGTCTGCCTCTGACTCGAAGGTGTCCCTCGCTGTCCAGCTCATAGTCGTACTTCAGACGTCAAACCCGTCTGCTAACTTCTGTCTGATGCCCTGTAATAAACGTCACTGTCCTGGGCTGCGTACCTCCTCAGCTATCGTAGTCTCGAATCGTGTGGATTGAAAGGGAGTAGTAGTGAATAAGCTCGCCTGCTCAGAGCGTCTGCCACGACATTTCCCTTCCCTTCTGTGTACTGGAGGTTGATGTCGTAATCGGCCAGTAGCTCAACCCACCGTCGCTGTCTCAAATTGAGCTCCTTCTGGGTCCAGATGTACTTCAGACTCTTATGGTCCGTCATAATCCGGACTGTGGCTCCATACAAGTAATGCCGCCAGATCTTCAAGGCGAAGACTATGGCGAGGAGCTCAAGGTCGTGAGTGGGGTAGTTTTCCTCATGCTTCTTCAGCTGTCTAGAAGCATACGCTACTACTCGGCCATGCTGCATCAGTACTCCACCAATCCTCTGCCTGAGGCATCGCAATATACCTCGTACCCCTCATTCCCCTCTGGGATAGTCAATACTGGAGCTGTGGTCAAGGCGTCCTTCAGCGCCTTGAAGTAGACCTCACAAGCCTCTGTCCATACAAAAGGGCTGTCCTTCTTCATCAAGGAGGTCAAGGGTTTGGCTAGCCTGGAGAAGTCCTTCACAAAGCGTCTATAGTAGCCAGCCAACCCAAGGAAACTCCTAACCTCTGTCACGGTGCGAGGTCTATGCCAGCTCTGCACTGTCTCGATCTTAGCTGGGTCTACAGAAACTCCCTCAGCTGAGATCACGTGTCCAAGAAATGACACCTTGTCTAGCCAAAATTCACACTTGCTGAACTTGGCATATAACTGTTTCTCCCTCAGCGTCTCCAAGACTGTCCTCAAATGCTGCTCATGTTCCTCCTTGCTCTTAGAGAAGACTAGAATGTCGTCAATAAATACGACTACCGACTTATCCAGCTGGGCTTGGAAGACTCTCTGCATCAAGTCCATAAATCTCGCTGGTGCATTGGTCAGTCCAAACGGCATCACTGTGAACTCATAGTGGCCGTATCTGGTCCGGAAGGCTGTCTTCTCAATGTCTGGCTCAGCTACAGCTATCTGGTGATATCCGGATCGCAGATCAATCTTAGAGAACACCCTTGCTCCCCTCAGCTGGTCGAACAAGTCATCGATCCTGGGCAGTGGGTACTTGTTTTTGATCGTGACATTGTTCAACTCTCTGTAATCTATACACAGTCTCATGCTCCCGTCCTTCTTCTTGACGAACAGCACAGGAGCGCCCCAAGGTGAGACACTGGGTCTAATGAAACCCTTATCCAGTAGCTCCTGCAACTGCTTCTTTAACTCGACCATCTCTGCAGGGCCCATCCGGTAGGGAGCCTTAGCAATCGGTCCCGTGCCCGGTACGAGGTCGATGTTGAATTCAACCTCTCTCAGCGGTGGTAGTCCAGGTAGCTCCTCTGGAAAAACATCGGGGTACTGACACAATGGGAACGTCGCTCCTGAACTTCGGATCCGTCCTCAGATCCTGGGCATAGCAGTAGTAGGCAGTAGCGCCCTTGGACACTTCCTTCATCAGGGATAATGCAGATACAACCTTCACAGTCGGCTGCTTAGGCTGCATTCGGTATGATACTGTGATCCCTGTGGCTGACTTCAAGAGGAGACGATGCTCTGCGCAGTGTAGTCTACCTCTGTACCGCTGTAGCGTGTCCATGCCCACGATTATGTCAAATCCCATGCCAGGGAAGACAATAGCATCAAGTAGGAAGTCTGCTCCCTTAATGTGCATGCTCAGATTCTTGCACTGTTTGCTGCATTTGATCAACTCCTTGGATGGCAACAAAACTGAGCA
This sequence comes from Limonium bicolor, assembly GCA_023374045.1. Lineage (NCBI taxonomy): Eukaryota > Viridiplantae > Streptophyta > Magnoliopsida > Caryophyllales > Plumbaginaceae > Limonium > Limonium bicolor. Next base: position 355,437,153 of record CM041776.1, read on the forward strand.
ATCATGGATATCCTCTGTGGGGGCATTTATCTTCGCATGGAATGCTTGGGATATGAAGGAGTGGGAGGCTCCAGAATCAAACAGGACGGTGGCCTCCACTCCATTAACTTGGAATGTGCCTGCAATTATTGAGTGAATTAAGTTCTAAGGTTTCCAGTAACTCTTTCCAAGGCAGTTGTTCAAGGTTAATTGGTATACCTGTGATGACCGTTCCATTGCTCTTTGCTTGAGCCTGGTCCAACACATTCAGCCTGACCTCTAAATTTCCAGCTCCTACATGAAGAAATAATTCCTTAGAATTCTATTCTTATTGAAAGCTTCATGAGCAGTTTAATGATTACAAGGATGAAATTGTAAAGTACAAAACTAGATCTGTCTAAAGGTCAGGTTTAATCTGCCAGGTTTCAGGTGAGTCTGGTTAATAACGGATGTGGGGGCTGTGTTGGGCTTGATTCTCTTCACTCCATGGTAGATGAGTCTAGCTGCCCCACCAAAGATCAGTACATCACCTGACTTCAGGAGGATCTTGGTGGAAAGGTCCATCCTCTTCTGGTCACCAAATAGGAACTCCGCGTCGTCTCCAAGTGATATGGAAACCACTGGAACTCCTTTGGTGATGGATTCTAGGGATTCATCCTTATCTTGATGCAACCCTAGCTTACCTTCTTTCCATAAAAATTGATGATGCAGACGTCTGAGGTTAGGTCTGGGACGGGCTCTTCCTCCAATTCTTGTGCTGCCTTAACTGCAGCTCTAATGATGGTCTGTAGTTCCTCCGGGATTGGTGGCACCTCCTCTTTCATAGGTCTTGGTGGTGTGGTTCCACTTCTTACCTAGGCACATGATCTTCACCTTCATGGTCGAACCATTCTTGAAGGTAGGGTGTGTAAAATTTCCTTCCTTCACACCTAACTCCCTAATCTTGAGGATCAATGCATACTGGACTGCCGGGGTCAGGTACTCTCGTAGTAAGATCATCCCGGGTCTCAAGACCTCACACTTCTCTGGTGGGTGTGGTTTGGCTTCAAAAGGGATATTGGGTGTGGTATAGGGCAAAATAGGAAAGCAAATATCGAAAGCTGAGGAACAATTGTCATTAAATAAATAAGTAATGGTTCACAAATGGAATTGAAAGGTTCGTAACGAAATAAAATTAAGGGTTTATAGTTCATCCCTTTTTACATTGACAACGAAAGAAAACTAAACGACTGAATGTAATAGTGTAATTTAACTGGGAGAGATGGCCCCCACCGCCAATATCAATGTCCGTAGGACGAGGGATATACAGCCCCCTACTGTCAAATATCAATGTCCGTATGGACGGGGATATACAGCCCCCCTGTCAAATATCAATGCCCTATGGCGAGGGATATACAGCCCCCTACTGTCAATATCAATGCCCCTGGGCGGGGATATACAGCCCCCTACTGTTACATTAAAGACGCGCGCACGTCAAAGAAAGATTTCCAAGATTGACCTTTTCCAAATCCCACTAGATCACCAACTACCCAGAGCAATACCAAAACACTCAGTCCTACAGAGTGCAGAAGCGTAAACCCTAAGCAGCCAATGTCTAACGGGGCACCAAATAGAAGGAACCAATACCCAAGTGAGTTTCACATCCAAGGCTCAGTTAGTCACACAAGCTGAGTTAGTCACACAACCATTTCCTTTTTTAGAAATTCCTCTTAAAGTCAGTTAGCGTTTTCCAAACATTCCACAAATCAATCATCAAAAATATCGGAGTACGAGAAATCGTACCTGGTACGTGAAGCACAATAACTAACTCGTAAAAGTGATTCCCCACAGTAACCTATAATTAAGGTGTTCCAAACATCGATTAGTTAAGAGACTTACAAACTTAACAACCTTCTCAACCTTCACTTACTGATTAATAGTTCTAGGTTTACCATTATTCTTTTACAAAGGTTTGGCTTGACTTGTTAACTAAATCCGTTGTTAGGCCCATCTCGTTTAGTTTGGAATGATTTAGGATTTATTCCTGAGAGTGGCCCAAACTCTCTTTGGATTGTTAAAGTGGGCTTTTGGAGTTCATAGACTTGGGCTTAGTGGGTTAGCCCAAGACCGGGTTAAGTTATGTTGTGTAATAACTCTTAAATTAATAGTGATTATTTAATCACTCACTGACTAAAACCTAAGGTTTAATATATATATACATATAACCTACTTATTATAATTATCACAAGGATTATTATTCCCCTCAACCATAATGTATGTTATACATGTATATTATATATATATATATATATATCTTTATGTATTAAAATTTATCCATAGCATTTTTAGGAAATTTTATTGTATTTATTAATGTTCAATAACTTATAGGCTTAACACAACTGACTTAAAGTTTATAACATGATGTGTTTCCTTGATTTATTTAATAGATATAAGTATACCCGTATTAGAAATTACTAAGACATTACCCCATGTAATTCACCATATTTAAACTATCTTATTAATACAACCTTAAACTGTATTCTAAGTATATTTCATAAAGTATTTCTTTTACCATATCTTAAGGTTCTAGATCTTATAAAGTTTAGTAACTATAAGCGGTACTTTAATTAGTTCCCTGATTTACTTTAAGTTACTTCTTAATTCTTTTTTTTTAAATGCGTATTAAATAATATTTTATATATTGTTCCTTAGTTTATTTAAAATATTAACTCCCATATAATATAGTAAATAAAATGTAGGATAATTAAATTCCTTAATTTATATAAGTTCCTACTTAAGTAAGTAAATATACATATATGTAAATAATTTCATTTCTCTTAAAGCTAATACAAAAACATTTATAAACTTACTGTTATAAAATGTTAATTTAGTTCCCTTTATTTTCCCCAGCTTAAAAGTTAATTAACAAACCTTACTTTAATTTTTGATTACATTAAAACTTTATATTATAGGTTATTCTTATGAAAAACTCATAAACACAATTTTTAAAACCCTTTACCATTGCCCAAAAATTCCCAAATTTAATATACAGTAACTATAACATTTTAGACATATTATAAAATTTTATTTCATAAAAATATCTTTTTAATTTAGCCAATAATTCCAGAAAACCCGTAACTTGTAAAAATCATAACTTATGTTTAAAAACTCCAAAACCTAATAATTTACATCAAAATAAACTACATAAAATAAGGAATCTATGGTTAAAATTTCAAGTCAAAATACATTCGGGAAGATATTTAAATTAACCCAACAAGTTAAGACTATTTACTGGAATTATTAAAAACCCTTAAAACTAAAATTCTGGAACGTTTTAATCTCGCCGTCCAGATCTTAACTACGATCGGACGGCCCTAATTCTCCGAGTTCTTCAGCGCCGAGTTCAACCAGTCGAGTACTAAATCGACGATTCCTCACAATCTACAGAACGAAATCACGTGATTCTTGTTTCTATGGATTCGTAATACAATTTCGGTTCCAATGATGCTATTTCCCCAATTTTAATGCAGAGTTCACCCAGTTTCGTATTCAATTCGAAGTTAGGGTTCAAACTAGTACAGAGTACGATTCGACTAATAATTCGCCAAATTCTCCTAATCTAGAGCGTAATTGACACATTGAAACATGGGTTAGGTCGAAAACAAACTACGAACAACAATATCGGAGAAATTTGGTCGGAGACTCACCGGATTGTGCGAATTTGGTGAATTCGAAATCGGAAACTGGAAAAACTCGAACTTCCGACCAGTTCGTGAAGCCAACTTCGAGGATCTATAATTTTGTACAGATCGATTTAGGCTTTGTTAATTGGCTCAAGAAAGATGAAACTTAGATCTACACATGATAACTAGAACAATCCTAACTCGCATTATACAGAAAGAAAATTGACCCGAAAGTTACGAGTTTACCTGTCGTTTTTCTGTGATTTTATGTGCTGACAAATCAGAGACTTTGGGCGACTATAACTTCCAACCGGTTACGAATCAGGCTTGGGATAAACATGAAAGTTGTAGATGGATTAGTGATCTACACAACGAGCTAAAGAAATCGAAATTTGGTTGAAAGACGAGGAAGTTATGGCAAGACGAACATTACCTGAAATCGGATGAAACTGGAAACTGGGTTACGAACTCGAAAGTTGACAACTTTGGATCAACTTTCCCGTCGATAGAAGAGTTAGGGCTTGTATGAGTTATGATTGTAAAGAGGGAATTAAGGAGAAGAGTGGTGAAGACGGCACTGGAAAATTCGAAGTAACGAGAGAGATATAGCCGTCACAAGTTAGGTCAAAATCGGGTGGTTGTTGGAGAAAAACAAGGAGATAGAATCGACTAAGTGTTGGGGCGCACGAGAGGCTGACACGTGGCAGTTATAAATTTTGGCTCTAAACTTCTTCAAACTAGCATAACTTTGGCTAGGATGATCCGTTTTTGACGTTCTTTTTATCGATCTTCATGGTTTTTCATAACCTATTTATTGGTATAGGTTTCATGGCCTGGTTTGACCATTCTCAAAAAGTCAACTCTAGCAAGGCTTAATAAGCTTTAAGGTTTCTAGAATTTTATATTGACTTTTATATTTCAAACAATGTTCCAACACTTCCTAAAATCTTTATAATATATTTGGAGTGTTTAATAATTTTCCCAAGATTTATTGACTTATAAATCTTTTTATTAAATTCATAATACTATATAATAATGTATAATAATTAGGGTTAAATAGGAGAAAACCCCTAAATAAATTTCATAATTCCATATAATAATTCAATATTCATAATTACATATAATAATTTAATTTTTTTAATAAAAGAAATCCCCTAAATTAATTAAATTAATTTAGGGGTATTTCAGATTAGATTTTGGTAATCTTTAAGTTGTTGTTCCGAAGGGGGCATCAAATCTAAGGTTTAGGGTTTATCTCTTATTTCCCCATTATTCTGTTTGTATCGCGGCATAGCTATGCACGATGCAATATGATATTGAGTTCCTTTTGTCAGAACCGAATCTGGAAGTGTTATTCAAATGAACTGTGCCGGATGTATGCCGGGTGAAGTTGTCCAGCGCATTCAAGGCCATGAATATGCCGGTAGCGGAGGTCCGGCAGGCACCCGGCACATTCATTTTGCGATACCAAATCCTCTTTGAACTTGCCATCCTTGATTATTGGTCTTACGTTTCCCTTATATTGACAATCTTCCCCAAATCAAGTTAGTTTATTTAGTTTTCTTAGTTACATCACATTTACTTTTCCCCCTTTGTTATTATAGAATAGGCTTTTGCCCGGATTAGGACTAGTTTTCTATAAGTCCCTTGGGTACGATACTCTCGGACGTAATATATTTACACAATACTCCGACCGGGTTTTTATTTGCTACCCGTAGTAGAGTTGTAGGTTTAGTTATTTGTTTTATTCTTTTGTATATAGTTTTATCCCTACAAAATCCTGTTAGCAGCAACAATCCGATACAGACCAACAGCCACTGAATTCCACAATCAAAAGCCCAGAAATCAGAAAACACTCGAAGAACCTAGAACCATTCAAGACCCAACATCTGCAACACAAACCTGAAATCGAAGACCAAGCGAATTACTCTCAGTCAAATCCTAATCTGAACGCAGCCGACGACCACTGATTCAAACACAATCAGAACCCTCAATCAGAAACTGGAAAAGGAACGGATGAAACAACGAAGACCCGGTTCAGCAATACCAACCTGAAAACGAAGAAGGAACCACACCGCAACGAAGATCACCAATCTGATTGCAGCAGTAGGACCGGAATTCTCAACAGAGGGGGAATTTAGAGAGAGAGGAAGGAAGAAACTGCCGCTCAGCACCACGATAGAGAACACTCTTCATGATTGACTGACATGAAGAGAACAATCGGAATAGAAATAAATCAATTAAGGTTCCTCTCCTTATTAACCTAATTAAAACAATTACCTCAATTGTTTTAAGCAAAGACTTCCTTGCCCTTGACATTTGAAAGAACGCCGACCAAGTCCCACTGACATAAGTAATGTAATCCAATTAGATACAACAATTATAAACCGGACATAACATAAGGTATGAACTATGTGTTATAACATGTAAACCCTAGACTAGTTTAAGGGTGAAATGCTAAGTTAGTATTGTGTATGCATGGGCTGTAGTATTGGAGTGTGAACTCCATTGGAACCGGTTGAGAAGAAAAGAAGAAAGGAAGAGGAAGCAAGAAAGGAAGAAAAAAACTAGAAAACACAAGGTAAATGTTCTTACCTTGAGCTAGTTTGTGTATTGTATTGTAACGGATTTTAAGTGCTTAAAATGGGTAATGTATATTGCTTTGAGTAGTAACTATGTAGTAGTATGAAGTATAAGAGAATAAAACTTCTTTGAAGCTTTGAATGTTAATTTAAAAGCTTAGGAAAACCATGGGGAATGAATATGTATGTGCAGGAAAATTTATGGGTTGACTAGTGCTTGAATTGTTGTGGAAATTTGGGAATGAATTGTGAGCTGAAACAATGTGTGGGCAATGTTAAAAATATAGGGGAAACTCTGCCAAATTTCATCTAGAAAGGAGAAGACTTTAGTGTATAAGGAGAGGGAATAACCCAAACAATAACTAGGAATGTTTTGGTACTTGTTGTGTGTAGTTAACCACTTTGAAACAGATTTGGGAAAGAGCTAGGTAAAGGGAAGAGCTAGGATGTAATTAATTCATTTTGAATGCTAGGAGTAGCATTAGTTGAGGGAGTATGGAATGGTAGAAGTTGGGTTAAAATCTGTAGCAATGAAGAGAGAAAATTGGTATAAGTGATGAAATGAAGTAAGAAAAAATTGTGTAAGTTGATTAGGAATGAGTAATGATTTAGTGGATGAACTAAGGTGATTTAGAGGGCCTAAATAGTGTTAAAACATGTTGGATTACATGTAGGAAGGTTAGGGAAACAATGGATAAAGAAAAGAACTGAAAACATATTTTTAAAACAAGAGTACTGGGCTGGACCGACCTTGGGACCGAACTTGCATGGTCGGTCGAGCCTTAAAATTGTAAAGACGGAAGTCTACTGACTTCGACCGACCTTGGGACCGAACTTGACAAGGTCGGTTGAGTGGTAAAATGTGAAACCAGAAGTCATTGACTTCGACCGACCTTGGGACCAAACTTGACAAGGTCAGTCGAGTCGTAAAATGTGAAGCCAGAAGTCGCTGACTTCAACTGACCTTGGGACCGGACTTGGCAAGTTTGGTCGATTCATAAACTTCGAACCCAGTGACACACTGACTTGGACCGACCTTGGGACCAGACTTGCCAGGTCGGTCGGGCCTGAATTTTTCCTGTAATATAACTCACTGACTTCGACCGACCTTGGGTCCGACCCTAGGTAAGGTCGGTCGAGTCTAAAAAACAATGTAATCATAGTAATCATATGTATATATATATTGTGTGTATATACATATATAGTAGTACACCTTAAATGAAGTAATAAAGATAGGAAAGTAGGTACATGAGTAAGAAAGCAAGTTGAAGAAGTAATAAGAAAGGATGATTTTTATAATCAAGTATGAGATGTAAAGAAGTAGTAAGTGTACATTAGAAGTATTAATGAAGGAATGAGTTAGGTCAGTAATAGGTTATTGACCATACAACCCTATGTATGTATAGGACTTGGATAGTCGAACACTGAAGGAAAGTCGGAGTTCGAGTACGACGGTGAACGGTATGATTTTCTCATGCCCTATATCCTAATCTGGTTACTCTGATTTGTGTGCTTATATGACCACCTAAATAAGATAAATGCACGAATCGGATTTTAATGCACTTACTTGCGCTTGTTTTATATTGTTCTTTACCTTGAGCTTATTTGACCACCTAAATGAATGGATGAGAATGAAGTATATGTGTATCTTGTTGTGTACTTGTGTAATGTATTAACCCTTGGTATGGAAGTAATGACTTCTACTAATTCCTAACCACCTAACTTCTAACTTGAGTAATGAGTAAAATGGAATGAGTAGAAGTCCGATATAGTTTCGGCCACACGTGAGGATGAGGAGACACAAGAGGTTGGATCCGATTCCTGGCCTTAATCTTTTCCATGGACCAAACCCCTTAAATGGGTAGCATCCTGGATTAGTGAGCCACCCTAAAGCCTGGTGGTGGGATATCGTAGTCCGTGCCCGGAGGTCATACCGACTTAACATGAGTATAACTAAGTAAGTAAGGGTAAGTAAGTAAGTAAAGTATGGTATGAGTAATGGTCTTGACTGGTATAAGTCATTGACCACGAGTAACAGGGTAATGTACACCCGAATAACCCGGGTGTGTAAAGAAGCTAACAAGCCCTGTGTATGTATTGGGGAAGTGTATCCCCGTATTCCGGTAAGTATGAATGGTTAACTTGTAATGTCTTCCTTGAATGTATTGAAATGTATGTATGTATGCTTTGTGATGTATTGTAATATTATGAATAAAAGCATGTATGTATGTATGTATGAGTAAATGAACCGCATGTATTCGACCAAGTAGTCGGCATACCCTCGCTAGTACGCGGGTATGCGAATTTCATATGCAGCATTTCACAGAGCCCCTAGGGGCACTGTTTTTATTTTCCAGGTACCCGAAGCTGATATGGTCGTCGTAAGAGACCGGCTGCTATGCTTTGATAGCTAGGGATAAATTATGGATAGTAAAGAAATTGTATAAGGCTTGTAGCCTTTGAAGTATCGGTGTACCAAGGGGTACACCTTTATGTATTTGGGAAGTATGTAGATTCGTGAGGAGTAGGTAGGAGGTTAGACTCTTAATGAGTATGTATGGACATGTGGAAAATGTTGTACTTTGGTATTGTACTTAGGAAACTCTGTATATTGTAAGGTAAGGATTGAGCAATGTAACGAATGAAGAATTGTAGTACTCGGTTTGTAATTGAAGTATGGAATGTATTTGTTTTTGGTGCTGGGGTATTCCGGTCCATCAGACCGATGCTGTAGTGGAAGTAGGCCTGGTTAGTCACGTGGGTGGCTAACGGCGTTGTATCACCCGCCGTTGTGTAAAGAAGTATCCGCTGCGTATGTATGGTAGTACGATGTAATTGGACGGTAATGACGGGATTAGCGGTAGAGGTGTTACAGGCCAGAGGCTTGTTTTAGCCCGTATAAGGATTTGTGGAGCTTGCACACTTTATTTTCTCCACTCACTTGCAAACCCTCTAGGATGCTCATGTAAACATCCTCATGGAGATCCCCATGGAAGAAAGCATATTTACATCGAGTTGATCCAAGATCCATCCCTTTTTAATTGTAACAATTATCAGAGCTCCAACGGTGGTTAATTTAATGACTGGGGAGAATGTTTCTTCATAGTCAAGGCCTTGCCTTTGAGTAAAGCCCCTAACTACTAACCTAGATTTGTGTCTTTCCAGGCTTCCGTTTGCCTTGAATTTTAGTTTGTAGACCCATTTGCATGTTATAGGCTTCTTTCCCTTAGTTAATTCCACAATAGACCAGGTTTTATTTTGCTTGAGGGCTTGAAACTCCTCAGCCATTGCCTTCACCTAATTTGGGTCCTTACTGGCAATTTTGTAATTTGATGGTTCTTTCAAGCTGTGTAGGGTTGTGGATGAGTCTATTAGTGTTTTGTGGCAAAGTACATGACAAAACGGTTCTGGCTAGGATGTGATCTGTTAGGGTAGTTATGGCAGTCTGTTTGTGGTGCTTGGCTATTGTGTTTTGTAGCCTTTCATTGATGATGGTAGAATACAGGTCATGCTCACTAGTGCTCATTGAGATGATGTAGTCATCAAGTCTTGATGGAGCACGATGTGGGCGTGTAGATCTTCTAAGGGAAGTGGTTTCTGTAGGAATGGATTCTGGTTCATTAGGTTCTGTATCATGGCTTGGAATTGGCTCACTAAGATCTGTGGTGTGATCATGAGGATGAGATTCTTCTTTTATCTCAGAAAACTGAGACGTACAAGAGTCATCCACATGGTTATGAAGTGTAGGAGGAAGAAAACATCTGTGTCTTGTAGGTTGTCATGTAGCAGATTTTTCCATTCTTTATTTCTTAAGGGGAAGATATCTTCAAAGAAGCTGAGGTCACGACTGATTTTCAGTTTCTTTTGGTTTGGAATGAAGATTTTATACCCTTTAGTATTTTTACAATTTCCAATATATATACATATGGAGGATCTAGGATCATGTTTACCTTTACTTGGGTCTAGATTGGTGGCATAGCAAAGGCACCCAAAGCTTTTTATTTCATTATAATTTGGTTTGGTTCCATACAGTTTTTCGAAGGGGGTTAAGTTTTCTATGGCTTTACTTGGTGTCCTATTGATAAGATATGCAGCTTGTTCTACAAAGTGGCCCCAAAACTATTATCCAAACCAGATTGGAATAATAATGCCCTAGCAATTTTGCATTAAGTGCCTTTGCTTCCTCTCCACAATCCCATTATGTTGGGGTGTGAGGACAGCTAGTTTGGTGGATGATACCCTTATCAAGGTAAAACTTCTTTCCCTCTTCTGATTTTCCTAGCTCCATAGCATTATCACTTCTTATAATTTCTGTGTGTTTGTTCATCTGTTTTTCAATGAGGTTAACAAAGTTTTTAATATTATCCATAGCTTCAGAATTTTGTTTTATAAGGGTGACCCAAGTTCCCCTAGAATAGTCGTCAACTATTGTCAAGAAATATCTATTTCCCTCGATTGTGCCATCTCTCATTGGATCACACACATCCACATGTACAAGTTCAAATGCCTCAGAAGAATTGGTTTCAGATGTAGGAAAACCTAAGCGCTTTCCCTTTGCTTTATAACATATTGTGCAGGGAAACGGTGTATTTGATAGAGATTTGGGAATCTGAACATTTGTTATTTTTCTCATCTTTTTCAAGGGCATGTGCCCAAGTCTATTGTGTCAAAGAATAAAGTATTTTTCATTGTTGATTTCAAACTTTCTATTACAGGAATTAGCACAAACATAATCATCATCCCTACTATTTACAATGCAGCTACTCAGATTGTCAATATCAACAAAATACAGACCATGCATTTTCCCCACCTTTTGAAGGCCTTTTCTTTAAAGTCCTGCAAGCCACAATATTCCCCATGGAAAATTACAGAGGTATTCAGACTTTCAATTAATCTACTCACTGAAATGGTTGAACATGAAAGTCGGCACATGCATCACATTGTCTAAAACTACCACACTATTAACACAGATATCAGCAATACAATCAACCTTTCTTTTGTTTCCGTCAGGGAGAGTGATTTCGCTAATAGGATTCATTGGCTTGCAGTTTGACAATAAAACTCGGTTACCACATATATATTCACAAGCAGCGGAATCTAATATCCACAGATTCTGAAGTTTGTCTATCATGTTATTTCCGTTAGAGATTAAACATGGCTAAGAATTAATTAAGGTTTTAGATATACCTAAGAATTTTCCAAAATTGACTTGTTTCACGGAAGTGCTGGCTTCCTTAGTTTGTTGGAGATAATTCACGAGTTCTTGTAATTGTTCAGGGTCAAAACCTCTAACTGTAGACTAGATGCTCGTGGCTTCTTTCGAAGTATTTTCCCTTCTTGTTCTAAAATGACGGACCTGACACGGTTTTCTCTACCTTTCTTGTTTTCGTCGTCTGGAAACCCAATTAGCCACCAGCATTCGCCTTGTGAATGTCCTAGCTTACCGTAGTTGTCGCACTTTGGGACATCCTTTCTCCCTCTACAGCTTGCCTTGTTCGTGTTTCTCTTGTTTGTGTTTCTAGGGTTTGTCGAATTAGTCGTGCCTCTAGTTTTGTTGAAACCAAAATTGTTTGCTCCCTTGCTGAAGAGACTGACTGACTGGTCCTGCCCTTCCTTCAACTCGTTTGTTCCTCTCTGTTGTTGTTCTTGGATGATAACGGAGAAGATCTCGTCTAGTGTAGGTATCTCATTCATCGCGAGAATCTGACCTCTCAAGTGTATGTATGAGCGATTCAGGCTCAGGAGGAAATGGACGATTTCCTCCTCCTCTCTTCGTTTAGTTTGATTCTCCCCCGCCTTGCAAGAAGAACAACAGTCACATGCATCCACGGGTCTGGCGAGATCGTATTCGGCCCAAATCTCGCGTGATCTCATAAAATAGTCCGAACACAGTCTTCTCCTTGGTTTAAATTTGCAATCTGTGTCTTTATGTTGTGCAAGGTTGCAAGATTTTTCTTCTCGAATCTCCGGCCAAGCCACTCCCAAACTTGTTTCGCATCATCTGTGTACATAATACTGCGAGCTATGTTGGGAGCAATATAGGAGATGATCCATGATTATTAATGAATTAACCCTTTTCCACTGTGCCAGCTTCTGCGCATCGCCGCCGGTGGGTGCGCGATTGTCCCGTCAACAAAGCCAAGCTTGTTCTTGGCGTTTAAGGCGGTGCGCATGGTCCACTTCCAGCTCAAGAATCCTTCCCCGGAGAACTTTGGGGTGAGAGGAACGCCGGGTTGTTCGCTGGAGTGAATATAGTAGGGATCGTTTGTATCCATGGCGGTCGATTCGTTCTTCTTCTCAGATCCGGTGTTTCCTTTCGTCTCTACACTCATCTTTCCCAGATTAAAGAAGGTTCTCTGATACCATGTTAGAGTAACAATGAAAACAACATCTTTCTTATTTCTTGATTGCGGAAGTGTATAGACTATGAGATGGTCTTACGAATTGTATAGACCCTCTGTCTATTGTTTATGTGTACACTCTTACAGAGGAGGAGAGTCTATTTATATGTGACTAAAAACTAATCTGCTACCACGTGCAGAAAGGAGATAAAAAGAGTGCAGAAAGGAGATAAAAAGATTACAAAGAAATAACCTAAGTACACTCTAGAAAAATACAAGGCGTGTCTTAGAATAAATTCTAATAAAATAAAGAATATGTTCTAGATATCCTAATAGTTTTGTACTCCCTAATCGTTTTTAAGCTGCTTTTTCCGTTCTGCCTATTCTTAACGTATGTGAATTCGGCTGAACAGAAGAGTTATTGTTTGTTTTCAACATGTGTCAAACTCTCCCACTATTGTCAACCATAAAAAGATGGAATCTCAACTATTGTCAAAGCTTTACAATTGATTGAATGGTGAAGGACCTCTCCCACTAAGACAGAGGTCTGTATTATATGTCAGCATCTAGAAAACGGTAGAAGCTCTCGTGGGGACAGAGTGAGTAAATGACAAACGTTCGCTAAATTAATGGCGTCGTGTGCAAGGGCAATATCATTCCTCCTTGAAGTGCCTACAAAAGGACGAACCTCTCTTGGCTTTGCATACCCGATTCATTCAGTCCAGCGGTTTTTTATTTTGTACATAAACGGTGGATCATACAGTGGGTATATGTCATTGTTGTCGATTGTCAAACAAATATACAAAAAAACCAATCAGAAACCAACCAGAAAGTTATATGGATTTATAAATTATAGTTACATGGATTCTTTATAAAACAAGTCACTTTTCTAAAAAATAAATATTCTTGGGAAATTTCATCAAATTCCACTATATTTTTGGCTAATCATGAAATTCCACTAAAAAATAATGTCACGAAATGCTACTATATTTTTGTAAAAGTTTATGAAATACCAGTATATCATTGATCAGAAGCAAAAAAAGACAAAAATACCCCTACTAGTTAACAAAGTAGTTTTCAAGTTCACAATATGCCACTAAGTGTTAAAAAACACACTAAAATTCATAAAAAAATCAAAATATTATAAAAATATAGGTAACTATAAGAATATATTGAAAAAATTATAAAAAAACTCCTATCTAGCGTATCTCACACGCTATCACTCAACCCTTAACCCAAAGTCTCTAACTTCTAACTCAGTATTTCCTAAGCTCGGTCACTATGCTCTGATACCACTTTTTGTAACACCCTACCGCTAATCTCATCATTAATATATCAAATCGCCTCGTTCATCATTCTATTCACAACGAAAAAAATTCAATACAACGGTGGGTGATACAATGCCGTTAGCGACCCACATGACTAACAAGGCCTAAACTAAAACAGTCACGGTCTGATGGACCGGAATTCCCGAGTACTTATACAATACAATCTCCTTCCATTTCTAAACCGAGTCATATACAATTCTCTATTAACACTATACCGAGTCTATTACAATTTACTCGCCGATAACAGTTTCGGTCTTACTATACAAGCAATTACCTAAGTAATTAAACAAGACTACCCATGCATAACAGCAGTCCCCGTCCTACTCTCGAACAGTGGTCAGCTCCAGTGTACCTAAAAAATAATGTGTGGCCCCAAAGGAGCTCAGCACCTTTGCTGGTATGGTAGTCGTGTAACCCGCTACTACCGGGTCACACTCAACTAATTGTCGTCTGAACATGCGATTGATTTTATTTAAATCATAACATCAAATGTTGTAAACACACTACATGCTCGCATTCAACAAGTATTCAACAATGGAATACAATCAACAAGGTTAACGCATCAGGTTCGTTAGATTATTTACCTTGTTCTTTAGGCCTTGAGAATCCCTATCTCAAGTAAGCCTCATTCAACTTAGTTAATAACTCATCCATTTTCATCGGATAGTTTGTATTTGTTCTCCTAGCTATAGACAATAGACACCCTCTGGTCTCGATCTTGTTTCCTTGATTATTCTACTCTTGAATAATTCTTAAGTCAGTTCACTTGACCTCCGGACAGAGACACTCGCATTCTCACCACCGGGTGTTTCCCATGCTTACCCACTCAACACTCTAAGTCGGATAACTAGGGTTAAGTCTCTTAGACCTCCGGGCAGAGACACACATATAGATCTCACCCCGGCCTTTCAGGTTCTAGTCTTACTTCCCCGGTTTCGACCCTACCGGGTCTAGCATGGTGGGAAGGTTCAACTAGAAACCGGAAGTACTCTCCTAGTTCTTCTTCCTCAGGTGCGTCCGAATCTCCATCGGACTTCTCACATTCCTAATTACTCCTCTCCTCGGAGTCATAATATAATCAAGTATATTTGTCTAGAAGCGTCGCTCTTGATGTCATCTAATAACTTAGGGAATTTTCTTGAGTTCTTGTATTCTCAGATTTGAGGGTTGCCCCTACATTACCAATACTTGGAAGTTTTGGTTATTTCCTCAAGTTGGGTTGAATCCTCGTGTAGGAGATCGACTAAACATTAAGAGGGAGTTTAATAGCCATGTATATCTCTTTTCACTTTCAAGTGAGTTCATAAGTTTGAGTTATTGTTGTTCTCTAATTGAGAATTCTTATGTGTTTTTCCACGTTTAATTATTTCATGGATCAACTCTCTTTATGAGTCCCTAACCAAACGTTATTCAATTACGAGTCGGTCAACACACTCAGTTAGACCATGCACTCAAACAGGATGGTTCGCACATACAACACGCATCGAGATATATATTAAATGCAATAAAAAATTTCGTGCTTTTATCTTGTTAGGTCGATACACATAAACAAGTAGCACACAAGCTGAGTGTAACTCGGTAGGACACAGATTGCAAGAAAACCATACCGTTCACCAAGGAATTACTTAAGCGTGTCATCTCACGCTCCTCAGATAATTCTTGAACAACTGGTAACGTTCCAAGTGTTTCTATTAACGTCAAGGCAATACGGAATTTAAACGACTAATACGCCCGTAATTAACCCATTGTCCCTTTAACCTTAACTTAACTTATGTGATCTTAAGTTCTCAACTTTCACATTCAATCTAATACTTTTCCATACTCCTAATGACCTTTACATGTCACCAAACAAGTCTTAATCATCATCCAATACCATTACCAATCAATTCCCCTTGCTTAAATTTCATTTTTAATCCTACTGTTGCATTTCTGGTCTGGTCCGGGACCTTGTCCGGTACCTAACTCCCGGACCAACACTGGTTGCAACTCTCGGTGAATTTTGTGACTGGTCCGGGTCTTTATCCTCACCCTAAGTCCCGGATCAATGTGTTTGGAAATTCTCGGAAGGATTTTTAACATGGTCCGGGACCTTGTACCTGAGCTAAGTCCCAGACCAAACAATGGCAATTCTCTCAGTTGATTTAATGGAGTGGTCCAGGTCTTTATACAACACTTAGGTCCCAAAACATCCAATGTCTGTTACTCTCGGACAGTTTTTTAGTGTGGTCCAGGACTACATACAAGAACTAGGTCTCGGACCCTGCTATGACTCTGTAACAAATTGGAAGTTCCAATTGTTTTTCTAACTTGTTTCTTTGCTCATTTGTTTTCCAATCTTTCCATATGTTTCTAGCATGTTCTAACACCTTAATCACATCTTAAACCTCCTTAATCCATTGATCAAACTATCATTTAATCCTTGATCAATTCTACAAGTTTTCACTCTCATTTTGCACTTTGCATCTTAGGTTCTAGATTTCTAAGATGCACTTTTGCTCCCCATATTACTGACTCAATTGTTTCACCTATAATCCTTTTGACCACACTAAATTCTTCCTAGACATTTTCATCACCATTATCCAAGTCCACTCATTACTTTCAAAGTCATACACCCTAGTTCACCTCTAGGACATCTAAGATATTCCTACATCACATTTGCTACAGATTTTTGCATAACTCTTTTCAATCCTTCCACTATCATTTTAGGGTGATTAATTAACCAATTAATCCCTATTAACTCATAGTGGACCCTAAGTCATGTTAACTCATAAAGCACCTAAACTCCTTAGGTTTCTACAGAAATTTTCCATGGTTCTTTACTATTCTAGCATGCCCAAATGCATCATACCATTCACCAAAATCAATTCAAACTAACCCAATCCATAGTGGATTCTACCAGCACAATTTCACTCCAAACTCATCAATCTCATTACAATGCAATAATCTTAAATTGCATGGCTCTTAGGCCCTTAAATGACTTGGCACTTAGGCCCTTAAATGACACAATTTTAAACAACCTAACCAACATCATTTCAAGGTCATTAACCTACATCTTCTTAATTCATTTTTAATCCCAATTATATCACCCTAGATATAATTCCCAAAGGACATCAACATAAGCTTTAAGGTAGAACATTTACCTTAGCTTTTCTATTCCTTTTCTTTCTCTTCTCCTCTTCTTTTTCTCTTTGATTTTCTGTCAAGGCATTGAAATTTCTAAAACTCTAGACCAATATTCAGTTGAAGGAAATGAGAACTAAGTAGCATACTTAGACTCATGATTTAATCTAGCATACAAGAGGAAGGTGCTTAGAACCCAAAATTTAGGGCATTACCTTGTAACCCTAGAATTGATTTTCTGTAGGGAATTGAGGCAAAGCTTCCACTAAGCTTGTGAAGCTTGAATAAATGCTAATACAAAACAGGAATAAGCCGCCTTGAGAAGCCAAAATCGGCTGAGTAAGAAACTGGGGGAAACAAGGGGTTTTTGTGATTTTTCTTACCTTGAACCAAAGAGGAGTTAGTCTAGCTCCAGAAAATGTGCTTTTCTCCTCAAATGGAGCTCTACCCATGGAGGTCAACTTCAACCTTTGGAGATTGTGAAAGGTGCACTAGGAAGCCCTTGACTCAACTAACAATAATATGTGGTTAGTTTTTTATTTGAAGAATTTTATGGGCTTGGGCAAGCAAAGAGAGCTAGCAGCCATGGAGAGAGCTTCATAAATCGCCAAGGAAGAAGAGAGGAGAGGTAGTCGGCTGGGAGAGAAGAGAAAACCGACTGAGAGGGGGAGAAATGAGAGGAGAGAGAGTTTCTCTTCTACTTTAATAAGTGGTAAATGAGAATGGGTAGAAAATAAAGTAGTCAATTTACTTTTTGCTTCTTACATGACTAAAAAGAGAGGGATGAGTCAGCACAAGGGGAAGAAGGGCTGAATAATAATAGCCAGCCGTAGAGAGAGAGACGGGTAGATAAGTTTATTTGCTTTTCTTTACTTGTTAAAGTAACATATTGTTTTTCACTTTTTATTCTCTCTCTTTCTTTCCCTTTCTTATATTTAATGTTACTTGTTGAAAGAGATATTTTATCTTTATCAAGGAGGAGCCGATTTTTAAGGCAAGTTGGGGGTCTTCATTTGCCCATTGACCATGTTAAGTCAATATAAGTCCACATGTGCTTAATTGTTACTATTCATCACTAAGCCACATGAATTTTTCGATTTTGATTTTTCTTAAATCTTTGGAATTAGGCCTCTCTAATGTGGTTTATTATATTCCCCTAATCCATTAGAGTATATTTAAGCCTTTAAAAACCCATCCAAATTCTCTTTACAAGACATTTCACTAAAATGTGCTCTAAGGAGCTTTAAAGAAGCACATTTTGCGTTTTAGCTAATTTTATAAGTTGGTTTTCTTTGGGAATTGTTTTATCTTGTTCCCACCATTAATATTAGCTTTAGGAATCCCCTTTAAGCCCTATTTAAGGTCCCCTAAACTCCAAGGATCCTTTAAGCACGTTTTTACGTTTTGTGCCTTTTAAGCATTTTCCTCTTTCTTTTGGTTTTACTTTCTTCACCAAAGTTCTTTAGGCATCATTAGGCCTTTAAATCTCATATTAGAATAATTAATCACCATATTTAAGTCAGGGGTTTTTCAGGTGCCGGTATAGATAGGATGGCGCCCACGTTGTGTGTGATAAGCCGGTGGCGGCGCCGGGTTCCGTCTGCTACTCGGGATCCTTTTTTGCTTTTTTCAGACAGCTTTTAAGTAAATTTTGCCTACATTAGCACCTAGATTGGTCAGTTTCCGACTAAGCATATTGGAATTCCGACTGCGCGTAATAAAATTTGGACGCACCTCGTAATATATCACAGATTGTGGATAAATATGGTAATTTTTAGAAAATATTGAAGCAGAGGCAAGATGATCCTTTTCCGACTGGAATTGGAATTCCGACTTAGGCAAGAGTCCTTTCTGAGTAATAAAGAACCTATCTTTCAAGAGTTCTCACCGTTATAATTATTAAAAAGTTAATCATTTATAAAAATACCAACACAATATATACAATCATTTATATATAGTCAAAGTGACATGTAGCTTCGTCCCTAATTTCTTGCGGGCACCCCCCTATATCTAATCTATGATCAATTATATAAACTTGACAGCTAAGTGGAACTAATCATATGTTAACCAATGGATGATAAATAGGCCGGCCGTCCCCACTAAGCGTTATTATAGTCGAGATGCCACATAAGATTGTACTATTATCAAATAGGATGGGAGATTACATTTATTTTGCGAATCTAGGTATACGTAGTGAAATCCTCATTTGCTCCCCAATTGCCCTTTGATATATAGGCCAGCCGGTGACTTCCCCACATTTATATAATGCATCACGCGCCAACAATGCTTTTCATACATCTCAAGTCCTTTTCTCCTACAGAAAGTGCGAGCATTGTTTTACCATAAGACCCTTGTTTACCATAAAACCCAATTTACTGTTAGCGGCTCGTGAACAACGTTATTAATAGAAACAAATAGCTATAGTCCCTTAGCGTGGTAGCCGTTTTCAGTCATCCAACTATTTGATCTATCATTTCACACCTTCCAAACCCACAAACCAGCACTGCACACAAACAAACAAAATGCATTTCATTCTTGTGCATGGAGCATGCCATGGACAATGGTGCTGGTACAAGCTCAAGCCTCTGATTGAAGGTTCGGGGCATAGAGTGACAGCCCTTGATTTGTCTGCTTCAGGAACCAACCTTCAGAAGATAGAAGATCTGAAAACAATGAAGGACTACACGGATCCGTTATTGCAGGTGCTGGGTTCTCTTCCTGCTGAGGAGAAAGTGGGAATTATATATTGATAAAAACGGGAATCTGGATCTAAGAGGAAGAAGGTTGCAGCAAGAAAGACAATCAATGAAACGGTGAATTCGCTTTATTGGAAGGGTTGAGAAGAAACGTTCAACCTACTGGTGTCAGCTTACAGAGGAATGAAAGAATACAAAACCCTCACAACTCACTGCTAAGACACACAGAATAAAACGATGGACAAATACTTATACACTAAACAGGTTTAGCAACGGTAACATAACTTAACCGGGCTAACCAAACCGGGCTAGATAAAATAAGAACATTATAATATACTAACAGCCCCCCTCAAATCATGCAGGTATGCATGATTTGAAACTAAACAATCAGATTGTAACCCACTGACTCAAACCCATCTTTCTGAGTAACAGCGGGTAATGCTTTCCAGGAAGAGTTTTTGTTAACAGGTCCGCAAGTTGATTCCTTGAAGTGATGTACTCAACTGAGATCAGGCCACTGCGAAGCTTTTCCCTCACAAAATGTATATCCAGTTCAATATGTTTGGTCCTCTCATGTAGGACAGGATTCTTAGCGATGTGTATTGCCGTCTGACTGTCTGACTTGATGGGTACTGGAACAATGTCTTCAATTCCAAACTCACTTAGCAACCTTGTTAGCCAGCTCAATTCCGCAGTTACCTGCCTCATAGCCCGATATTCTGACTCTGCAGAAGACAAGGCAACAGTAGTTTGTTTCTTAGATTTCCAAGACAAGGGACTGCCTCCAAAACAAATAAAGAAACCGCTAACCGATCGCCTAGTGTTTGGACAACTAGCCCAGTCAGCATCACAATAAGCAATCAAATTAAAATCCTGTCTTCTATTAAATAAAAGACCGTACCCAGAAGTTCTCTTAATGTAACTCAAGGTATGTAAAGCCGCCTTAAAATGCAAGTCAATGGGAAAATCAAGAAACTGACTTAAAACTTGTAAAGCAAAACTTAAATCAGGACGACTGTGAGAAAGAAAACTCATTCTACCTACTAGTCTTCTATATTCACTGGGGTTGTCTAATGGTTTGCCTTCCCTCCTTCTCAACTTAATGTTCATATCCAGAGGTGCTATAGCAGATTTGGAGAGAAAAGAACAGAATTCATTTACCAGACTTTCACTATAAGCCTTCTGTGTCAGAACAATACCATCAGAAGTGTGCATGAACTGCATTCCCAAGAAATGATTCAATTCTCCCAAATCCTTTATCTTGAACTTATTATCCAGATTAGCCTTTATTGTTCTTATCAGATCAACATTGTCACCAGTAATCAAAACATCATCAACATATACAACCAGAAAGCAAAGTCTTCCATCAGAAACGTTGGTAAAAAGAGCATAATCATTCATGGATTGCCTAAACCCCAAATTCTTAAGGAAATCACTAAGTTTCTGGTGCCATTGCCTAGACGCTTGCTTTAACCCATACAATGACTTCTTTAACTTGCATACCTTTCCAGAACCTTCCAACTCATGCCCTTCCGGAATTTCCATGTAAACATCCTCAAAAAGATCACCATGCAAAAACGCATTATTAACATCTAGCTGGGCAATTTTCCAATTTCTTTTGGCTGCTACAGAGACTAATGTTTTAATGGTGGTGAATTTTACTACAGGCGAAAAAGTCTCAAGATAGTCTACCCCGTATTTCTGTGTAAAACCCTTAGCAACTAATCTAGCTTTGTTTCTCTCTACACTCCCATCTGCATGATATTTGATTCTATAAACCCACTTGCATTTAACTGTTCTTTTCCCTATTGGTAACTCAACTATGTCCCAGGTTTCATTCCTCTACAGGGCATCAAACTCTTCTGACATAGCCTGAATCCATTTTGGGTTTTTGACAGCATCAGAAAAGGTAGCAGGTTCAGACTCTTTATGTAAGTTGGCGTTAAAACAAGTATGGACAGAAATCTCATTATGTATATCATGCAAATTGTGATCACAGCCAGTGAGGATAATTTTGATGAAGTTATGGTATCATTTTCATTCAAAACAATGTGATTAACACAAGAATCAGAATCTTCACAGCTCACTGAGTCGTTTTTAATAATTCTACTTGACAAAATTTGGGAGAAAAGATCAGAATGGTGCTTATCTTTTCTTGTGCTTGTTGCTGAAGACTGGCCAACAATGTAGTCCTCTAGGTGTCTTGGGGCATTCCTTTCTCTGACAGATCGCCTTAAGGTAGCATTTTGTTCTGTATGTTGGTGGTTATCAGCATCTGATGTCATCTCTGGTGGTGTTGGCTCATCATTTGTTGTCTGAGGTTGCAGTTGGAGTTCTTCTGGTTCTTCTGATGATTCATGATCTGATGAACCATCTATCTCCTGCTCTGCTTCTCCAAGAAGTTCCTGTCTTATATCAAGGTCTTCTCTGTTGTTTTCATCAGATTCACTCACAAAGGGGTTAAACATGTTTTTCATATTGCAATCATCATCTTCTTTGTTGAAACATTTATCCTTAAAGGGAAAGAGATTTTCATGAAATATAACGTCCCTACTATAAATGATCTTGTTGTTATCCAAGTCAAGCAGTTTGTAAGCTTTCTTACCTTGTGGATAACCAAGAAAAATAGCCTTGACAGATCTTGAAGCAAATTTATCATGCTGAGGCTTGTTGATGTTAGCGAAGCAAAGACACCCAAAACATTTTAAATCATGATAATTTGGTTTAGCATTGTAAATGATTTCAAAGGGGCTTTTATTATCAATACTACTTAGAGGCATTCTGTTAATCAAATAAGCTGCAGTTTGTACACTATCACCCCAGAATTTTAAGGGGAGATTGGAATGAAACATAAGACTTCGAGCCGTTTCAAGGAGATGTCTATGTTTTCGTTCTACAATCCCATTCTGCTGTGGGGTGTAGGTGCATGATGTTTGATGCATAATTCCATGTTTATTAAGGTAATCAGCAGCATGTTTAGAACTTCCCATTTCATATGCATTGTCTGTTCTTAAAACTTTAACAGCCCTCTTGAACTGAGTTTTAATCATGCTGAAAAACATAACAATGATATTAAAAGATTCTCCTTTGTTTGAGCATAGGTGTACCCATGTTGCTCTGCTTTTATCATCAACCAAGGTCAGAAAATAAAACTTTTCATCATAAGTTCCTACCTTGTATGGCCCCCATAGATCAGCATGTATCAATTCAAACAAATCATATTTTCTGTCTACATTAGAATTGAAAGGCAATCTGTGACTTTTGGACCTACTGCAGGACTCACAAACAAACTGTTTACTTTTGTATACAGAATCAATAAGGTCAAGCTTAAGAATCTTATCTTTAGGAATGTGCCCTAATCTGTGATGCCACAGATTTAGTTTATCACTACAATCAAAACCTAAGCTAACATTTTATCCTTACAAGCCAAAGAAAAATGACCCCCTTTGATTCTTCTATCACATTCACAATCCAGGATATAAAGACCACGTCTGAAACTCCCAATTTTGACTGGATCTTTCTTCTTAGAGTCCTGATAAAAACATGATTGAGAATCAAAAGTAAAGCTTCCTTTTAAGGATTCGGCTAACTTACTAATGATATGAGATTGAATTTAAAAGCTGGCACGTGAAGAACATTTCTCAGAGTAATCAGAGAATTGATTTTTATATCACCAATTATTTTTACAATTTGGGGGTGTCTCTGGCATACCCACTGTGTGACAGTTTTCAAGGATGTTATAACTATTGAAGAGCTTCAGATCCCCACACATGTGATCTGAAGCACCTGAGTCTAAAATCCAGTCGGTGGGTTCAAAAACAACTTGTTTTTCAGTATTAGTTATGTTACCAGTTTTCTTGGTTTTGATCTTTCTTTCTGTTTGGCCAGTGAAATAATTATTACAGGTTAAAGAATCCTTGTTTATGTAGGTCACACAAGGTTCTACAGAATAATTCTTCATGCAAGCTAAACACAAATTTGAACAAGAATTGCATTCTGAGTCATAATTAACATGCGCAGTGCCAATGTTTTTGCAAGGAACCTTTATGCATGTTAAAACAGTTTTAGGGCAGAGATCGTTACCAACAAATCCACCTAGAGAGGCATCAGGAGCTTGGCTCTCCTTGTTTGGATTGGCTTTGCTCATGAAGTCATAGAGTTTGCTCATTTGTTCCTGGGACAGAATTCCCCCAAAGGGATCTCTTGTGGCCGTCTTTGGATCTTCATCCTTTTCATCTAGGGTTCCAGCGGCATTCGCACTACTTCTCCTTGTCTTGTTGTTTCTCCAATTCGGGGGAAACCTAATCTTTTGGTAGCATCGTTCCTCTGTATGTCCCGTCTTGTTGCAATGTGTACAGTGGAGATTAGTGCGCCTAGGGTTTTGACCCGTGAATCTTGCTCCTGATTTCTTGTTCTGCTCAACTGAGAAGGACAGCGAGTTAACTTCATTTGGACTGGCGAGATGTTTTTGCCGTTCTTCTTGAACAAGGAGGGAGAAAACTTGGTCGATGCTTGGTAGAGGAGACATCATGAGTATGTTTCCTCTGATTATGCTGAAGCGCTCATTTAAGCCCATAAGGAACTTTATCAACCTCCTCTGTCGAACATATTCAGCAAATTTTTCAGATGCCTTGCAGGTACTAGAATCACAAGAGCATTTTGGGACTAAGTCAACAGCGTCGATTTCGTCCCATAGCTTTTTGACCCTTGTGAAATAATCAATGACGGAGTCGCTTCCTTGGATTGCCGTGGTCAGGCGGTGTTCTAGGTCATAAATGCGAGTCGCATCTGAATGTTCCCATCTTCCACACAGCTGCTTCCAAGCTTGAGCGGCGGAGGGTGCAAAAAGAATGCTATCTCCTATCTTCTTTTCCAGAGCCATTTGTAACCATGCCCGCACCATGGAGTCGCAACTATTCCAAGCTTGAATCTCGCAGCGTTTTCGGTGGGCTTTTTCAGGGTTCCATCCAGAAACCCCATCTTGTTCTTGGATCCCAGTGCGAGAGTGATTTGCATCTTCAGCAAGCAAACCCCTGACCGTCGAATTTGTTCGCAAGGATCATTCCCGGGTTGTCTCCGCTGCTAGGTGAAGAGCGTCGCCAACTTTAGTGGTGAAGCTTGCCGAAGCGTTGGCGTTTTCGCCTGGGTTACTGACGTTGTTCCCTAGAACTTCGTTCGCCATTTTTGCAATATTTCAAGAAGGACGAAAACGGTGGGAAGGCGATAATCGCTGAGAGGGGAAATCGACGAAGAGACGAAAGAAGAATCAAGAGGCACAAAATCGGTGCTCTGATACCATGATAAAAACGGGAATCTGGATCTAAGAGGAAGAAGGTTGCAGCAAGAAAGACAATCAATGAAACGGTGAATTCGCTTTATTGGAAGGGTTGAGAAGAAACGTTCAACCTACTGGTGTCAGCTTACAGAGGAATGAAAGAATACAAAACCCTCACAACTCACTGCTAAGACACACAGAATAAAACGATGGACAGAATACTTATACACTAAACAGGTTTAGCAACGGTAACATAACTTAACCGGGCTAACCAAACCGGGCTAGATAAAATAAGAACATTATAATATAGTAACATATATGGGTCATAGCTTGGGTGGCTTGAACTTGGCTGTGGCTATGGAAACTTTCCCGGAGAAGATTCTCGTAGCGATTTTTTTGTCCGCCTTCTTACCTGATACCACTCATGAACCGTCCTTTGTTCTGAATCAGGTTAATTAATTAGTACTTCCATATGTGATAGTGCGAGGAAACAAGTATATAAATACAGATGTTGAGGCTAACTGATCCTTTTCCCCTGTCTTAAAAAACTTGCAGCTTCCACCTCCGGAAGCAGATTTTTGGTTAGACACTAAATTCTCAAACCATCATGTTGAAGAAGGAGACCAGCTCTTCACGAAATTCCTCTTCGGACCAAAATTCATGGCTTTGCTCTATGACTCATGCCCAAATGAGGTGATCAATCGATCTCAACCTAAACCATATATAATTCTTCTAATGATTCCAGGAATTTTCAGGGACAAGCATGAAAAAAGAAACCATTTCATTAATTGCGTATAACACTGAAATTCAATTCAAACTTGAAGGATTTGGAGCTAGCGATGATGTTGAAAAGGCCATCATCTTTTTTCCTACATGATCTCTCCAAGGCAAAGAAATTCTCGGTTGAGAAATTTGGATCAGTCAGGAAAGTCTTTATCATATGCAAAGACGATAAACGAATCGTGGAGAAGTTTCAACGCTGGATGATTGAAAACAATGGAGGAGTTGAAGAAGTGAAGGAGCTAGATGGGTCTGATCATATGCCTATGCTCTCAATGCCACAGAAATTGACTGACTGTTTGGTGGGTATAGCTGAGCACTACTATTAATCATGATGAGGTTCGCAGCAGCTGTTTGCGCCCTCAATAGTCAATTTGGTAAATAAAGCAACGGGACGATGGATGCAATTGATGAACAATCGATTCTGAATTGGAGTTAAGATGATATTGCTAGTGGCTTATATCTGCACTTTAATCTCGAATTGCTCCTTCTGATCAACGTGATCCACGTGCAATCTTATCTAATTTGTTCATTAGTACTGCTTCCTAACCTAAGTACAAGACGACGGTTTTGTCATGTTGAAGAACAAGTGAGTACCACATTGAAAACTTATATAGTTAGTAAGTACTTCATATAACTTACGGGCTACTTTATCTAATGTTAATTGGTTTTAAGATGGAATCTTATGGATTATTAAATCTTACTAGTATATATGAGTATTTTATATAATTCACACTTGGGTCTATTCCTTCTTCAAGTGCCTGCCTACAAAAGGACGAACCTTCCTTGGCTTTGCGTAACCGATTCAGTCCAGCGGTTTTTTGTTTTGTACATAAACGGTGGATCATACATTGGGTATATGTCATTGTTATACAAAAAAAAAAAAACCTATGAGAAACCGACCAGAAAGTTATATGGATTTATAAATTATAGTTACATGGATTCTTTATAAAACAAGTCACTTTCTAAAAAATAAATATTCTTTGGAAATTTCATCAAATTCCGCTATATTTTTTGCTAATTCATGAAATGCCACTAAAAAAATTAAGTCACGAAATGCCACTATATTTTTGTAAAAGTTCATGAAATGCCACTATATCATTGACCAGAAGTAAAAATAGACAAAAATACCCCTACTAGTTAACAAAGTAGTTTTAAAGTTCACAATATGCCACTAGGTGTTAAAAAACTCACTAAAATTCATAAAAAAATCAAAATATTATAAAAATATAGGTAACTATACGAATATATTGAAAATATTATAAAAAAATAAAAAAATAAAAAAATAATATATTAAAATATCATAAAACAATAAAAAAAAGTAAATATTTCTTAGATTTTTTTCAAAATTATTTTAGACCATAAAAACGAATATAGAGTTTTAAACACATAATTTATACTAATTTTTCTAAAAATTTAGACCAATATAGTACCATAATTTATACCAATTAATTACCATAATTTTTACCATACGTTTTTAAATTATTTTTTTCCAGCCAATTTAAATTATCTGGGTTGCTATTCGTAGTACAAAATTACTAATCACCGCAGTACAAATTTTTTTAATTCATATTGACGTTGTACACATGTAATGATGTCGTGTTGTAACTGTTGTTTTTTTAAAAAAATAATTTCTTGAGCGTAAACAGTAAAAAACACTCTGATTATTACAAAACATTATAAACCCGTATAAAAGACGTTAAACCCTTTTTAATCGCATTTAAACGTTATAATTGTGACTCCACATAAGTTAATGACATTTTATGTTGTTTTTGGCTAAATTACAAACATTGTTACACTTTGAGAACGTTGTATTGAAATCGCAGTTGAAAACGTCAATTTTGGGTAAAAAACACTCGTACTATATATATAGCCTAACCTTCCTTGGATTATTCATTTCTCACTTACTCACTCTCTCCTCTATCTCTCTTCCTTAAGAAGCTCTCTTCTGACTGCCGGAGCCGCCACCGGAGCCGCCACCCGCCGCCGCCAACCACCGCCGGAAAAATTTTCCGGTGAGTTTTTCAATTTTTTTTTTGCAACTTATAGATCTGGGTGTCCTGAGTATGAATTTGGTGTTAGTTTTTTGAAATTCAACATCATTTGAGCTAGATCTAGCATGAAAAATTCGAAAATATTCAAAAAACAAAAAAGAGGCCTGGGCGAGCAGCGCGCCCGATGACGGAGGCGAGGAGCGGCGGTGCTCGAGTCCAGTCGAAGTGAGGAGCGCTGGTGCTCGCCCTTGCTGGAGTCGAGGATCAGCAGTGCTCGCCGGTAGAGAAGAAGAGGAGCGACACTGCTCGCCCCGGTTGCAGGAGAGCACCTACACTGCTCGAGCCAGTTTTTTTTTTTTTGAATTTTAATATTTTGAATGATTTTTAAATGTTTTAATTTGTTTATTTTTTAATTCTAATATTGTGAATGATTTTTAAATGTTTTAATTTGTTTTTTTTAATTCTAATAAATATTGTGAATGATTTCTAAATGTTTGAATTTTTTTTTGAATTGTAATAATGTGATTTCTAATATTGTGAATGATTTTTAAATGTTTTAATTTGTTTTTTTTAATTCTAATAAATATTGTGAATGATTTCTAAATGTTTGAATTTTTTTTTGAATTGTAATAATGTGAATGATATGATTATAAATGTTTGAATTTTTATGTTATGAATGAGGAATATAACTGTGTGATATTCGTATGCAGTGATGGAGCGACTGAAAAAAGCAGTGAAAAATGTATACACGAAGAGGAAGAATAAAGACCGGGGTACGGAGCAGCCTATGACGGCCTCGTACCGTCGTGGTGTACGTGCTCCTGGTGAAGGGCCGAGTAATCCTGCCCCCCACATGGAAGCAGCACGTCATTCATCGTTCCATCCGGGTCAATCTTTCAACGACCCGGCGTTTCAAGTACCTGCACCACCATTGGTAGCGAAGGATGACTCGGCGATGTAATTCTTTTAATTTATATTCTATTTTGCAGATGATTTTATGACATAATCTAATTTATTTCCAATAAATAATTTAAATTGATAAAAAAAAAAGATAATTTGAAAATGAACATGGTAATTAATTGGTACTAGTTATGATGCTTAATTGGTAGAAAATTGGTACTAGTCATAATTTTTAACATAGTTTATACCAATTAAGCACCATAACTAGTACTAATTAATTACCATAATTGGTACCATACATTTTCAAATTATCTCTTTTTATCAATTCAAATTATTTATTTGAAATAAACTATATTATGTCATAACTTCTTCTGCAAAAAATAATATAAACTAAAAAAAATAATTTTCATAATATTAATTAATAATGGGAAAATTCACGAGATACCCCTGTTTTCTTTCGTAATTCATAATATACCCCTGTGATTTTCGTAATTCAACTTTAAACATGCTTAAATGTTGTCCAAAATTGATGAAACTTTACATGGACGATGCTAAAGTGTTATGTTTTGGTCTAATATCAAATTTGAAGTTTTTTAAGCTCACATGGGACCTGTGGGACCCAATGAATATGTGACTGTTCATTGGGTCCCACAAGTCACATGTGAGCTTAAAAAACTTCAAATTTGATATTGGACCAAAATAAACACTTTAGCATCGTCCATGTAAAGTTTCATCAATTTTGGACAACATTTAAGCATGTTTAAAGTTAAATTACTAAAATCACAGGGGTATATTGTGAATTACGAAAGAAAACAGGGGTATCTCGTGAATTTTCCCATTAATAATTAAAATATTTTATTTTGAATAAATAATTTTAAAATGTATGGTAAAAATTATGGTAATTAATTGGTATAAATTATGGTAATTACTTGGTATAAATTAATTAAATTGGTAGAAAAAGTAATTTAAAACTGTGTGGTAAAATTTTTGGTAATTAATTGGTATAAATTTTGGTAATTAATGGTATAAATTATGGTACTATATTGGTCTAAATTTGTAGAAAAATTAGTATAACTTATGTGTTTCAAACTCTACATTATTTTTTATGGTACTAAATAATTATGAAAAACATCTAAGAAATATTTATTTTTTTTCATTATTTTATGATATTTTTAATATATTTTTTTTATTTTTTTCATAATATTTTATAATATTTAAAATATACTTATAGTTACCTATATTTTTATAATATTTTGATTTTTTTGTGAATTTTAGTGAATTTTTAACACTTAGGGGAATATTGTGAACTTTAAAAGTATTTTGTTAACTAGTATGGAGTATTTTCATCTTTTTTACTTCTGGTCAATGACACAGCGGCATTTCATGGACTTTTAAAAAATATAGTGGCATTTCATGACTTTTTTTAGTGGCATTTCATGAATTAGGCAAAAATATAGTGGCATTTCATGAAATATCCCAATATTCTTTAAGTTTTATAATTTACTTTCTAATCTTATTATTTATTATTATTCTCAAACATCATTGGTTTAAAGAGCCGAGTTTGTAACAAAGTGAATTCGCCTCCCCTAGTGATTTCCTCTCTGAAATACCTCGAACTTAATTATAGTGATTAAAATTATCTTAATATGTATTTAAGGGCCTAATTGTGCCTAGGGAACATCGGTGAAGGAAATAAAACCAAAGAAAAGAAGAAAACGCTTAAAAAGTGAAGAATATAAAAACGAGTGTTACATAACCGTAGGAGTTATGTGACCTCGACTAGGATCCTAGGTGGGTTTCTAAGGCTTATTTATGCCTAAATAGCATATAGAAACAATTCCCAAAGATAACGGATCCATAAAATGGATTAAAACCACAAATGAACCTTAAAGCACGTTTTTCGTGGAAACAGGGGAAACGTGACTTTAAGCGGGTTAAATAGCCCCGTAATAATTTTATTCAATCAAATGTCTATAATTAGACATTAGTGAAGGTCTAGAACCAATAAATTAATTAAACGAGAGAAAATTCTGGAAAACGGGTTCCGGTTAGTAAAAACTGTAAAAACAGGAAATTGTGGGGTGTAAACTGTAATAAGAACAAACTAATGTGTCCCATTGCAAATAAGAAAATAAAATATGAATGTGAGTGTGTGTGTGTGTGTCGGTTCCCACCTCTCTCTCACACACTCTAATCCACAAAAAGAAAGAAAAAAAAAGAAAAAAAGTAAACCAAAAAGTAAAAAGCAACTTTAATTCTCTCTCCACCCCATTTCTGTCATTTCTCCCGTACTCACTCCCCCTCTCTAAATTCTTTCTTCTTCCTCCAGCCAGTAATGGCGATTTTGGAGCCCTCCACTCAGCCCACTCTCCCTCTCCATGGTTGAAGGTGCAAACAAAGTCCAAATGCCACAAAAATTATACCATTGGATTCCCCTCTTCTTGGAGCACATTTCTATCCTTTCAAAAATCGAAAAGGCCAACTTTCATCACCATGGCTGTAGCCTCATTTGGAGCTTAGAGAAGAGCATTTTTGATCTCCATCCTCTCCTTGTTATTCTAAGGTAAAAAGAAGCCCAAAATATCTCTTTTCTAGCTTTTCCTTTACAAAATAAAAATCCCACGTTGAACCCCTCCTTGTTCCATGTTCCATCCGGTTTGCAATCTTCAAAGGGGTGTTGGAATATTGTTGTTTCATTAGCTAAAACCTTACCTAGAGACTTGGAAGGTAAATCCTCATTCTAGGGCTTTAAACCCTCATTTACATTTTAAGGTAGATTTAGGAACTTAAAGGTCTTCATAATGCTCATTGTTATTCTTGGGTATGGTTTGTAGTGAGTACATTGAACCCCTTTGAACGATTTGAAAAGCAAGAACAAGAAACAAAGGAAAGGAGAAGAAAAAAGGAGAAAAAAGAAAGAAAAAGAAACTAATAGCACCAAGGTAATGAATCTACCTTTGTACAGATTTGTAGTGGTTGTGTATGAGTAACTATCTTGCTTTAGAATGGTGTAATGCTACTGCAATGGTAAGAAAGGAAGGGGATTATGTTGGTGTTGTGTATAATAATTTTTAAGGGCCTTAGAGCCAAGTATCTAAGTTATATGCACAATGGGATCATTATGTTGAATGTGCAGGAAATTTATGTGCTGTTAGTATCTCTTGAAGATGTGGCTAGTTGAGTAGGTATGGTGGAATGAAAATGATGCTTTGGGAATGTTAGAATTGTAGGGAACATCTGACAAAATTTCTATGGGAAACTGGAAGACTTGTGTGCATTATGAGAAGAAATAACCTAGGATGCACTAGGTATGTTTTGGAGTTTGAATGAGTAGTGAATCATCTTGGGAACTAGATTTGGAGGGAGTATTGTATTGGGTAAGACTTGGGTTGAGTATAATGGAAATGAGGCAATGAAAGAACCATAGGATTAGTGAAGAAAGGAAGGAACCAAAATCTGTAGCAGTAGTTTTAGGAGCATTATCAGAGAAAAATGTGTAAGTTATCAGTGGTTGAGTGATGAGTATAATAATTGGATTAAGGAGGTTTAGTGTGCCTAAATGGTGTAAAAACATGTTAGATTACATGTGGAAAGATTAGGAAAGGATTAAGTATGAATTAGGGGTTGAAAGGAGGCCTAAAAACTGCAATTTAATGTATAACAAGGATGGTCCGGGTTTACAAACCGGTACACAAACCCGGACCACCCCGAAAACACTCCAGAAACTCACTCCAGGGCATGGTCTGGGTTTGTATCCCGGTACACATACCCGAACCATAGTGAAAATGCGCCAGAATGTTATTTCTCGGATTGGTCCGGGTTTGTAACGCCGGACACAAACCCGGACCACCCCAAAAATTGCCCAGAATGTGTTTTAATGCATTCTAATGATGGGGACTTGAATGATAATGATAGTATAAGGTAATTAAGACTTGATTAATGATGTTTAAATGTCATTAAGGCCATGAACAAGCTTAGGAAGTAATTTTAAGTAAGCGACATATGTAAACGGACTTGAATAATCATGGGTTAGTAAGTATAAACTGGGAAATGTTAGGAAAGTAATGAGTAAGGTTAATTACAGATAATTAACCACCCAACTCTATGTATGTGATAGGATTCGAATAGTCAAACACCGAAGGGAGTCGGTGAGTCCAAAATCAACGGTGAAAGGTATGATTTCTTCATGCTCTGTATCCTAACCTAGTTACCCCGATTTGTGCGCTTATTTGATCACCTAAATAAGATAATTGCACGAATCGGATTTTAATGCACTTACTTGTGCTTGTTTTATATTGTTCATGTTATATTGCCTTGAACATTTAGTTTGTATAATTCATGAAATGAATGGATGAGAATGAAGTGTATGTGTATCTCGTAGTGTACTTGTGTAATGTATTATTCCTTGGTGTGCATGTGATGACTTCTACTAATTCCTAACCATATAACTCCTAACTTGAGTATTGAATAAATTGGAATGAGTAGAAGTCCGATATAGTTTCGGCCACGCGTGAGGACGAGGAGACACAAGAGGTTGGATCCGATTCCTGGCCCGAATCCTTTCTATGGACCAAATCCTTAAATGGGTAGCATCCTAGATTGGTGAGCCACCCTAAAGCCCGGTGGTGGGACGGTGTAGTCCCTGCCCGGAGGTCACAACGATTTAACTTGAGTAAGTAAGTAAGTAAAGTACTGTATGAGTAACGGTCTTGGCTAGTGTAAGTCATTAACCTTGAGTAAAAGAGTAATGTACACCCGATTAACCCGGGTGGGTAAAAGAAGCTAACAAGCATTGTGTATGTATTGTAGAAGCGTATTTCCGTAAAGGTAAGTGTGAATGGTTGACTTGTAATGTCTTCCTTGTATGTATTGGAATGTATATGTGTGCTTTGTGATGTATTGTAGTATTATGAATGAAAGCATGTATGTATGTATGAGTAAAATGAATCGCATGTATTCGATCAAGTGGTCGGCGTACCCTCGCTAGTACGCGGGGTATGCGGATTTCATATGCAGCGTAAGCTGAGCCCCTTGGGGCACTGTTTTTATTGTACAGGTAGCCGAAGCGGTTATGGTCACAGTAAGAGACCGACGGCTATGCTTAGATAGCTAGGAATGAATTGTAGATAGTAAAGAATTGTATAAGGCTTGTAGCCTTTGAAGTGCCGGTGTACTTACCTAGGGGTACCCCATTATGTATTTGGAAGGTATGTAGTTGGTGAGGATTGGGTAGATGCTAGACTCCTAGTGAGTATGTATAAACTTGAAAGAATTGTTGTACTTGGATTCGGATCTTAGTAAACTCGGTATATTGTATTGTAATTATGGAGTATTGTATTGAATTGGAATTGTAGTACCCGGTTTGTAATTGGAGTATGGATTGTAACTGTGTAGTACTCGGGTGTTCCGGTCCATCAGACTGATGCTGTAAGTAGTAGTAGGCCTTGTTAGTCACGTGGGTGGCTAACGGCATTGTATCACCCACCGTTGTGTAAGAAAGTATCCACTGCGTAAGTATGGAAGTATGAGGAGTTTAGACGGTAATGACGGTATTAGCGGTAGGGGTGTTACAAAAAGTGGTATCAGAGCGAAGTATCGCTCTGATGACTGGAAATACCGAGTTTAGGAAATACCGAGTTAAGAATTAGAAGCTTAGGGCTAAGGGCTGAGTGATAGCGTTAGAGATACGGTAGTTAGGAACCACCGGTGTGTACCGGATACCTACAATATCAGACCCGCCCACCGCATCCCCATTGTATAACTTGGGAAAGAATGCCAGAGAGAAGGAAAGTCGTATCATACTCGGGAAAACCCGATCTGGCAGTAGTGAGATATTCCTATAAGAGGAAAGAACCTGACATATAGTAGAATCCAAGAATTGGAAGTCCCGGAGATGGTTCCCGGTTGAACAACAATACCCGCACTTAATAGCAGTAGAATGAGTACTCCAACCATAAGGAGGATACAACTTAAAACAGTATAGGGCGACGTGCTTAGCAGTCATGGAACCTGGCTAGTCAACCAGCAGCAGGAAAAGAAGCACTGAGCGTGCAACAGAGCGGAAAAAGGAACAATAACAAAACCCGAGACACAAGTCTACGGGACAGTAATGGCTAAATAACACCACCAACGGTATGCTAGCTGACTAAGGACATAGTCGGAAGTGGTTAACTACAAAACTACAACGCCAAAGAGGTTACAATACCTGGCCAGTATGCTTACACAGCTACGAGAACATTCACGGGATATAATCCGACAGGACTACGGAAGTAGTGCCTAAACAAGTTCAGGCTCAATAACCACGGTAAACATGTGGGAACAAGCAACAAAGAAAAACACAAGGCAAATAAATAAGGATCCCTAAGGATTGGAGAAGTACCCCGATCAACGCAGTCATGTCAAGATCACTGAGAAGTTACTTAAAAGATCGAGTATCCCAGACATAAATCAATAGATCAAAGGAAGAGTCGACAAGACTACCAAATACGAGTGGAAACCATACCGTGACCGGTATAGGTTTACCCAAAAACCACCAGTACCACGCACTTGCCACGGCAAGTGCAGTAAGAACAGGAACATGTAGAGGAACCCTAACACACCACAAGTACTTAGTAATATACCGTGACCGTAATGAAGCAACTACAGGATCACACATCCTAAAAACTGGAAGAAAGAAACCTTGGAAGGGCCTGACGGCCTACCATTGCACTAAAGGACATACCAGTCAGCGAGAAGCTGGACTTGGTCAAGACCTCAGACATGGCCACGCCATGAAGAACCTCTTTTAACACCGAACTGTTACTTCAAAACCCAAATTTTTTCTTTCAAAACCACAACCCTTCTTTTAAACCTTGGATTTTAAAACCAAACCAACAGAATTACGGTGAGTATCATAAAATGATACAAGAGGAGTTGATAATAGAATACTTCACCTAGGCGTGTGATGAGCACTACGAGTGTACCTAAATACGGGATGTGGGATGACCGCACTCCGAAGGAGCTTGCGGGCCTGACAGATAGTCAGGTAAGTGGTAACGTACCAACAAGGTACCCCACGTATGTATACATGTAGTGTACGAAACACGGGAAGTACTCAACTCCGTTCTAAGGACCGTGAGTAAGTCCAAACCAGAATAGCTGGACACCTCAGACAATCAAGGAGATGGAACCCAGCTAGGTAATAAGTATAAAAGAACTCAAGGAATTCATCTGAAGATAAGGAATGAGGATTAGGAAGCGCAAAGAGTGCATACTAGTAAGTATAGACATTGGATATGCCTCAAAGACTTCAAGCAAATACATGACAGCTGGAAAGGATACCCAGTCTAAACACAGTAAGGAAAATGCCTAATGTGAACACAACGATGTTCAACAAACGGGACGGAGTTCCCAAGAGCAATTACGAAGACTACCAGGGAGCATAATCCATCATTGGAGAGGATTTTAAATCCAGTCAAGAACACTAGGAGAAGGTATAAACAGTCTACCCAAGAATGGGAGACATTATAACCCTAAAGGGAATAGCTCAAAATACGATGCTGCAAGGCGGTATAGCGGACATAACATATCATAAACATTAGCCGGATGTAACGGCGTAACCTAACAACACCTAGGAGCAATCCTTGAAGGGTGTCTGAGTTAACAACAGTCGAACGAAGTGTCGTGATAAGAGCACGGGAGCTATAATGAACACTCGGTTAGGACACAGGAGGGATTTCACTTAACAGGAAATACCCTCAACCACAAAAAGGCACTGATTAACACCAGATTGCCAAAAGGGCCTCCCATGAACGGAAGCGTGATGCAACAACTTGCTAGGGAGCCCAGTAATACCTCCAACCCTATGATGGCGTACAAGGAGTGGAAATATGTATAAGCAGCCCGCAAGGAGCATAGCTTGCAGCAATCTAGCTTAAAAGCCATGAACCACCAACTACGTTATGTAAACTTTAACGGTTGCAAAACCCATACCATTTAGTAACAAGACTTGCCGAACATGGCCCCATAAGGGAAGAGATATTAATCATACGATGAATAGAGCGACAACTGAACCACCCAATTTGAACTCAACATAATGAGTGGCTTGGAGTAATGACTACCTCAGTGTCACTGTTACTGGAGCATCAGCCCAGTGTACAGTTGACAAGACTTTTAATTGCCCTTCATGCCTTCCGTGGCAATGGTAGTACAGAGGCATAAAGATCATGATAATGCCAACACTAGTCTAGTCCAAACTCGGACACTACGAGAAATATGAAGGAAGGTACCTCTCGTTAACGGAAAATCACCATGGCGGTGATGAGGTGAAACCTTAGAAAAGGCTTCTACCCAATATAACAACAAAGCTTGCGCATGTAGTTATTGCCAAGAGACAATCGAATAAGGAAATGAGATTTCCAAACCACTACGCCTAGAAAGAAGCTTGGAGAGCAACTGTGAAAACCAAAGATGGGTCGGTTTAGAAGCCAAACACAAAATATGTATAAGGTGGACTATAAAAGAACATCGCTTAAAGAGCATAGAGACTTGAAGGAGTAAGTATACTCCATATGCAACCAAGCATATGGTGAACCATTGTATAAATGGCGGAAGTACATAAACAGAGACTAACCTAGTGAACCTTGTCATGAGACTTATGAGTGGAAACAAACCTCTCAACAAGAACTTTCACTAATAAGTGATACAATACTCTTCAATTGGAGAACGGGACCAGAAAACCCTTGAAGTCCCTTGGGATGTCCCCGTGATGTACATACAAAAGTAAAATTGCACAGCCAAACCTTATATCCAATGCCAGGATTTAGAAGGAAGTGAGCGTCAAATCAATCAATGTGAATACACATTCTGACATCGAATGACCAAAGCCAAAGGAGTTAGTGATCCAACAAATCACTTCATCCTTGGTCAACCAAGATATTTGGCAAATTATATCATAGATGACGAAGTAATGTGAGGTAAGCTAACCTACACATGAAACCTAATTGAAATAAAACATCTCCACATTGGGAAGATAATAACATTGTGGTATGCTACGACAACAGTCATACACACGAACATAGGAAACCCTCGGTGTATTCACACCATAAGGAAATGGTGCCAACGACAATGGCAATGAGTAAAGATAATCTACCACAGCAACAGAGACCGTAAAAACGATGTTGTATAATGAGTAAGGATATGGTGCGCAACAAGCGACCGCTACGAGGAAGTAGTTAGACAATGACACGGAGTTGTAAACACGAGATGATAGGCAGAAGTATTATTCCTATTGCGATCACATAAGTGATTTACTGCCAAGCGTTTACGCCTCTGCACTCTGTAGGACTGAGTGTTTTGGTATTGCACTTGTGCAGTTACTGATCTAGTGGGATAGCTAGGAATATGGAAAATGTAAATCATGGTAAATCCTTCGTTTCACCAATGAACATGGCATAAGCTAGTCAAGCAAAAGCTTAAAAAACAAACCATGCGGCCTAAGGCCGAAGAAGCACGAAGAGTGTAAAACACACCAACAATCACAAGATGTGAATTCCATTGGAATAAAAAGTGAAAGGAGACTTAAGAAAGGCACTAAGACCGACGCATAGAAAATGCAAGGTCATACAAGTAAAGAACACTTGTACTGAACCAGAAGAACTGGTATAATTCATAAGCTACTGACAATATATGAAGCACTACAACTAAGTAGTGACTTAACCTCACCCAACAATAAGTTGGAGGAACTTAGTGAATAATCGTAGGAGTACGAATAGTATGTATAATAGATTGCCAGAGAGCTGGTTATAAATCTAAAGCTCATTGGGTTCAAGCACGGTAAAAGAATACCACACTTATTTAATAAACCTTATTCCCACAATAGAGGGATAAAAAGACGATGTGTAGCACATTTGGAATAACCAAAGAGCGAATTAAGCACTGAGATTTTCAGGGTCGCGCAGCAGAAGAAGCTAGTGGTCTCTAGCTTAGAGGTTAATATACCCAGTAAGTATGAGAGAATGGCTATCAATGCCTTGAAGCCTAATAGGCTAGAACCGAATTGATTACGAGTTAAATAAACCTCAATGAGAATTCTTGGTGCAGGGACTGAACCGTTAGTACAGTTAAGACCCTTCGACCAAAAGGGAGCTAAAACGCTTCAGGACTCCCAAACTTAGTGAACTAATGTTCAATAATAACATATGGTAGATTACGTGGGCGTAATTCCTTATAAGGGGGGTAGAGCGAAAAACCGCTTAGTGTAAATTTCACGTATAAAACACGTAAACTATAATGTGCATAACACAAAACACGTAAACTATAATGTGCATAGCACAAATGAGAATTGATTTGATGATTGGTAGTTATGTTAAATGAACATACGTACTCATCCATATTGTAATTGTGGTAATTAGGCACGAGAGATACGAATACCATAGGAGGAATATACCTATCTTGTAACTTCAGTATGAGAGTATTAGTAAAGAAGAGTAGAGAAACCCCTAGGGGAATGATAACCCCTATAGTGTATGTCTACTTGAAGCTAGACATGGCATTACGATGCATGAGTCGGTATAAAACCAATGTAGAACCTAGAGGAAATTGAATTCCCTAGGTGATCGTTTTGAGACAATTGAGAATGAGTAGTCGACGGAGCTCCACAAGTATTGTATCCCTTAAAGAAATAGTACAAAATGACCGAGAGTAGTTGATGAATGGAGCCCATGAGTAGTGTATTCCTAGGTAAGTCATTGGAAGTGAATTGAGGACGACTAAATTCCACAAGTATTGTATTTCTTAGTTAGATTAGTTGAGATGATGGAGAGTAATGGATGAAAGCAGCAAAAGTCAATGAAATGAGCCCATAGGCATTGAATCTCGAAGTAAAGTATTGGGAAGAAAATTGAGGATGATTAATGGACTGAATTCCATCCTTTGGAGATGTGTGAATTTGTAATCATGACTAGGAAGAGTAAAAAGATAGAAAATTGAAATAATTGAATTATTTGATTGTTTGAAACTGATGTGGGAAGTCGAACTTGATCCTGATCAGATCAAGGGAAACCGAACACAAATTGGGGTGGAAAGATAGTTCAACACTGATGCTGATCACATCAGGGTCGAATGATTCTTGAAGCTCCCCTCAAGTGGTCACAACAATCACGCATAGGATAGATGTAATGAACATAAATTGGAGTTTGGAGTTGTTGGGTTTTAGATAGATTTCGAATTATTGGATGTGAAAGGATTTTCCTTCAGACTTGAGAATAAGGATTTGGTTGAAGCCTATACTAGAGAACAGTGGTGGTGTATCAGGTTGTATTATTCCAAGGGCAGCGGGACGTAGAGGACTCATGTGTCTAGATGACCTGAATGCCTACGGGATCGTAGTGTGTATTGCATTACTTTGGGATAGCTTTGCATTGTATGTATGTATAAACCATGTAGTGTAAAACCAGATGGTTGGTTGTAATGCGGACCGGAGTGATTGTGGTATATTTGCATGGTATTGTATGTAGAGACTTGAGTAACAGATTTGGGAATTGTAAGGATGAGGAACGTGTGACTTTTGGCATTAGACACGTCTGAATGAGTAGATATAGTAATCCTACGACCTTGAGCAACTTTGAGGGCAAAGTTCCTTAAGGGGGTAGATTGAAATACCCCGAACTTAATTATAGTGATTATAATTATCTTAATATGTATTTAAGGGACTAATTGTGCCTAGGGAACATCGGTGAAGGAAATAAAGCCAAATAAAAGAAGAAAACGCTTAAAAAGCGAAGAATGTAAAAACGAGTGTTACATAACCGTAGGAGTTATGTGACCTTGACTAGGATCATATGTGGATTCCTAAGGCTTATTTATGCCTAAATAGCATATAGAAACAATTCCCGAAGAAAACGGATCCATAAAATGGATTAAAACCACAAATGAACCTTAAAGCACATTTTTTGAGGAAACCGGGAAACGCGACTTTAAGCGGGTTAAATAGCCCCGTAATAATTTTAGTCAATCAAATGTCTATAATTAGACATTAGTGAAGGCCTAGAACCAATAAAATTAATTAAACGAGAAAATTCCGGAAAACGGGTTCCGGTTAGTAAAGACTGTAAAAACAGGAAATTGTGGGTTGTAAACTGTAATAAGAACAAACTAATGTGTCCCATTGCAAATAAGAAAATAAAATATGAATGTGAGTGTGTGTGTGTGTGTGTCGGTTCCCACCTCTCTCTCACACACTCTAATCCACAAAAGGAAAAAAAAGTAAAAAGTAAACCAAAAAGTAAAAAGCAACTTTAATTCTCTCTCCTCCCCATTTCTCCCGTACTCATTCCCCTCTCTGAATTCTTTCTTCTTCCTCCAGACAGTAATGGCGATTTTGCAGCCCTCCACTCAGCCCTCTCTTCCTCTCCATGGTTGAAGGTGCAAACAAAGTCCAAATGCCACGAAAATTATACCATTGGATTCCCCTCTTCTTGGAGCACATTTCTATCCTTTCAAAAATCGAAAGGCCAAATTTCATCACCATGGCTGTAGCCTCATTTGGAGCTTGGAGAAGAGCATTTTGATCTCCATCCTCTCCTTGTTATTCTAAGGTAAAAAGAAGCCCAAAAATATCTCTTTTCTAGCTTTCCTTTACAAAATAAAAATCCCACGTTGAACCCCTCCTTGTTACATGTTCCAGCCGGTTTGCAATCTTCAAAGGGGTGCTGGAATATTGTTGTTTCATTAGATAATCCCTTACCTAGGGACTTGGAAGGTAAATCCTCATTCTAGGGCTTAAAACCCTCCTTTGCATTTTAAGGTTGATTTAGGAACTTAAATGTCTTCATAATGCTCATTGTTATTCTTGGGTATGGTCTGTAGTGTTAGTACATTGAACCCCTTTGAACGGTTGAAAAGCAAGAACAAGAAACAAAGGAAAGGAGAAGAAGAAAGGAGAAAGAAAGAATGAAAAATGAAAAATAAATAGTAGCACCAAGGTAATGAATCTACCTTTGTACAGATTTGTAGCGGTTGTGTATGAGTAACTATCTTGCTTTAGAATGGTGTAATGCTACTGCAATGGTAAGAAAGGAAGGGGATTATGTTGGTGTTGTGTATAATAATTTTTAAGGGCCTTAGAGCCAAGTATCTAAGTTATATGCACAATGGGATCATTATGTTGAATGTGCAGGAAAGTTTATGTGCTGTTAGTATCTCTTGAAGATGTGGCTAGTTGAGTAGGTCTAGTGGAATGAAAATGATGCTTTAGGAATGTTAGAATTGTAGGGAACCTCTGTCAAAATTTCTATGGGAAACTGGAAGACTTGTGTGGATTATGAGAAGAAATAACCTAGGATGCACTAGGTATGTTTTGGAG
Source organism: Limonium bicolor (assembly GCA_023374045.1). Classification (NCBI taxonomy): domain Eukaryota; kingdom Viridiplantae; phylum Streptophyta; class Magnoliopsida; order Caryophyllales; family Plumbaginaceae; genus Limonium; species Limonium bicolor. The sequence continues at coordinate 355,479,152 of CM041776.1, forward strand.
TTTGAATGAGTAGTGAATCATCTTAGGAACTAGATTTGGAGGGAGTATTGTATTGGGTAAGACTTGGGTTGAGTATAATGGAAATGAGGCAATGAAAGAACCATAGGATTAGTGAAGAAAGGAAGGAACCACAAATCTGTAGCAGTAGTTTTAGGAGCATTGTCAGAGAAAAATGTGTAAGTTATCAGTGGTTGAGTGATGAGTATAATGATTGGATTAAGGAGGTTTAGTGTGCCTAAATGGTGTAAAAACATGTTAGATTACATATGGAAAGATTAGGAAAGGATTAAGTATGAATTAGGGGTTGAAAGGAGGCTTAAAAACTGCAATTTAATGTATAACAGGGATGGTCCGGGTTTACAAACCGGTACACAAACCCAGACCACCCCGAAAACACTCCAGAAACTCACTCCAGGGCATGGTCCGGGTTTGCATCCCGGTACACATACCCGAACCATAGTGAAAATGCGCCAGAATGTGATTTCTCGGATTGGTCCGGGTTAGTAACCCCGGACACAAACCCGGACCACCCTAAGAATTGCCCAGAATGTGTTTTTAATGCATTCTAATGATGGAGACTTGAATGGTAATGATATTATAAGGTTATTAAGTCTTGATTAATGATGTTTAAAGGTCATTAAGGCCATGAACAAGCTTAGGAAGTAATTTTAGGTAAGTGACATAAGTAAGCGGACTTGAATAATCATGGGTTAGTAAGTATAAACCGGGAAATGTTAGGAAAGTAATGAGTAAGGTTGATTACAAATAGCTAACCACCCAACTCTATGTATATGATAGGATTCAAATAGTCAAACACCAAAGGGAGTTGGTGAGTCCAAAATCAACGGTGAAAGGTATGATTTCTTCATGCTCTGTATCCTAACCTGGTTACCCCGATTTGTGTGCTTATTTGATCACCTAAATAAGATAATTGCATGAATCGGATTTTAATGCACTTACTTGTGCTTGTTTTATATTGTTCTTGTTATATTGCCTTGAACATTTAGTTTGTATAATTCTTGAAATGAATGGATGAGAATGAAGTGTATGTGTATCTCGTAGTGTACTTGTGTAATGTATTATTCCTTGGTGTGGATGTGATGACTTCTACTAATTCCTAACCATCTAACTCCTAACTTGAGTATTGAATAAATTGGAATGAGTAGAAGTCCGATATAGTTTCGGCCACGCGTGAGGATGAGGAGGAGACACAAGAGGTTGGATCCGATTCCTGGCCTGAATCCTTTCTATAGACCAAATCCCTTAAATGGGTAGCATCCTAGATTGGTGAGCCACCCTAAAGCCCGGTGGTGGGACGGTGTAGTCCCTGCCCGGAGGTCACAACGACTTAACTTAAGTAAGTAAGTAAGTAAAGTATTGTATGAGTAACGGTCTTGGCTAGTGTAAGTCATTGACCTTGAGTAAAAGAGTAATGTACACCCGATTAACCCGGGTGGGTAAAAGAAGCTAACAAGCATTGTGTATAGCGTATTTCCGTAAAGGTAAGTGTGAATAGTTGACTTGTAATGTCTTCCTTGTATGTATTGGAATGTATATATGTGTGCTTTGTGATGTATTGTAGTATTATGAATGAAAGCATGTATGTATGTATGAGTAAAATGAATCGCATGTATTCGACCAAGTGGTCAGCGTACCCTCGCTAGTACGGGGTATGCGGATTTCATATGCAGCGTAAGCTAAGCCCTTTGGGGCACTGTTTTTTTTGTACAGGTACCGAAGCGGTTATGGTCACAGTAGAGACCGGCGGCCATGCTTAGATAGCTAGGAATGAATTGTAGATAGTAAAGAATTGTATAAGGCTTGTAGCCTTTGAAGTGTCGGTGTACCTACCTAGGGGTACACCATTATGTATTTGGAAGGTATGTAGTTGGTGAGGATTGGGTAGATGCTAGACCTCTAGTGAGTATGTATAAACTTGAAAGAATTGTTGTACTTTGATTCGGATATTAGTAAACTCGGTATATTGTATTGTAATTATGGAGTATTGTATTGAATCGGGAATTGTAGTACCCGGTTTGTAATTGGAGTATGGATTGTAATAGTGTAGTACTCGGGTGTTCCGGTCCATCAGACCGATGCTGTAAGTAGTAGTAGGCCTTGTTAGTCACGTGGGTGGCTAACGGCATTGTATCACCCACCGCTGTGTAAGAAAGTATCCTCTATGTAAGTATGGAAGTATGAGGAGTTTAGACGGTAATGACGGTATTAGCAGTAGGAGTGTTACACTCTCCCCTTGAGTTCCTTGCTTACCAAGCCCAGCGATAGTCCCAATGTCATCCTTTGGAAGACCAATCTTCATTATTAAACTTTGTTGGCTCTTCTTCATCCCGGTGGCTCCTAAAGTTCTCCTCGAAATCTGCATGTCACTCGCCTCCCCTCATTCTTTCTCTTGCTTTCTTCTCAACTCTTCCACTTTCACCTCATTGCAATGGCGGAACCAAACATAGAGGAGCAGATTAACATTATTATCTCCCCATGCGCTAAATTGTCACTCACAAAGGACGAAGACCTTTCCATGATAGTTTGGATGACCTTTTGAATTCGAGTAGCTGTCAACAATTGGCAATTGGATTTTGGGAAAGATTTTCTCCTCCCGAATAACAGATGTTAGAGCGTTAGAGAGCACTTTTGATAAGGCTTGACAACTGCATGGTCACATCAAGGCTCGAATGGTTGGAAGAAATATTTCCATGTTCGATATTGTAAGAAGGTAGTCATTGAGGGAATTTTCAACTGAGGCCCATGGACTTTCGACACTTATCTCTTAGTCTTTCTACATGTTGATGCGAGAAAGGCCCGAAAAGATCATGATTTTCGATCTATCCCGATCAGGATAAGACTCCATGATGTTCCCTTTATTTTCAGCCAGGAGACCTTCGCATAACATTTGGGGTCCAGGGTGGAAACTTTTCTGGAATATGATGGGGATGATGGCCGTTTTGGGGGTGAATTCCGCAGAGTTAGAGTCTCGCTTGACGTCCATAAACTTGTCCGCTATTGTGTTTCAATTACTCTGGAAGTTGAGGTCTCAGTCCTTCAAATTACATTTGAGAAAATGACCTCAATATGCATCCAGTGTGGTCTACTTATTCACTCGACTAAGGATTGCCCAAGCTATAAGGGTACAAATGATAGGGCTCTTCCGTACAGTCCCGAGCTTTGGGCCTCAAGTGTGTGTATTGGACAAATGGTGGAGGATGGAGACGATTCTGAAATTTAGAAGGTTTTGGGTGAATCAACCTAATCCCATGTTCTTGCGGGCTCTAGCTCCTCGTCAAGCGATAATGGGGCTAGTGAGCCTGTGAATTCACATGTGCAAGATATCCTCTGTATGAATCTATGAACTGTGCAAGGGTTTTATCGGAAGTCTCGGAGGAAGATGCCGATTAAAAGGGCAGCTCTACTGGTTCTCCTAGGCCCCAAAGTAATATTATGCCTCCATCAACAACTCTAACTAGTCAGGAGGCTAGAGAGGTAAGTGTAATGCAGGTGAGGGATCGGTGGACTCCCATGTTTGCCTACATTCAGGGGAGCCTTGGCACTTAACTGGTGGCAAGAAAAGGATTCTATATAGGATCCTGGAGGAGGGTTCTCTTCCTGAAGCTTGGCAACATCAAAGAAGTGAACCGAATGTCAAGAAGGGAAAGACTGTCCGGGGCTGCCAAGACTCTAACTTCTTTATTGATCTGGATTAAGGAAAGCAGTCCATAAGTGGCAATGGTGAGCCACACAGGCAGGAGGAAACTCCTAGCTCGCCTAGGAGTTGCTGAGAAAAATGATTACTTTTGGGATGGCTACAAGGAGAGGTGCAAACAGGGAAAATGATATACTAAAAACTACTAAATTAATCTAGAAATTAATAAATCAAAAGCTTGTCGGGTTGCAAATAATCTCGGTCACTATACTATAGAATTAAAGTAACCATGTATCGAATCCACGGGACTTGAAGAAAATAAGCCTATTGCTAAGAAAACTGGAAATTTATGGGGTTGTATATTGTTTTAACTAAAGACAAATTAAGATTAAAGTAAACAATTAATGAAACTAAACGATAAAGTCGATCAAATGAATGGAACTCCAGGTTTAGGTTGTTCTACACTGGATATAATTAGCAACTTTATAGTTTCCTATAAGAGATGATTGGCAAACTCTTTTGACTCTCTTCAATCTACAATCATAGTTGAAGAAGAGCTCACCTATCAGAACTATGTCAGTTCTAATCTAGAAGCAGACAAAACACATATAGGTGGATTAAGAATGAAGAATATTAGCAACTACAAGGAAAACTCATCTATCCGACTAGTTTTCCACATATTTTTAGATTAACTTGATCCTCTTGATTTTCACTGATCAGATCAAAACAAGATTCGTAAAACAACTCTAAGAACTCATGATATTATTAGACAAGATGAATGTTTATTATTAACCCAGAAACAATCCAACGTATTCTTATATCCAAACTGTAGAAAACTAAGATAACTCATATCCTTTACAAAACAACCCTCCCCCAGAGCAAATTCTCACTAGCCAAACATATTAACGAAACTGGTAAAAGAAATTGGAAGAGAATTCATCAAGATAAAGGAAAAGTCCCAAATCTACTTGTTATCCAGATCCGGAGACTTGTTGGGTCGAGGTTGAAGATGATGGTCGACTCACTTCTGACAATGCTCCGTGATGGTGATGATGATTTATGCTGTGATCATGATTGAAGATGGTGCTGATGATGGTGAAGAAGATGAGAGCATTAATCGTCGTTGGAGAGCATTGTTTTGTGTCAAAAATGTCGTGTCGTGAGAGCCTCGTCTGAGGCAACTGGCGTGAATGGCCACGTTCCCCCAACCCTATGTGACTTTTTATATCAAAAATGGGCATTTGTAACACTTAAAAATGCATATTTTGGAATTCTGTACGCGGCGTCCGAACTTGGAAGTTCGGATGCATGTTTGGACACATTTTCAGAAAGTTTCGGCCTATGTTTCGGATATGTGAGTATCGTGACGAGTGAAACTTGTTTCGGGCCTAGATTCTTCGTTTGGACTCCGTTTTGCTCCTCGTTTGTTGCTTTGCGAAGCTTTTGAAGTGATGAATGCAATTCCATGACTTTTAACTGCATTTAACACAGAAAGCATCAATTATTATCTAAACACTAATCGTAGGAACAACACTTGATAAGTGAGAAATATTGGCCAAACCATTACGAATAATAGACAAATTTAACCCTTTAAAGTCTCTATATTTTGCAATTATCAGGAGGAGGGAACCCTATGTAGCCATCCATTTTGTTTCTTTTCCTGCTTTTCTTGTCCTCGGATGCCATGGATGTGTTTCTTATCTTAGTTGTATGTTTCATCTCTATCAAATAATGGTGGTCTCGTTCGGGAGGAGGGGGTTGGGATGGTTCGAACCCCAAAAATGAGTGGTTCTTTCGTTGGGCTTGCCCTGGATCCAGGCTCTTGGTCTTGGCTAAACTGGTCTTTATGTGGTTTACCAAATAAATCACTCATTAGTTGGTTAAAATAAAACTTCTCATACAAAGAGCCGCATTCTATTGAATTCTCGTATTTTGAACCCTTTATATTAATAGATTAATCTGTTGTTGAAAATAGCCTATCCGATGGGAACCAGAACCCTACTTGTAGATCGAGTTCCTAGCGAAGTGAATTCTCATCCCCTAGTGATTTCATCTCCCATGAGTCCTTGCTTTCCAAGCCTAGCGATAGTTCGAATGCCACCCTTAGGAAGACCAATCTTCATTATTATCTTTTGCATGTGGCTCTTCTTCATCCTGGTGGCTCCTAAAAGTTTCCTCTAAACTTGTATGTCACTCGCCTCCCCTCATCCTTTCACCTGTTTTCTTCTCAACTCTTCCACTTTTACCTTCATTGCAATGGTGGAACCAAACACAAAGGAGCCGATTGACAATATTGCCTCCCGATGCGTCGAATTGTCACTCGCAAAGGAGGAAGGCCTTTCTATGAGTTTGGATTACCTTTTGAATAGAGTAGTTGTCAACAATTTGGCAATTGCATTCTGGGAAAGATTTTCTTTTCTTCTCTTGCATCACAAATGTTAGAGCGTTAGAAAGAACTTTCCACAACGCTTGGCAGTTGCATGGTCACATCAAGGCTTGAACAATTGGAAGAGATATCTTCATGTTTGAGATTGGTAAGAAGGAAGCCATTGAGGAAATTTTCAACCAATGCCCATGGACTTTTGACACTTCTCTCTTAGTCCTTCGGATGTTGATGAGAGAAAGACCCCAAAAGATCATGATTTTCGATCTATCTCGATTTGATCAGACTTTATGATGTTCCTTTATTTTCAGGCAGAAAGCCTTGATAAAACGTTTGGGGTCCAAGTTGGGAACTTTCTTGGAACATGATGGGCATGATGGCCATTTTGGGGGAAAATTCTTGAGAGTTAGAGTCTTGCTTAACGTCCATAAACTTGTCTTCTGTTGCGTTTCAATTACTCTAGAAGGTGAGGTCTCGGTCCTTCAGATTACCTACGAGAAAATGCCCTCAATATTCTTCTAGTGTGGTCTATTTTTCACTTGACCAAGGACTGCCCAAGCTACAAGGGTACAAATGATAGGGCTTTCTTGTATGGTCCCTGGATTTGGGTGTCAAGTCTGCGTATCGGGCAAAGGGTAGAGGATGCAGACTATCCTGAAGTTTGGAAAGTTTTGGGTGAATTGACCAAACCCCAAGCTCATGCGAGCTTTAGCTCCTCGTCAGGCGATAATGGGGCTAGTGTGGAATTCGCATGTGCATGATATTCCTATATATGAATGTATGAATGTGAAAGGGTTCAATTGGAAGACTCAGAGGAAGATGTCAATTTAGGGGCATCTTGACTGGTCGTCCTAGGCCAAAGTAATATTACACCGCCATCAACAATCTGACTACTCTGAAGACTAGAGAGGTAAGTGAGTGTGGTTGGTTGGTGTTAGTGTGTCGCCTTGGGATAGGGAGCCTTAGGACTTAAGGAGTAGAAGTGAGGTTAGGTGGATGTTTGTGTGTTTATGAGTAGCTTGGCAGCATCATAGAAGTGAATCATGTCAAGAAAGAGAAAAACTGTCCAATGGCACCAAAACTTTTCCTTTTTTTTGATTTTAAGGGGAGGAAGCAGTCATAAGTGGCTGGAATTGCAAGGCAACTGATAACTCGAAACTCAACTGAGAGAGTTGTCGAGAAAAATGAGTTTTAAGGGACAGTTAAGGAAGGCGGGATCCTTGTGTAGCCTCCTATTTTGTTGTTCTTTCTTTTATGATTTTCTTGGCCCGGATATGCTTATTATTATTTTATTGTATTTAAATGTATGTTGACTCTATGTGGATATGGGGTGGATGGGTATGGTAAAGATGGTTGTTTGATGTGTTAGATCTGGACATGGATCTGACTTGATTGCCCAAGTCCGGACTGTAACACTATCTCATTAAACTCGGAATAATCCTCTCATAGCATAATTAAAAATGTCTTACAACTGAAGTTACGCAATAATAATCTTCACTCGGGTGTCACATGTCATTACTCGCCCATGCGAGTAAAGAAGCAGAAATGAAATATAATAACAGAGCAACGATAATAATAATCCACAGTGATGAACGAGATAACTAACTACTCCACTATACTAAATCCAAAGTCGGTACAATATGACAAGTGAGCGTCTAATCATTCCCAAATATACAACAGCGTGACAATATTAAAACAGAAGTCTAAGCGCGACAAATAAAAAAAGGTGACTTCGACTACCCAAAGTCCCGCACTCCGGCTTCACATCTCGATCATGTCTTGAAAAATGCCGTGGAGGCTCAGCGAAAACGCTGAGTATGCTAGGCATGCTATTTTGGACCCTATCGGTCACTTAAGTCGTATTAACCGTCTTAGCATTAGATTAATTACATCCTTAACCGGTTTACAGATATAATAAAAACTGTAAAATACATGATCGGACAACAATTTAAACACACAATGCAGTCACTACAATTCACAAGCAGCACAATGTATAACAATAATAAATGAGAGAAAGCGATAAAACACGTAATCGTTTAGGTGAATGACCTCGTACTTATTGATAAGTGCGAAATATATATACTTTTAACAGTATATTTGATTTAATATTTATAATGAATTGGCTTGTATTTCACACTTATCTTATAGTTTTTCTACTATTTATTTTGATGTGAACTGATATATTTTATATGTAAAATTCAAGAAAACTATTGAATTTACATTAAAGATTACAACACAATAAATAGTGACATATGTATACATACATGCATGAAGACGTGAACAATATGGAGCAGATATGCATACCATGATGTGGGCCTTGATTTGTCAAAATAAGTGGGCCGGCATAATTGTCAAAATACCGAGCCATGCACGTGAGATAGGGATGGGCTATTCTAATTTTTATCGGACTGTGCACATGAGGTGAGACACGCTGGCTTGGAGATCGATCGCACTAACTGTAGAACGTCTTCAACATACTCACGTTATATAGACCCATTCACGCCACTCTTCTTCTTCGTCTCACCCAAGACCACCGCATCGACTCATCTTCATTCCATCGATCACCTTCACCACCATTCTTCACCACCGCACCGCACCACATCACGGTCACCATTCACATCTCACATCACACCACCGACTCACCATTGCTACGCTTCGATTCACGCCCGCATCGTCATCATCCTTCATCGCATCTCACCACCGTATTCACTGGATCATCATGAGCTTCACCACTGCATCGACAAACACCATTCACGCCATCTTCATTCACCATCTCACCCGCACCGCACCTCGTCATTCACCACGCCCGCATCGACTTTCGCATCTCACACACCACCGTCATCCCTCACCATCTTCATTACCGACGTCGACCTCATCATCCTCTCACGATATTCATCATCCCCAGCATCTTCACATCTTCATCGTCTTTCATCTCCACCGTCACGCTACAGCACCAGATCACCACCGAACATCTCACGCCTTCACTGTCTTCACGACGAACGACCATCATCCTCCCATCTCCGACTGCACCAGACCAAACTCGCACCCATCATTCACACAATCACCATCCTTTCGCGTGTGGCTCTCGGAGGACGGCATCGACCATCACAATCACCATCACCATCACTCACGCCATTCATCATCACCGAGACTTCCTCGCTTTCCATTCACACCGAAAACCGACAGATCACGCACCGGTCTTCACCATCATCTTGGCGTTGCTTTTCGTCGTCGGAGGTACGACGAGAGGGGCGAAAGCGAGAGAGGCAAGGGAATCGACAGATCGAGAACGGGTGAATGTGAGAAACAGAGGCGTGAACCGACTCGAGAAGAAGAACAGGGATCTGAAGAACGGGAAGACGACAAGAACGATATGGGTTTGGAAGATTTGGGCGAACCGGAAGATAGAGAAGAGCAAATCGGCTCATACTGAACCGGACCGGACTTTAATATGGGTTTTTACTAAACCTATCCTTTTACATTCATATTTGTTACATGTTACATTATTAGTTATTACATAACACTTGACATTTGTTTTAAGGTTTGTTTACATCTTTGAAATAATGAGTGAGTAATTTATATTTACTCTGGGTGATGGTTTATTTCAGTTTGTTTTAATTTATATTTTTTTACTGGTTTTAATTAATTGCGGATTGTTACGATTAATGTTATTGTTGCGCTTTTTAATAAATGTCATGAGTTTATTAAATTGCTTTACTAAATCTATTTTGATCAGACCAAGTGATAAATAGATCGGTTAAATTAATTTGTATATCTGTGGAATTATTTGGATTAATTAATTATTCCTGCAGACGCAAATTATTATTCCTCGTACTTAATCCGTTTACATGTGTTTCTGCTTGAGCCTAGACTAGGTCCTGCATTTCTGGTAAATGAGTTCTTCTGAGACTATGAATTAGCTCTTAAGAAAATTACAGGAATATTGCCAATCTATCTTTAATTAACCAGTAGACATAATTAATCAAACGGTTTTAACCTGAACCCAGAGTCCCTTTCATCCAATTCATCTATCACTTTATTTTATCTGTTATTTATTTTCCTGACTGTTATTTTAATTATTTCATTCTTGTTATTTATTTAAATCCCAAAACAAAAACAACCCCTTTTTGAATTACCCATTGTCTTAGGCTAGACTTACTTTATCAAGTCACGTGGATTGACACCTGGTCGCTTCTAAATTACTATACTACTACGACTGGGATTTTTGCAACCCGATGATCTATTGATTTGTTGATTTCTAGGATTATTTTCTAGCATTTTAATACATCAAAAAATCGTTTGCAAAATGGAGCCGTTGTCGGGGACTTGACTTTGTCTAGTCCCTGAGCCTTGGTTAATTCATTTGTTGTATTATAATATTTTGTTTCTTTTATTTTTGTTTTTCTGTTTTTATTTTTGTTTCTAATATTCTGTTTGCTATTTTTGTTTCGTAATTCAGTCTTATTATTATTTATCAGTTTCTTTTGCTGTTTATTGTACTACTATTGTTTCTGTCATTTAATTATCCCAACAATTTACTTTTCGTTTTATTTGCAGTTATTTAATATTTCAGTTATTTATTTATTTTTATTTTTATTTTTGTCATTTTAATCTCCAGCTATTTATTTTTCTGTTATTTAAATTCTGCCATTTAATTTCCAGTTATTTATTTATCGTCATTTAAATTTTCTTGTCATTTAATTTTATCATTTAATTCTTATTTTGTTTTGTGATTCTGTTATTTTTGTCTGCTATCTATGTTTACTGTACTTCTGTGCTGTTTAATTTGTTATTTTTTGTTATTGTCATTTAATATTTCAGTTATTTAATTTTGTCATTTAAATTTTCTTGTCATTTAATTTCCTGCAATTTATTTTTGTCCTTTTTAATTTATATTGCATTAATTTTCGTTTTATTTAATTCAAAAAAAATGTGGCAAAGGATTTGATTGACAATTATTAGTTATTTCTGACTAATAATGGCAAGTGGGGAGGAATTCGATTGGGATTCCTATTATTCCCAAGATATATGCTGCTCTCAGTGTGGGGATGCACATGAATATGAGTACTGCCCACTGGTGAAGGAGATGGTCTATAAGTTGATGGCTTCTCAGGAGCAGCAAACTGTAATCAACCAGAGTCTGGCAGCTGGTCAGCAAAAGTTAGAGAATGCCATGGTAGAGATGCAGTGAATGATGAGCCAGTTAATTCAGTTCCTCTTACAGCAGAGACCTTCTGGGTCACTGCCTTCCCAACCAGACTACCTGCAGAATATAGGTGTTCCACAACACAATACAATCATAAACAATGTTGTCAAACAACCTGAAGGAGAGGATCCCTATTATTCCCAAGATATATATTGCTCATGGTGTACGGGACCTCATGAGATGGAGGACTGTCTCGAATTTCAAGAGCAATTGTGGTTAGCGGATCAACCAGATTATCTGTAGAATATAGGTGTTCCACAACACAATACAACCATAAACAATGTTGTCGAACAACCTGAAGAAGAAGATTTCTACATGAACAAACTGAAGTTCTTTGCTGATTTGGAAGACACAATTGCGGAGTTAAAAACTCAGCTAGTTCTAATATTGCAAAAACCAAGGAGCAAAGCAGTTCATGACGGAGTACACCCTGCTGCAGATGGTTTTCTTTCCTCCTTCTCCTTGCTCTATCCAGAAGACGAGGATGCTTACATCCACAATTTGAGAAGAAAGAACACCACCACTTTGCCAGTATCAAAACCTTTTCGAGCCTCACCTATACGAGGAAGATGTTTACATCCTCCAATTTGAGGAAGAACAACAATTAACACCTGGTCTTCTGCTTGAGACCCGTTACCGTCAATACCTCCTCAAGGACCAGGTTCTATGGAGCATTTATTTTCCTATTTTATTTGTTGAGGTAACACTTTGTTTTGATCCAGGTGGGTTAATTCTGATTGCTGGCCACTTCGTGTCCCCGTTGGCACCATTGTCAACTTTTATTTTTGACCCGGGATAACGAAGCGAGAGTCTGGCCAAAGACTATAAAGACAGGCAGCTTACTGGGAGGCAACCCAGTGGTTAAATTTATATTTTACATTTGTTTTTGTTTTCTTTGTTTTATTTTTTATTTTATTTTTTTTCTATTTTGAAGTGGCAGTGGTGCCTGTGCTTTTAATGCAATGCTTTTAGCGTTTATGTGGTAATTGTGGGTGTATGCAGGTGAAAAACTTTTTATGGTGTTTGATGCTCTCCAAGGCTGGACACTTGCATGAACGCAAGTGTGAGGAAGCTACTACCCCATGCACGAGTTTAAGTGTGAGGAAGGGCACCGTCCTCAATCTACGATATCAGGGGAGTTTCAGTTTTCCTTTATTTTAATGTCTGTGTTCAGCCTACGATGATCTATCACACTTAATGCTTATTTTTAATCAGTCCATTGTTTTCCTGATGAATTCCTTGATGAGTTTGCAATATTTAGAAAGTCCTTTTCTTGATTTTAATTTTTGAACAATGAGGACATTGCTCCTCTTAAGTGTGAGAAAGTAGAGGTACTTTCTAAATATTGACAATTGCACTTAATGCCACATTTGTTTTTGTTTGTCCTCTTATTTTGAAAGAATTATCTCTTTTAAGTGGCCGAAAAAAAATAAATAAATTTTTGGAAGTGTTGAAAACGAGCCTGATGGCCACCTCAAGAATCTTTCTGCTCTAGGCTGTTTGTTTATTTAGTTTTATTCAAATTATATCTGTTTTCACTGAAATTTGGTGGATTAGCTGATTATGAAAATTGAATTAGTCTAGTTTGGGTCTTGGGAATTTGTGAAAGTTTGGAATGAAAGGATAAGGCAAGGTACTCCGCTGATCTGAATTAAAATTTCTGAACCAAAACAGGCCTCTTCATTCGGTTATTAAGTTCTTGGGGTGCCTCATCACCCATCTACCTAAGGTCTTGTGATCTGGGATAGAAGGCCCAAAGCCGCTACATGGGTGAAGAGAAAAGTCTGAGGGGATGAATCAAATATGCAAATGGCAGAATGCAATGTTAAGAAAAAAATGAACTTTGAAAAGTTAAAATGTGATTCAATTTTGCTTATTCTTATCATGAGTATGTGGTGTTGAAAGGTATCACGGAATAAGGTGTTACTTCACACCCCTTGTCATCCAAAGGTTAGAGGAAAGAAATGGTGGAGGACCCAAACTATTCTGTTTCAGTTTCTATAGTCTAACTTCTCCATGCTTTTTAACTTCATTCTTATTCACTGTTTGCGAAAACCTACAGCTAGTAGCAGAACTTTTCTTTTGATTGTCATTTTGCTTGTTTTCCATCGTTTGATCCTGAGTTTTCAATACTACAGCCCTTAAGAGTAGTCTTATTCTGTATTTGCTTGAGGACAAGCAAAAGCTAAGTGTGAGAAGTTTGATAAGTGCAAAATATATACTTTTAACAGTATATTTTGATTTAATATTGTTTATAATGAATTGGCTTATATTTCACACTTATCTTATAGTTTTTCTACTATTTATATTTTGATGTGAACTGATATATTTTATATGTAAAATGCAGGAAAACTATTGAATTTACATTAAAGATTACAACACAATAAATAGTGACATATGTATACATACATGCATGAAGACGTGAACAATATGGAGCAGATATGCATACCATGATGTGGGCCTTGATTTGTCAAAATAAGTGGGCCGGCATAATTGTCAAAATACCGAGCCATGCACGTGAGATAGGGATGGGCTATTCTATTTTTTATCGGACTGTGCACATGAGGTGAGACACGCTGGCTTGGAGATCGATCGCACTAACTGTAGAACGTCTTCAACATACTCACGTTATATAGACCCATTCACGCCACTCTTCTTCTTCGTCTCACCCAAGACCACCGCATCGACTCATCTTCATTCCATCAATCACCTTCACCACCATTCTTCACCACCGCACCGCACCACATCACGGTCACCATTCACATCTCACATCACACCACCGACTCACCATTGCTACGCTTCGATTCACGCCCGCATCGTCATCATCCTTCATCGCATCTCACCACCGTATTCACTGGATCATCACGAGCTTCACCACTGCATCGACAAAGACCATTCACACCATCTTCATTCACCATCTCACCCGCACCGCACCTCGTCATTCACCACGCCCGCATCGACTTTCGCATCTCACACACCACCGTCATCCCTCACCATCTTCATTACCGACGTCGACCTCATCATCCTCTCACGATATTCATCATCCCCAGCATCTTCACATCTTCATCGTCTTTCATCTCCACCGTCACGCTACAGCACCAGATCACCACCGAACATCTCACGCCTTCACTGTCTTCACGACGAACGACCGTCATCCTCCCATCTCTGACTGCACCAGACCAAACTCGCACCCATCATTCACACAATCACCCTCCTTTCGCGTGTGGCTCTCGGAGGACGGCATCGACCATCGCAATCACCATCACCATCACTCACGCCATTCATCATCACCGAGACTTCCTCGCCTTCCATTCACACCGAAAACCGACAGATCACGCACCGGTCTTCACCATCATCTCGGCGTTGCTTTTCGTCGTCGGAGGTACGAAGAGAGGGGCGAGAGTGAGAGAGGCAAGGGAATCGACAGATCGAGAACGGGTGAATGTGAGAAACAGAGGCGTGAACCGACTCGAGAAGAAGAACAGGGATCTGAAGAACGGGGAAGACGACAAGAACGATATGGGTTTGGAAGATTTGGGCGAACCGGAAGATAGAGAAGAGCAAACCGGCTCATACTGAACCGGACCGGACTTTAATATGGGTTTTTACTAAACCTATCCTTTTACATTCATATTTGTTACATGTACATTATTAGTTATTACATAACACTTGACATTTGTTTTAAGGTTTGTTTACATCTTTGAAATAATGAGTGAGTAATTTATATTTACTCTGGGTGATGGTTTATTTCAGTTTGTTTTAATTATATTTTTTTACTGATTTTAATTAATTGCGGATTGTTACGATTAATGTTATTGTTGCGCTTTTTAATAAATGTTATGAGTTTATTAAATTGCTTTACTAAATCTATTTTGATCAGACCAAGTGATAAATAGATCGGTTAAATTAATCTGTATATCTGTGGAATTATTAATTGGATTAATTAATTCCTGGAGACGCAAATTATTATTCCTCGTACTTAATCCGTTTACATGTGTTTCTGCTTGAGCCTAGACTAGGTCCTGCATTTCTGGTAAATGAGTTCTTCTGAGACTATGATTTAGCTCTTAAGAAAATTATAGGAATATTGCCAATCTATCTTTAATTAACCAGTAGACATAATTAATCAAACGGTTTTAACCTGAACCCAGAGTCCCTTTCATCCAATTCATCTATCACTTTATTTTATCTGTTATTTATTTTCCTGACTGTTATTTTAATTATTTCATTCTTGTTATTTATTTAAATCCCAAAAAAAACAACCCCTTTTGAATTACCCATTGTCTTAGGCTAGACTTACTTTATCAAGTCCCGTGGATTGACACCTGGTCGCTTCTAAATTACTATACTACTACGACCGGGATTTTTGCAACCCGACGATCTATTGATTTGTTGATTTCTAGGATTATTTTCTAGCATTTTAATACATCAAAAAATCGTTTGCACTCATCCTCCAAGGTCCACTTAACATCATGTTATAATCCTCATCGTGTATTGGGTGTCAAGTTAGGACAACCCAAAATTATGTTCATTGATGGACAGTCGTCCTGTGTGCACCAACAGTAGCGCATTCTGGCCAAAGATATAAGATCCGGGACTTCCTCTTTGCCTAACAAGGTGTCATTTAATTGGTGGCAAAAGCCTTGTACTAGCAGCAGTACATTCTGACCAACGATCTATGTAGGCTCGTATGGATTTAATTAGAGCAGAACCCGATCCGGGTAAACACTCATGTAATCACAATGTGCAACCAGTAGTGTGACACTACTAGGTTTTTAATTCGTATAACAAGACTCCGTTATGTGATTAAATATTAATCAGTTACCTAAAGTATAATCTTAGGTTATGGAGCATTGATTTAAATATATAGCTTCCCTAAGGGTCTTACGCAATTACCTACAAAAGTCTAGGTCACATATTCATGTTCGAGATCCATGCTCTAGAGACCGATATAGTCGTGTCTCGTACCTAATGTTTTACTTAGGTTAAAGTGATAATAACACTCATCATACTATAATAGGTAATGACACTTCAATTTCTTGCTCGTATATGTATGTTTATATAAGTCGATCTATAGTCGACGTAATATTAGTCCGAAGGACATTCGCGCACAAATAATTAATGCGAGAAAACAAATAAAAACACAATACACATAATATATATATATATATATATATATATATATCACGCATATC
This sequence comes from Limonium bicolor, assembly GCA_023374045.1. NCBI lineage: Eukaryota > Viridiplantae > Streptophyta > Magnoliopsida > Caryophyllales > Plumbaginaceae > Limonium > Limonium bicolor. Next base: position 355,495,591 of record CM041776.1, read on the forward strand.
GCTCTTGGAAATTTAAACGAACAATGTCTGACCCCAAGGAAACCCTCAGGATGGTCAGACCACACCATAACATACCGTGCCCCAAGACCTAGCATGTGCAAAAACCTATGCTCGTCTGGCACCCTGGGCAGACGTACGATCTGGAATAACCATATCACTACGAGTTAATCCCAATGATTAACTAAATCCGGTATTTCCGAAAAGCGTCAGAACCCGACAGTTCATCCCCAAATTTCAACAGTTAATTGGTTCGGGTTTCGTTAAATAAGTCGGCCTCATTACGTAGACTCGTAATTTTTAGTATTTTTAAATGTTCGGGTTTATACCATTATACTCCATGTTCATAATTACTAGTACATTTTAAACACATCCATATATGTATATAAGTGTATAACCTATAGTTGTATGTATACATGCAATAATAAACCATATGGTATTATTATTTCACCATCCATTATTTTATGTGCATATTGGTCAACTTGGCCTCCTTGGTCAAGCATGTTGACTTGACTAGCCATATTGACTTGGTTAATTCATTTATATACATTAGTTTACAACATTCATTATAGTACATTGTATTATACAATTCATTACTCTTGTAACAAGTTACATTTAAACTCAAACTTTATAGCTTATAGTTTGTAAGTTATATTCATGTTATAACATTCATCATTTAATACTATATGGTTCTCAACCATATTATATAATTCGTTTCACTTCTTATACTTACATATATATACTATATATAAGAATTGTAAGCTCATTCATTGAATAATACATCTTGTCACTTATGTAAAGTAATTAATTTAAACTTGATTGTGTTATCTTACATTAATCCTCATTAAGATTATAATCTTAATATTATGTAATGTTACATATTACATTAAACCCCTAAGGTTTATTAAATCATTCATATACACTTGTTTTTCTTTATACATATACATATAAATTATAATATCCATTTATTAAATGTTACATTTCATCATTTTATGTAAGATGATTATTCTTACTAGCTTGTATTATATTGTTCAAACTTATATTAAGATTTTTATCTTAATGTCATGTAACATTTATATTATATCATAACAACTCCTAAAGTTTATTTAATATACACTTTAGTTTATAAATCCCATGTACTCATTACTTGTCACATTATTTCATGTGAACATTCTTAATTATACTAGTTCCATTTTAATCACATTAATACTATATAATTGTTATGACATTTATAACTTTGTAGACTATAGTCTAAAATTCATTGTCAAACACTTATATTGGCGCTACAGCACTATACTTTCCATTTATTACATTTTGACCACCTAACATTTTATAATGTTATAATACTTATATCATATAATACGATATTTCTACCTCATAATAATTTTAACCTATAGTTTTAATATAAGTTAATATAATTGCCGAGAAGGCACAAATGTTATAACTTTAATTCATCTACTTTCCACACTTTTCTTTTATTACAATTTTACTACACATTTTATACCATGTTATATATATCATATATCATATATTATAACATTTTAAACTGTATAATAAGTATAACCTATGGTAATATATACTTAAAATTACTGAATAGACCCTAGGGTCTGTTTTAATTCATTTCTCAACATTAACTTTCTGTATTTACAAATTGACCCCCTTTATAACATATACTTATAATGTTATATAAACTATATATTATACACTTCTCTTATTTAAACCTCTTATACTATTCCGAAAATCACCAAAATGATATAATCTGTTATATTAACTATTTCTACCTAGAAATTTTGGTAATTGCTCTCCTACCCCATAAGTTTTGTAAATTTTACATTTAACTTATAATCTTACTATAAGGACACAAATTAATTATTTATGTCATCAATTTTGGTCAAAGCTCCTAACATGGTCAATGTTGACCTACCAACTGCCGCTTTGACGATAGTTTACATAATTTACGGTTTTGACCCAATTTTTACAGAAATTACATTTTTAACCCCTAATTTTATAAAATCTTATAAAATTCATTTATATAGCTTTTTAAGACTAAGTTTTGGCTATAATTACATTTAGCCTCTAAACTTAATGTAACATAAATTAAAATGGTCTAAGGTACATGGCCTTATTACAACCTTTAACATATAATACAAATTACATATAAATGTGCCAAATGACATAGTTAGTCTCGGCTTTTATTTAATTTACCCAAATATTTTTATAAATTGCATTTTAACCACTTAAATTATTCCTATGACATTATAAGTCATTTAAATGCTAAGTAAACTAGCCAAAATGTTAGTTAACATTTAATACATAGTTAAGTCATATTAACCCATATAACCCACGGTTTATATTTTATTGTAACATTAATTACATAAAACTTTAATATAACATAATGTAAGGTTTACTTACTTGATTTTGTGTCACAAAATCAGCCAAACATACCACACACTCTCGGCCTATTTAACAAATAGCTTAGGTTAGTTTTTAGCTCAGGATTTGTATATAAGCTTAATTAACATATGATTAAGATAGTAATCAACTTGCTTTCTCCAAGATTGAACTTAAGCTTGCTTTTCCTCCTTTTGGACAGAATAATATCCAAGTTCCCAAGCACCCATTCTGCCATATTTATGCAAGGAAAACAAGGTATAATTAGCTTAATGTCTTAAGGTACATAAAGGAACAAAACAAGCTTAGAAATCCATGGTTTTTACCTTGAATTGTAGGGCTGTTCTAGGCGTGAAACCGCCTGAGTTTTTGAGTATAAAGGAGTGTTAAAATATCATCAAAACTAAGGCACAAAACTGTATAAAAACAAGGTAGGAAATGGCTAGAAGTTACCTTGCCAAAAATGCCAAAATGAGGTTTTTGGCATGGATTTGGCTACCTCTACAAGGTGTTGATATGTATACTGAATAAGTATGTATATAGGAAGAAAATAAGCCAAGGGAATCAAAGAAACCAACCGGAAATGAAGTGGGCGAAGTGTTACAGACTTAAAGCACATTTTTACCTTATAAGAAGCTAGCTTTTGTTTTCCCCTTCTTATTTGATTTCAGCCGAACCAACACCTCTTCTTTAAACACCAACTAGGGCTGGAGTTGTGGATGGAAGTTAGATCAATGGAAAGAAGAAGAAAAGAGGAAGAGAATGGACATAACCATGACTTAAGAGCTTACCTAGATCAATAGGAGTTCATCTTTGAACTTGGTGTGTTGAAACTGATAATGGAGAGAAAAGAGAGAGGTTCTGGTGTGTAAAGTTCACGGCTGGGAAGGAGGTAAGAGAAGAAGATGACTTATTTAGGTTTTAAAGTAAGATTTTTTTTTGATAATTAGGGGCTCAAGGCCCAATATGCCACTTGGCAGAGTCGACCAAAATTAAAAGACACATCAGACAACCACACTACATACCTTTCTATCTAGCCCTACAAACCATGCTAGTTAAGGGGGGGACCCCACCCTTAGCTCTACTTAGCTTCTTCCTGCCTCTCATGGCTACTTTAATGAATAATTAGGATGAGTCATTAGAAGATATTTTAGGTTGCATAATGGGGCTGTCAACCATTTAGATTTCCGCCCTCCTTTAGTCAAGATGAGGGGTCAATGTTGACCATTGACTAACTTAGTCAATTAAGACTTAATTGTGCACTATTTGAGTACTATTCACATTTTAGTGCCAAACTTTGGATTTTTTTGTAAATATCTTGATTTAGAGTTACTAATGTGATAATAAGTAATACACATGTTAATTAAGGCGTATACAAGGCTACTTAGCCACTCAAAGTCAATTTTTGAACACATTCTTAAAAATGTGTCTTAAGGAGTTTTAGAACACATTTTGTGTTAGAATTTGTTTTTGAGCTTGGTTTTCTTTGGTAATGGATTTATTATGTTCATTCATGAGTTATAAGGCTTGGGAATCCAATTTGGATCCTAAGGAGTTAATTAGGGCACATGTTTGCTCTAAACGGTCACAAGGTGTAATTCTTGTTTTATAATGACCATTGTTGTTTTCAATGGATTGTTAAGACATGTTTAGGCCTTAGTATTTATTATTAGATGTTAAAACCATGTTTTATTGGTTAGGGGTATTTCACGGACTCTTGGTCTTGGCTAAACTTGTCCTTATGTTACTGGTTTACTAAATAAATCACTCTTCGGTTGGTCCAAAAAATAGCCTATCGGATATGTATGCTATGGATTTTTGTTTACCTTTAACAACAAAACTTGTATGAATAGAAGTCTTATTAATAGTGTATATTAGGGGTGATTCGTTTACGGTTAACCGGGACCGATTGTAACACCCTGGATTTTTACCTCAAAAGATAGCCAACGAAAATACAAATCTAACGGCGCAAACGGCATTAAAAACGGACTTCAAACGAGTCCTAGAAGAGCAAAACAGCGTTAGTCCGAACTTGTGTCCGGACATGGTAAGTTCGGACACAAGCCGAAGAGAAATAGACTGCGAAAACCAAATGTCCGAACTTGTGTCCGGACATCGATGTTCGGACACAAGTCGAGAGTTAAAAGGTCTGAAAACCAAAGGCGTCCGAACTTGTGTCCGGACTTTGAAGTTCGGACACAAGTAAGTTTGAAAAGTCCGAGAAACTAACGTGGCGTGTCCGAACATTGGTCCGAGCTTACAAGTTCGGACCTAAGTCGAGACTTGTAAGTCGACCTCGTCCTCGCATGCTGTCCGAACTTTGAAGTTCGGACAGAAGTTCGGACACAACAAAACAGAGAAAACCTCTTAAGCTCTTCGGGGCCTGTCCGAACATGGATGTCCGGACGGACGTTCGGACAGGTCCCTGTATGCATTTAAAACAGCAGAATCAGAGACCAAAAGTAAGCCAAAACTTATACCAACCCATATTAAGATCAGCATAGAAGGAACATGAAGTTTAAACAACACTTATACCATAGAAAACAGCGGAAGACTTTCTCGAAATCCAAGGTGCTACCGCCACATCCAAACCCTTGGATGCTCAGGCTATTAAATCACAAAACATTACAAAACATTAACTCAGCATTATGAAACCATTTGTGCGGAAGCTTAAACTGTAATCATCAACTAAACATTATTAAGGAATCCAAAACAATGTGCTCCAAAACTTATAAAACAACTAAAATCTCGAAAACAATCTCAAATCTCCTAACACTAGGTCGTAGCGCATTCCCCATCCCCCAAGTCAGCAACTGGTACCTGCGATCAGAAAACAACAATAAAAGCACGAAGGGATCGCGCAAATCAGTGAAACTGAGTAAATTCCATCTCATCACGTAAAATACATTTTAGAAATCCCTTTGGGTTTAAACAAACGAAACACTCGAGTTGTAAACCAGTAAACCATTTCCACACTTCAATGTCCATCAATCAGTAAAACCATTCGGGGAGCCTTCAACTGGAGTATCCACAAAGCAACCAAGCAGTCACAAATGGACTGAAATATCAAATACCCTCACCCTAAGTCCTTAAGTGTGCACACCCCCTATGAATCATCAGTCCATAGAGTAGATCATAGAGCTTAACTGCAGTCATTGTATGCAGCGCAAATATATAAACAATTCAGTGTAATCAATTCATGCTCACGGTGCAGAGAACCAACATGGTGGGTCAGGGAGCACCACGAACCCCAAAATAATCAGAAACCAGTGAAGAACTCCCAAAACAAAACCATCATCAAATCCACAGCGAAGTTTCTCAAAACACCATTCGGACAGAAAACAATCCACAACCAAAACCAATAATGAGCACAGAATTTACCTGATCGTTCTCTCGACTCAGGAAGACACCCAACAGATTCACCAATGACGTTCGTCGTCGACACCAACGTCTAGGTTAGAACAGATCACAATCAGAAGACATCGAATACAACCGAATAAACCAACACTCAAACTATGCTACTACTTTACCCGTTAGACTCTAGTTGGCACCAGGGAAGGGTTCTGATCAAACACCAGCAGGAACGTGAATTGAGAGTTGGGAAGAAGAGAGTAACAGCGGCGTGAAGAAGATGAAGAACGATCAATAAGATCGTGGTTTAAATAAGTAAATCAGAGAATTAGGGATTATTAATATGAGTTAAATAAATTGTATTTTGTAAAGACGTAGAGGAATTAATTAAATCATGTAAACAATTTTAAAGGAGAATTCAATAACTAATAGTGTAATTACTTTCTAATATATTGACGTTGAGAATCCTCGGGAGGAGGAAACAAAACAACCCGTTAATAAATAAAGACATAATCCTTTAATTTGAAATAGAAAAGAGATTTATTTGACTGTTGCAGAAGATAAGGATGAGGAGTAAAATATCTTAGAAGTTAATTAGTAAACAATTACTAGCAAGGAAGTAAATCAGAAATAAATCAATATAGGTAAATAGTTTAAGGACTCAATGGAAGGAAAAACAATTACGTTTAAAAAAGTGAGTCACAAAACCGATAATATAATTACTGGGAGAGGAATAAGGAGAGTCAAATAAACAATATATATAATAAATAGCCAAACTGAAATTGGACTCCAGATATTTAAAATTAACAAGCTAGAAGGAAGATTCTAGATTGGTATTTTAGGATTTAAATCACCTAACAAATTTAGAAAAATGATTTAGAAATATGGCTAACAGTAACCATAGCAAAACGTTACAATTAATTGTGAACATTATAAGGAGAAGGTAGATTGAGGAATGGACATCGTTAATTTCCCTGGGCCACCTTAATACTAATCTCGGACCTATTATTCACCTTATATACTATAGTATTCTTAACTTGGAAATTTCCGGGTATTTCATCTCATCCCCCTTAAAAGAAAGCTTCGCCCTCGAAGCTAAAACTCATCCCTAAGGCGAAAACAGCAGAACTAGGTACTGACTTGAATGGTTACCTGGTCGAAAAGCTGTGGGTACTTTTCCTCATCTCCTCTTCTACTTCCCACGTAGCCTCCTCAGTCCCATGATTGGACCACAGAACCTTGACCATGCGGGTCGACTTCGATCGGGTCTCCCTGGTCTTGATGTCCATTACTCTAATGGGATACTCCTCGTAAGATAGATTCTGCTCTAGTTCTAGAACCTCCGGCTGCAGCACATGCGAAGGGTCGGGAATGTACCTCTTCAACTGGGACACGTGGAACACGTTGTGAACTTTCTCCAGCTCACAGGGAGTGCCAAGCGATAGGCAACCTTCCCAATCCTCTCCAAAACCTCATAGGGTCCTACGTACTTGGGACTAAGCTTCCCTTCTTTCCAAATCTGGTCACTCCGTGTACAGGAGATACCTTAGAAAAACTCGGTCTCCCACCTCGAATTCAATCGGTCTACGCTTGAGATCAGCATAGGACTTCTGCCTGTCCTGAGCTGCCTTCATCCGACTCTAAATCACCCGGACCTGCTCCATAGTCTCCTCTATCAGTTGTGGTCCCAAAACCACCGTTTCGCTTATGTCACTCCAACATAGTGGGGTCCTGCACTTCCTCCCATATAGAGCTTCGTAGGGAGCCATCTTGATACTGGCGTGATAGCTGTTGTTGTAAGAGAATTCCACCAATGCAGTATATCAGCCCAAGAACCCTGAAAATCCATCACACATGCCCGAAGCATGTCCTCTAGGGTCTGAATGGTCCTCTCAGTCTGACCATCAGTAGCAGGGTGAAAGGCGGTACTCAAACTCAGCTTAGTGCCCATCGCCTTCTGAAATTGCTGCCAAAAATGAGCTAGAAATCTCGAGTCTCGGTCTGAAATGATAGTCTCAGGCACCCCATGATACCTTACCACATTCTTGATGTAGGCATCCACCAGCTGACTCATAGACCACGTCTTCTTCATGGGTATGAACCGTGCAGACTTGGTAAGTCGGTCCACAATCACCCAGATCTGATCAACTCCTCCTCTCGCCGGTGGTAAGCCCATCACGAAGTCCATGGAAATGGAGTCCCACTTCCACTTCGGAACATCCAGCGGCTGCAATAAACCTCCCATCCTCTTGTGCTCGAATTTGACCTTCTGACAGGTAAGGCACTTCGATACATACTCTGCCACTTCCCGCTTCATCTTAGGCCACCAGAACATCTTCTTCAAATCCTTATACAATTTGTCACCACCAGGATGAACTGAATAGGGGGTATTATGGGCCTCCCTCATCAGTCTCTCCTTTACCTTGGCACACCCTTGAGGCACACACCATCGGCCCCTGAATCTCATACTGCCGTCACTGAGGATCTCGAACCCCTCAGCTTTTCCTTCCTTCATCTTCTCCTTGATACGCTCCAGCTTCACGTCCCCAGGCTGTCCCTTGAGGATCTCCCCATAGATGTCGGAAGAGACACTCATGTGGTACAGCTTCACCTCATGCTCCACTCCTCCAGATTCCATCACCTCCAAATTCAACCTCTGAAACTCACGAGCTAACTCATCAGGAAGGACCCACATTGAATTCACTGAGTGGCTCCTCTTTCTGCTCAGGGCATCTGCTACTAGATTGGACTTCCCTTCGTGGTACAGAATCTCTAGGTCATAGTCTTTGATCAGTTCTAGCCACCTCCTCTGCCTCATATTGAGCTCTTTCTGCGTGAAGATGTACTTGAGGCTTTTGTGGTCGGTGTAGATCTTGCAGGAAACACCGTACAGGTAGTGCCTCCAAATCTTAAGGGCGAAAACCACTGCTGCCAGCTCCAGATCGTGCGTCGGGTATCGGGTCTCATACTCCTCCAGCTGCCTCGATGCATAAGCAATCACTTTCCCCTTCTGCATCAACACACATCCCAGACCATACTTGGAGGCGTCACTGAACACCTCGAAGCCCTCAGTCCCTGAAGGTAGGGTTAACACTGGGGCCGTGGTTAACCTCCCCTTCAGTTCTCGAAATGCTGCTTCACATTCGTCGTTCCACTGAAATTTGACCACCTTCTTCATCAGGTTGGTGAGTGGTCTGGCAATTTTCGAGAAGTCTTTCACGAATCTTCTGTAGTATCCTGCCAACCCAGGAAACTACGCACCTCAGTCAGGTTGCTCGGTCTCGGCCATTCCTTCACCGCTTGTATCTTGGCTGGGTCCACCGCTATTCCCTCCTTTGTAACAATGTGGCCCAAGAATGCCACTCGATCCAGCCAAAAGTCACACTTGGACAATTTGGCATTCAACTGTTGTTCTCTCAGAATCTGCAGAACCAATCTCAAGTGCTCCTCATGCTCTTCCTCATCCTTGGAGTAGATGAGGATATCGTCTATGAATACCACTACAAACTACAACAAACGTCTAGATAGGGATTGAAGATCCGGTTCATGAGGTCCATGAAAACGGCTGGTGCGTTCGTCAATCCAAAGGGCATCACCAGGAACTCGAAGTGCCCATATCTGGTCCTGAAAGCAGTCTTCGGAATGTCCTTCTCTGCGACCCGTAGCTGGTGGTATCCCGATCTCGATCTTTTGGAGAAAACTCCTGCACCCTGCAGTTGGTCAAAGAGGTCGTCAATCCGGGGTAATGGGTACCGGTTCTTCACTGTGATCTGGTTCAACTCCCGGTAATCGATGTACAGCCTCATACTCCCGTCCTTCTTTTTCACAAACAAGACAGGAGCTCCCCACGGTGACACACTCGGCCGGATATACCCCTTCTCCAAGAGGTCCTCTAACTGAACCTTCAATTCTTTCAGCTCTGACGGCGCCATACGGTATGGAGCTTTGGAGATAGGCGCTGCTCCTGGCACTAGATCGACGCTGAATTCCACCTCCCGGTCTGGCGGCATGCCGGGATCTCCTCTGGGAAAACGTCTGGAAATTCGTTCACCACCCGGATCTCTTCTAGTTCGCTTGGCTTCCGGCTCAGGTCCTGGACATGACAAAGGTACGCCTGTTGTCCCTTCCTCACCTGGGAGAGGATTGACATTGCTGAGACGATCTTCACCCCGGGCTTCTTCTCTTCGTTTCGGTAGGACACCCTCTGCCCTTTCGGTCCCTTCAGGACAATCTTCTGCTCTCCACAATCGATCTTCCCTTATACTTACTCAGCCAGTCCATCCCCAAGATGACGTCGAAGTCGGGAAGGGTAAATTGGATAAGGTCAATTACAAAGGTTTCTCCTCTTATGTCTACCCCCACATTTTTCAGTACATTATTACAAGAGATAATTCGCCCTGAGGGTATGGATACCGCTACGGTAGGAGTTTTGCTAGCTACTAGCCCCAACTTCTTAACAAAATTCTCAGCAATAAAGGAATATGATGCTACAGTGTCAAACAAAATACGAGCAGGGGTACCACAAACAGAAAAGGTACCTGCCAGCACGTCAGCTCCAGCCTCGGCCTCAGCTCGGCTCATGACATTAATCTTTCCAGGGGTCCTGTGGTTGTCTCGGTTCTCTCCATTTCCACCTCCGCCATTACCACGCTGGGGGGCGTCTCTGTGCTGGTTCTGGCCCTGGTACTGCTCTCTGCCCTTGGGCTGGGAATCTGTCTGTCTGTAGGTCCGGTCACCGCCTCCTCTTCTCTGATTATCCCCTGGAGGGTTCTTGAAGCACTCAAACACCCTGTGGCCCTTCTTGCCACACCGGAAGCACGTGACAAAATTCCTTCGCAGTCTTTTCCTGGATGATCCTTACGGCATCTGTTACAATGGAAGTGCCTCTCTGGCCCTTGTTCCGTTTTCTGGGCTTGGTGCTGATGTCGATCGCCCCACCTCTGGGTCTGCCTCTGGTTTCCCTCAAACCTTCGCCTCTCATCAGAATGGGGCCTCCACCTCCTCTCCTGGTTCGGTCTCTGGGGTCTATCATCACGTCCCCGGGAGTCCTCCCCATCATCTGCCTTCCTCTTCTGGCCCGCTTGGACCTCCCTTCTCTTCTGCTGCACTCTGTAAAGGTTGGCAGCCTTACCATACGCGTCCTGGAGGGTCGGGATGGCCAAGACACTCAGGGCCTCTTGGAGGCTCCAGTTGAGCCCCCCCACAAACCCGCTGCACCTTCGAGGCTTCATCTGGGACCATGGTAGGTGCGAATCTTGCTAACTCCAGAAATTTTGAGTGATAGTCCTTCACACTCTTGGACAGCTGCTTCAACTCAGAAAACTCCAGGTACTTCTGCATGCGCACATGCTCGGGGTAGAAGCCCTCCTCATAGCTTGCTTCAACGCCTCCCATCCAAAATTAGGCTCAGCTCGTAGCATATCTCAGTTGGCCGTCCACCAGATGTCGGCCTCCCCCTTGAAGTAGTACACCGCCCCATTGACCTTCCTGTCCTCTGGGCAGTTGACCGCATCAAAAATCTTGTCAAACTCCGGATCCAGTCTTCAAGTAGGACCGGGTCCTCTTCTCCAGCAAAAGCGGTCGGCTTCAGGTGCGCTATCCTCTTGGTATAATCCTCAGGTGCATTGTCTCGCTGTGCCTGTCGCTGCACAATCTGCCCCAAGTTCAAGGCCAGCTCTTGGAGTTGTCTCATTGGATCGTTAGCGGCCATTGTAGTCCTTCGACTTCGGCTTCTGGTATTATAGGAGAAATTGAGTTGGTCTGCCAGTCCTACAAGCTTGAGCTCAGGCGATCTCCTGATTACGACGTACAGGAATAAAGATCTCTATTTCTATAGCCTCTTTCAAACTCATACCACAAGTTTTACCAGTCTATACCATATACGCTATCTAGTATACAGTTCAACTATCACATATATATGTAGCAACATCCAAATAAACAATTCGCGTACTCAGCGTATACAGATATATAAGATTATCAAGGAATTCCATTGGTTAGTATAACCTTCCAAATATCACCAAGATCAACCAAAGTAGTTTCACAATCTCACACACAATTCAGCATATATAGATTCCCCAATCGGCTTATCCCCATATTTTAATCCAATTTAAATCACCTTTGATCTTATTTCGAAAACACGGCTCTGATACCACCTTGTAACACCCTGGATTTTTACCTCAAAAGATAGCCAACGAAAATACAAATCTAACGGCGCAAACGGCATTAAAAACGGACTTCAAACGAGTCCTAGAAGAGCAAAACAGCGTTAGTCCGAACTTGTGTCCGGACATGGTAAGTTCGGACACAAGCGAAGAGAAATAGACTGCGAAAACAAATGTCCGAACTTGTGTCCGGACATCGATGTTCGGACACAAGTCGAGAGATAAAAGGTCTGAAAACCAAAGGCGTCCGAACTTGTGTCCGGACTTTGAAGTTCGGACACAAGTAAGTTTGAAAAGTCCGAGAAACTAACGTGGCGTGTCCGAACATTGGTCCGAGCTTACAAGTTCGGACCTAAGTCGAGACTTGTAAGTCGACCTCGTCCTCGCATGCTGTCCGAACTTTGAAGTTCGGACAGAAGTTCGGACACAACAAAACAGAGAAAACCTCTTAAGCTCTTCGGGGCCTGTCGAACATGGATGTCCGGACGGACGTTCGGACAGGTCCCTGTATGCATTTAAAACAGCAGACAGAGACCAAAAGTAAGCCAAAACTTATACCAACCCATATTAAGATCAGCATAGAAGGAACATGAAGTTTAAACAACACTTATACCATAGAAAACAGCGGAAGACTTTCTCGAAATCCAAGGTGCTACCGCCACATCCAAACCCTTGGATGCTCAGGCTATTAAATCACAAAACATTACAAAACATTAACTCAGCATTATGAAACCATTTGTGCAGAAGCTTAAACTGTAATCATCAACTAAACATTATTAAGGAATCCAAACAATGTGCTCCAAAACTTATAAAACAACTAAAATCTCGAAAACAATCTCAAATCTCCTAACACTAGGTCGTAGCGCATTCCCCATCCCCCAAGTCAGCAACTGGTACCTGCGATCAGAAAAACAACAATAAAAGCACGAAGGGATCGCGCAAATCAGTGAAACTGAGTAAATTCCATCTCATCACGTAAAATACATTTTAGAAATCCCTTGGGTTTAAACAAACGAAACACTCGAGTTGTAAACCAGTAAACCATTTCCACACTTCAATGTCCATCAATCAGTAAAACCATTCGGGGAGCCTTTAACTGGAGTATCCACAAAGCAACCAAGCAGTCACAAATGGACTGAAATATCAAATACCCTCACCCTAAGTCCTTAAGTGTGCACACCCCCTATGAATCATCAGTCCATAGAGTAGATCATAGAGCTTAACTGCAGTCATTGTATGCAGCGCAAATATATAAACAATTCAGTGTAATCATTCATGCTCACGGTGCAGGAACCAACATGGTGGGTCAGGGAGCACCACGAACCCAAAATAATCAGAGACCCAGTGAAGAACTCCCAAAACAAAACCATCATCAAATCCACAGCGAAGTTTCTCAAAACACACCATTTGCGACAGAAACAATCCACAACCAAAACCAATAATGAGCACAGAATTTACCTGATCGTTCTCTCGACTCAGGAAGACACCCAACAGATTCACCAATGACGTTCGTCGTCGACACCAACGTCTAGGTTAGAACAGATCACAATCAGAAGACAATCGAATACAACCGAACAACCGACACTCAAACTATGCTACTACTTTACTTACCCGTTAGACTCTAGTTGGCACCAGGGAGGGTTCTGATCAAACACCAGCAGGACGTGAATTGAGAGTTGGGAAGAAGAGAGTAACAGCGGCGTGAAGAAGATGAAGAACGATCAATAAGATTGTGGTTTAATAAGTAAATCAAAGATTAGGGATTATTATATAAGTTAAATAAATTGTATTTTGTAAAGACGTAGAGGAATTAATGTAAATCATGTAAACAATTTTAAAGGAGAATTCATAACTAATAGTGTAATTACTTTCTAAATATATTGACGTTGAGAATCCTCGGGAGGAAGAAACAAAACAACCCGTTAATAAATAAATACATTATCCTTTAATTTGAAATAGAAAAGAGATTTATTTGACTGTTGCAGAAGATAAGGATGAGGAGTAAAATATCTTAGAAGTTAATTAGTAAACAATTACTAGCAAGGAAGTAATCAGAAATAAATCAATATAGGTAAATAGTTTAAGGACTCAATGGAAGGAAAACAATTCGTTTAAAAAGGTGAGTCACAAAACCGATAATATAATTACTGGGAGAGGAATAAGGAGAGTCAAATAAAAATATATATAATAAATAGCCAAACTGAAATTTTGAACTCCAGATATTTAAAATAACAGCTAGAAGGAAGATTCTAATTGGTATTTTAGATTTAAATCACCTAACGAATTTAGAAAAAAGATTTAGAAATATGGCTAACAGTAACCATAGCAAAACGTTACAATTAATTTGAACATTATAAGGAGAAAGTAGATTGAGGAATGGACATCGTTAATTTCCCTGGGCCACCTTAATAAATCTCGGACCTATTATTCACCTTATATACTATAGTATTCTTAACTTGGAATTTCCGGGTATTTCAGATTTTAGAAAATGATGTGAAATTTTGGAATGAAAAGATAAGGCAAGGTACTCCGCTGATAAAAAAATTTTCTAACAAGCAGGCCTCGTTTATCTAGTTATTAAGTCCTAGGGGTGTCTTAACACCTATCTACCTAAGGTCTCGGGATCTGGGATAGTTGGCCCCTCACCGTCACATGAATAGAGAGAAAATGTCTGGATTATGGAATAACTCTGCAATTCACAATTATTTGTTTGGTTTGTATATATTTCGTGAAGGAGAGTGTTTTTGTATGCGGAAAAGTTAATTACAGTTTATTTTTGTTTTTGATCATGAGTATGTGGTGTTGAAAGGCACGGAATAAGATGTTACGTCACACCACTTGTCATCCAAAGGTTAGAGGAAAGAAAGGGTGAAAGATCCCAAGCTAATATGTATTCAGTTTTTATAATCAAACTTTTCCATGCTTTTAATACTAAACTTTTTCACTGATTGCAAAACCAACAGCAAATAGCAGAACTATTGTTTTTATTGTCATTTTTTCGTTTTCAATGTCAATTGTTTGATTTCGAGTTTCGATGCTAAGTGCTTAAAGTAGGTATATTCTCTGTTTGCTTGAGGACAAGTAAAAGCTAAGAATGAGGAAGTTTGATAAGTGCGAAAGATATATACTTTTAGGGTTATAATTCTTCCTATTTTGTTAACAATTCATGTCATATTTCTCGCTTATCATATTTTTTTCCTTAGATTTATGTTTTGATGTGAACTGATGCATTTTATGTGTCTAATACAGTGAAAAGCCTAGGAAATACATTGAATTTCTCATGAGGATTCTAACACAACAAACGGGGTGCTTCCTTATATTTAGAATTTTAACCTTTATTTATTCTCTTAGTTTATTTTATTTGTTTTATTATTTATATTTTAGCTATTGAGTCAGTCTTTTATTAAATTGAGAAAACCCTAAAAAAGTAACATTTTCCATTTTTCTTAGTTTAGTTTCTCTTAGTTACTAAATTGTCAATTAATTGAACAAGATCCATGAGATCGACAACCCCCCCTTAATTCACTATTCCACAAATGATAGGTCCACTACCTAGGTAGAGATAGTCATATATTTCTGCTATAAATGTGTAGTGACAGACCACACTTTGGAGTAAGTTTCTTCCTTTTGCTGATTCTTGTATAATATATTTTATCATATAGCAACTCAAATGACTCCTTTTGAGGTTGCTTATGCTCAGTCTCCCCCCCCCCCTACACACATTTTCCCTACTTACCTAGAAGTCCAAAGTGGTAGTTTGTGAATCGATTCTTACAGGATCGAGAAAATGTGATTCGGGTTTAAAGTTCCATTTACTTAGAGCACAACTCAGATGGAACAACAATGTAATAGTCATCGTCCAGAAAGGGTTTTTGATATTGAGATCTGATTTTTGTCAAGCTTCATCCTTATAGACAACTTTCCTTAGTCGTCCGTCTAAATCGAAAGCTTGCCCCGAAGTACTTTTGGCCCTTTCAAATAATCGATAAGTGTGGAAGCTATGCTTATAAGCTGGATTTACCAGCATTCACTTCTATCCGTAATGTGTTCCACGCTTCACAACTTAAGCAGTAGAATGGCATTGCATCTTGTTCTACCTGGTTACCCTTGAATGTTCCTGATGCATTAGTCTATGAACCAGAAAGAATTCTAGACCGCAGATGGTCACTGGGCAAGACAGAGTTGCTACTAAAGTGTTAATTAAATGGTCTGATCAACCAGGGGAAGAAGCTACATGGGAGTTCTCTTATGATCTACTTATACGTTTTCCTTATTTCCAACTTCGAGGACAAGGTTTTCAGTGAGGGGAGATTTGTTACAGGAAACTAGTTGTCACATTAGTAACTGATTTACATTACATTTGTGACACATATGTTCTGTTGTTGTTACTCAAATTTGTTAATTAGTAATTTGAAAGAAAACATACATATATAGTTGATTGTTGTACACCAACATTAATAACACAATCATTCTTTCATCGTCAATGTCTCTTCCTCATTCTCCTAACAAGTGTGAGGTTGTTATTCTTCTTTCATACAATTTGGAAGTTATTTGAGCTGTTGTTTGATGAACATTAACTCTTTTACACATTTGTTCTATCTTCTACTGATCATATTACACTGTAGCATTGTATTGCTGAATTACCACTAACATCGGGAAAAGATTAGGGATTTGATCAGCTACGACATATGCATGACAGGTTAAGGAGGAATTGGGTTTTATGGTTTCAAATATAAGTGCACCGAAGTGAGCCAAGATGAGATTTTTGAAAAGGAATTATTGCTTCTACAAAGAAATAAATTTACTAATTGTACTCATTTGAATGTTTTTTTTAACTAAAGTGTATTGTATGAACGATTGTATAGGAAAACTAAATTTCATGATTAAATAAATATGGATCCACAAAGAAGATTGGGGACACCCTACTACGAGACTTCGATAATGGGTGTTAGACATTCAGATAGTTATTGTCCAGATGTCTTCTACTGGTTGAGTTTTTTAGTACATTTGTTACCATATTATTAGTTAACCCATGGTTAACCACAAAGATGAAATCCCAACGAAAAACACTAGGGATACTGCTCGTGAAACCAGGAAATTTTCTACCGCCATGTGCTAGCTCTAGCATTGACTCTAAGGATGAGGGCATCTATAATGGTTATGGGGTTCTTAAAAGATTCTTAGGTGTTATGTGATCAGTAATATTTTTGTATTGTCTAAAACAACCATATTTATTTGTTCATCCCTACAATAAGGGAGTTTCTTAACTTTCTCACCCCTCCCGCTATTTTGTTTAATGTATTAATATTAAATGAGATGTAGTTAAGGTGTCAATCGTAAAATTATTTTGGAAAGCAATCAATATTATTTTAATGAATGTCTTAGACAATACAGAGAAACAACTAATGAATTTACTTTTTTGTACATTGCTTAAATAAGAAACGATGAAAGAGAAATTGTGTGGATTCCACACCAATATAGATCTTTTTTTGATTTTTTTTACTGACAAATATGGGTGGAATCCACACCATTATGGATGCCCCGACGATGCATCAACTCAGGTGATCAGAGTCCGTAAGTCAGTCGTACGGCGGATACGACTCTGAACTTGGATGAATTCAAGGTTGGTATCTTGATGACTTGGATTGCAACACCTTCACCCACGTCCAATCCAGCTAATAAGCTCATTTGGGGAACAACTTCAGGATCAGGTAGCTTCTCATTTTTTGAAATCAGTAAACTTCCACGAAACACCCAAAATCACAACCGACAGTTTCTACAAAAATCATTAGCATACATCTTCTTAATTTTGAGCAGCAAGACCTAACAATAGTCTCTGCTTTTTAAAACCACCAGCGAACGTTCAACCAAACACTAAAACCAGTAGCTGACAACTTCTGCAAAACCATCAGCATACAACTTCTCAATTTCTAGGAGCAGGATCTAACTACAACCTCCAGCAGTTACTGTCCAATGTGTTGCAGCATTAATGAAAATAAAAATAAAAAAACAAGGATACTACAACTTTTTACTCTAAAGTAAAAAAAAAAGGTTTCTTTTAACTAGATCCTACGTATCATGTCACTAAAGTAACTCATATATAAACTACAGTGTATGTTTATCACTTAGCACATTTTTAGTATAATCATCTCTTTAGTAACTGATCATCAATATTTTGACCTACTTAATTTCAACTGCAGCTGATTGGGTTACTAAATTATTTATTTTTAATTATTTTTATAAAAGTTGTTGTAATTTTTAAAATATAAGTCGAAAATTTAAAAAAATATATCACTATTCACCTAATTCAAGTTCTTCAAAATAAGATCAGTCATGGATAGTTTTGACAACTTTTAAAAATAATTTTTTATATGTTTATGATGATACACTAAAAATGATGTTATGATTCATTATAATTATTATATTATTATTCATTAATTATTATTATTATATTTTATTATTCATTCATACTATAAGTGGTGAATTAGATAACAAACTTTGGAATCAATAAAAAATCCTTATTGTATTGTGGTGCATTATTATTGTTGTGGTGTATTTTAAACCTTATATGGTGAATCATGTATTTTCCTTACGTATCAGTTCTTGTTTTATGTTGTAATGTTGATTAATTTTTTTTATATGTTTACCGATTATACACTATGTTGATGATATGATTCATTATTTCGATATTATGATTCATTACAATTGATATTATGATTCATTAAATAATAACTGGTGAATTAGTTAACATAATTCAAAACCCATAAAAAATTATTATTTTGATGTATTATTATTTTTTGTTATGTATTTTTTATGGTGTATTATTTATATGTTTAGGGTGATACACTAATTGATTATATGATTCATTATTTTGGTTTTATGATTAATTAAAATTGATAATATGATTCATTAACTAATAAGTGGTGAATTAGATATCAAACTTCGGAACCGATAAAAAATCAATAATGTTTTGTGGTGTATTACTATTGTTTTGTGATGTATTTTTATCGTTTTGTGGTGTATTAATATTATTTATATGATGTATGATTAAGCCTTATATGATGAATCATATATTTCACTACTAAAAAGTTGTTGTTTACCCACGGAAAATTACCCACGAGCTGGTATCGTAGGTAAATACCCACGCTTTACCTACGAAATACCTATGGTATAGTGAAGGAATAGTTTCCCAACAAAATACCTACGGCTTACCTACGGACACCTATACCCACGGACTATTCCGTAGGTAAATGGCGTGGGCAGTCTCGCGGGAGACCGCGCTAAGTGGCACGAAAAATACCCATGAGTTTTATTTGTGGGTAAATTGGTGGTAAACTATACCCACGGAAGTTTCCGTAGGTAAAATAATAGCAAAACGACAGCGCTTCCCACCTCGGTAATTGCTTGCGTACTCAGGTCACATTTACCCACAGGAATTCCCGTAGCTATTTACCCACGGAAAATTCCGTAGGTAAAATAATAGTAAAATGACAGCGTTTCCCTCCCCGATAATCGGCTGCTTACTTAGGCCACATTTACCTACGGAATGTCCCGTAGTTATTTACCGACGGAAAATTCCGTAGGTAAAATATTAGCAAAACGACAGCGTCTCCTACCTTGGTAATTGCTTGCGTACCAGGTCACATTTACCCACGGGATTGCCGTAGCTATTTACCCACGGAAAATTCCGTAGGTAAAATTATAGTACAACGACAGCGTTTCCTTCCCCAGTAATTGGCTGCGTATTTAGGCCACATTTACCCACGGGAATTCCCGTAGCTATTTACCCATGGAAAATTCCGTAGGTAAAATATTAGTAAAACGACAGTGTTCCCACTCCCCGGTAATTGGCTGCTTACTCAGGCCACATTTACCTACAGAATGTCCCATAGTTATATACCCACGGACAATTCCGTAGGTAAAATTATAGCAAAACGTCCCAACTGGTAATTGGCTGCGTACTTAGGCCACATTTACCCACGGAATGTCCCGTAGGTAAATTAGTAGCAAGACGACAGCGTTTACCAATCATAAGTCTCGTTGATATGTGTAAATATATACATATAAATAATATAAAATCTTAAATATCAAAACATATATCAATGATTAATCTTGTTTTGAAGAATTTTACTTAAAACGATAGTCACTCTGAACACTAATTGATATATTGTGTGCACCGGCTAGTGCCAAGTAGAAATACTTAGCATATGACTTAAAAATTGTAAAAATTCACAGCTAGGGTCTGAATCAATATCTATAAATTAATACAAAAAAGCTTGAAAACAGATTAACCACTATTTAATCCAATTGCAATGTTAGAACACTTTTATAACTTAAACACGTAATATATTAATTAAAACATACTCTCTCTTTTTTAGGTAATTAAAACATACTAGTCTATCTAATTTAGATAAAAACTACTCAAATATTCTGTAGGCTTATAATTCAAACTCTCTTTTTTGTCTTGTAACACAAACCTCACTTGAAGATGTCCAATTGGAAACTTAACATGGAGCAGGGTGGTTAATCTTGACCCAGATCCAATGGGAAACTGACCCGTATAACATTAGATTCAATTCTTCGACTAAAAAACTTGTTTGGGTCGAGTCCGGAATGAATGAATGAACCACGTTTCTGATTAAGTTCACCTGCCAACACATAACCCTTAATAATAGAAAATAAATAATGTTATAATGATGTGTTTTATTAGTATTAACTTATGTCGAATAAATTGTGCTTAATTATAGGAGATAGTGAAAAATTAAAAAGAAAATAAAAACGTACTATAATTAGATGAACCCATTTCGGATAAGTTGAATAATTATAACCAACAATGAATTCGACTCGTTTTCAAGTTAACCTAATAACAATTAAATTTATCAAACTCAAAATCCAATTTTAACAACCCGGGAGCTGCCCTGCATAGTCGAGAGAGTGAACTTACTTCTATATTTACTATATTTTGTAAAATAAAAAAAGTTTGTAAAATTCCTACAAAATATTATTATCAAAACTATTTAAATGATTATGACAATTGACAACTCGTAAAAAGGTCGTTATTAGTCAAACCATTTATAGAAAATAATTAAGTATATCTATAGAAAAAAATCATTGATATAGGTAAAAAAAAGTTCATGTTTTAGAAGTTGGTAAATGTACCACTTTTATCTTTTTCTATATTTGTCATTTTGAAAAATTTTAAGTGTTGTAGTTTATTAAATATAAGTCCAGATAACATAAATCTTATACCGTTGTTCATCATAATTTGAGCTCTTCAAAATAAGACCCTACATAAATATATTTTTATAATTTTAAATTTATATTTTTTGTATGTACATATGTTTTAAGATCCACTCTAAAAGTAAATGAAAATACATAATAGTGCTAGCTAACCTAGGGTTGTATAGTGGGTGTTGTTATCTTTTTTTATTGCGTGGTGATTAATAACCAAACCACATTAGCCTACTTCTATTGTTTTAGCTACTTCGACGGTTCTTAGCTTCTTTGACAGTTCTTACCTTCTTCAACGGTGTTAGTTTTTTCAACAGTGTTAGTTTCTTCGACAATGTTACCGTCCTAGGGTTGTATATGGGGCATAAGGTTATCTTTTTCTTGAGTGGTGGTTACTGAACCTCATTAACATTATTCTGTGGTTTAACTGTCATAGGTATGTTTGGGGTTTAGATTATCTTTTGTTGCTCATTTATTGAAAAGTGATTTTGTTTAATAAAAGTCAATCTTACTATAAACTTATTTGAGAATTATATGTGTTTCCTTTATTGAAAAGTGAATCTTTCGTTTTAGAAAAATGAATCTTATGTTGAAAAAAAGTGAATCTTATGTTTTAAAAAGTGAACCTTACTATTAAACAATGTGAATCCTTTGTTTTTTTAAAAGTGAATCTTATGCGAGAACAATATGAACCTTTGATGTAACAAAAGTGAATCTTATCACAAGTATATGCGAGAACAATATAAACATTCATTTATTGAAAAATAAATATTTCGTTTTAGAAAAGTGAATCAAATGATTAAGAAAAGTGAATCTTATGCTTAAAAAAATGAATCTCACCACAAACTTATGCGAGAACAATATGAACCTTTCATTTATTTAAAAGTGAATATTCCGTTTAAGAAAAGTGAATCAAATGTTCAAGAAAAGCGAATCTTGTATTTAAAGAAAGTGAACCTTTCACATTAGACAATGTGAATCCTTTATTTTCCTAAAAGTGAATATTTATTTAAGAAAAGTAAATCTTAAAAAAATTCATTTTGTTACTGAATAAGGTTCATTTAATTATTAAAGAAGATTCATTTGTTAATGAATAAGGATTCACTTTTAAAATAAGTAATATATACTCATTCTAAAAACTTGAAATTTTAAGTTTATCAAAACATATCCATGATGCATCTTGTTTTGAAGAGCACAGTTATGATGCACACAGTGGTATAACTTTTTTATTTTTGCACTTCTATTTTGTAAGTTATAACATTTTGAAATTTAATATATTTTCTCTTTAATTTACTTTTTCTCTTTCATGTCTCTCTTCGCGTATTTTCACTAGCATTTTTCATTTTATACAAAATTATAGTTTTGTGAAAAAGACATAAAGAAAAATGAAAAGGGTGGGAGAGTCAATAGTTATTGTACATGTGACATGCAACCATAAAGCTGATCCTACTATTTTTTTAATACATCCTATATATACTTATGGGTGAAGGTGTTGTACCTAAAAACCTATTCACACATGTGCAATAACTTATCAATTTCATATCTCTTTTGAAAGAAATAAAAGACGAGAGATGGTTAAAAACCAATAGACATGCCCTAGTGACTAGGGATGACAATGGATGACGGTACCCGTTTCATCCGATCACCTGACCCATTAAAACGGATGAAAACCGGGTGACGGGTGAAACGGGTGTGGTGACGGGTCGGGTGAATATATTCCACCCGATCACCCGACCCGTCACCCGCATGTATGTGTTATTGAATAAATATGGGTGTATTTTTAGTATTTTGTTGGTTAATGCTCTATCTTTTGAGTATGTTATTGACATTAATTGATGTAGTTTGAGTAACTGAACAAATATGAGTGTATTTTTATTGAAAAATTAAGCTTATATAGATGTTAAAGGCTAAAAATTGCTTGAAGAAAAAAAAAGAGTAACAGGTTCACCTGTTTCACCCGCATCATCCACGAAGTCGGGTGAAATGCATGATGAATTTATAGATGACGGGTCAAGTCAGGTGATACAAGTAAAAAGCGAATGATGAATCGGGTGGAGCATCACCCGAACCCGACCCATTACCCAGTGGCGGATGCAAAGGGGGGGGGGGGTAGGGGGCTCTAGCCCCCCGAAAATTTTGAAAATCTGTCAAATATTCTTATAATTTTTTAAAAAATATAACATAACATAAAATTTTAAAGAATGATAGTATCAAAAAAAAATTAACCCCCTAAACAAAATTTCTGGGTCCGCCACTACCATTACCATTCTCAGCAGGTCGACGCTACGGGACGCTCATACCCAACAGCGTACAGTCTGATCCATTTGGCAGTCCAGTCAACTGCTGACTGGACTGTTTTGCTGACTGGGCTACCTTTTTACTCTATTACTTTAATTTGGTTGTAACTTTTAAAATATAAGTCCAAAATGAAAAAAAAATTATATCATTGTTCATCTAAATTCAACAATATTTAGTATGTATGAAAAATACATGATTCATCATATAAGGTTTTAAATACACCATACAACTAATAATAATACACTACAAAATAATAATGATTTTTTATCGGTTCCGAAGTTTATAATCTAATTCACCACTTATTACTTAATAAATAATAATATCAATTTTAATGAATCATAATATCAAAATTAATGAATCATATAATCATTTTAGTGTATCATCATAAATATATGAAAATAATTTTTTCCAAATTTGTCAAAACATATTCATGGTTGATCTTATTTTGAAGAGCTTAAATTTAAGAAAACGGTGATATAAATTTTTTTCATTTTGGACCTATATTTTAAAAGTTACAACCATTTAAAATTTATTATTTTAAAAATATTATATAGTCAGTATGATGCATGACACATCAGTGCCACGTGACACAGTTCGTGCAATGTTATACGCGACACTACTGCACAATCTAATTTGCCTACCATCCTTTATTTCAAAAAAAAATAAATAAAATAATTTGCCTACCATCCTTACCTGCCACCGCCCATAAAATTGACAATAGAACTTCTTTCAAAAGTAAAATAGAAATAGACAAGAAGATGAAAGGCTGAAGGTCCCATGAGCATTATTGGCAACATTTTTATGTTTCACAATCGGAGCCAAAGGTGCATGATTGGTGGGTGCTTTCAATCGTCTTATCCTACTTTCTTTGAAAAGGAAATGACCTTGTTTTTCAAAAAAAAAAAAAAAAGGAAATGACCTTCGCAATAAATCACCATAAAAGTAAGGCGTCAGTATTGGGCCGTTTTAGTTTTTTAAAAAATTCAGAACATCACCTTAAAAATTTTCATAATTCACCATATATATCTTTTTAAAAATATTATTATAAGATATTGTTACTAAATTTTAAAATTAATAAAACACATTTACTCCATGGAATAATCTTAAATAATAACTATTTCATCTCTGGTATTGTAAATCATGTTTCAAATTCACAATATAACTCTGCTTTTTTATAGAGAATCATTTTATAAAATTATACAATAAAAATATTTAGGAAATTTCATTAATGTTACTATATTCTGATTAATTCATAAAATGCTATTAAAATAAGTTACAAAATTCTAAAAAGTATATGAATTTAAAAATAATAGTTTTTTTCAAAAAAATTGGAAAAAAATAGAAAATTATTTTACAAATAAAAATCAATTTTTTTAAAAAATAAAATACAAAAATACAAAAATTTATAATTTATTAAAATTTATACATTTAATAAACTATTAAATATCTGAAAATATGTAATATTTCTCATAATTTTTTAAATTCTTAGGTATCATGAAATATAATATAGAGTTTAAAAACGTATTTTATATTCTACTAGATGCCAAAAAATGAAACTAAAAAACAGAAAATATTATCTAATAGAATATAAATACATCTTTATACTTTGTATTATATTTTATGATACATAATAATTTATAAATTCTAAAAATATTTAATTTTTTGTAATATTTATGATGTTTAACATTTTAATAAATTTGTTTATATATTTTTAAAAAATTATTTTCTATTATTTTTTAAAATTCTTTATATTATTTAAAAAAACTAAATTTTTTTTTAAAAATTCTGTTTTTGCAATTTTTATTTGTATATTTTTTATAATTTCGTAACTTTTTTGTAGCATATCATAAATTAGCCAAAATCTATCTAGTGCATGAAATTTCCCAAGATTTTTATTGTAAAATTTCATAAAATACTCTGAATAAAAAAAGGTATATTGTGAACTTGAAACATGATCAGCAGTGTCACGGGTAAAATAGTCATTATTTAAAGTCATTCCATGGACTAGGGGTATTGTGTGATTTTTGAAACTTTTTAGGAGCATTTTATGACGATGTTTTGAAAAATGAATATATTGTGGATTATTAAAGTTTTTAGGGAGTATATTGTGAATTTTCGCTTTAAGAAAAATAAATGATGTGCGGTGTAGATGCTCAATATTCTACATCTTATATTTTACTTACAATAAATTTATTATATTGTTATAGTAATTATTGACATATATTTAATAAATATAATGTTATTTATAATGAATTGATTTTCTATTGTTTTTAAAATAGTATTTTCCTTTTTTTAACAATGTTTTATTTAGATTTATATATAATGGATTCTATGTTGAAATAAAAATCTAATGCAATGTGTATGGACAAGAGTTTTAACAACAAACAATACTTCCATTAATCATCGCATAAGTGTGAGATACAATCAAGCAGTGGAGCCATCCAAAAAGCTTCATCTGATCTACCTTTACTAGATTTGCTAAAATGTGAGCACTAATACTCATCTTCTTAGGAACAAAACGCCAACTGCATCAGAAACAGATGAAAGTCCTAGAACATCATTCAAAACAATTCTTACATCATAAGCCATCATCTCTTTGTGCTTAACAAATTCAACATTCGATTTACAATCAGAATTATTCCTAACTTTCCTAAACCCTAAAGCAATTGTGGATTTCATACCAAACTTCATTGCATTAGCTTCTACTAGCTCCGGGTGAAGAGCCAGTTGCTCACCTAGGAACCGTGAATGCTAACCAAGAAGCCTTCAACAAAGAATTGAAATCCGACTAGATCAACCCTCTCAGCAATTCTCACATGGGCCAGTTGGCACCTTCCAAGTCAACCGAAGCCCAACCCGAGAGAGCAAGCCAAGTCGGTGACCTTGAGAAGTGGAAGGCACCTCGAATCCTCCTCCCCACAGCTGAAATTGAAGATCAAGACCACCAAGAAGCTCAAGAGGAAGGCCGAGAATCATTGAGGATGTCCCTCCTCAACCTAAAAACATTTCCAAGGAGAAGGAGTCTCCTAAAATTTCTACTCCCTCTACTCTTACTAAAACTCTTTCTCCTCTTCTTTTTCCAAATAGGCTCAAAAAGAAATATTTAGATGAACAATTTGGAAAGTTTCTAAGCATTTTAAAGAAACTGACACTTAACATTCCTTTTTCTGATGCTTTGAAACAAATGTCTATTTATGCAAAATTTATGAAAACCATCATCACCAACCGAAGGTCCGTGCGAGAGGCTGAAACCATTCTTTATTTGATCATGCTTTATACCATCGACACAAAAGATCAAATATTATAAAGCATGGTTTTTAACTGTGCTTTATAACCTCATTTTAAGCGTGGCTTATATCTTACCATGGTTTATAAAGCCCATTTTGACGACTATAAAGCATGGTTCTTGGGCATAACCATGCTTTATAGTCTAAGCATAAATGGATTTTGCATATAATTGTGCTATAAAGTTTGCTCTATTTTTTTAAAAGCCAAGTCTTCAATCTGGTGTGTGAGAGATTAACAATTAAACCTCCAGCGATTTATCTGTGCAGAGCACATACACAAGAGAATGAAGAGAGGCATAAAGCATGTATGTTCCTTCTTTGCGAGTTCAATCGGGTTGCAAAACTACCATGAGTGAAGATAAGTTCGAGTATATTAATTACCGGTTCTTTTCGGCCCCTTCTTTAATCTGGTGTGTGTGAGAGATGCAGTAGTGATTTATCTCTATAGAGTGCAGACACAGGAGAGAATGAAGAGAGGCGCAAAGCATGTACGATCCTTGTTTGAGTTAGGGTTCATGTTGATATTACCCAGTTAATATTTGAGTTTAGTAGTATATTCCGGTAGTTTTCAACCCTATCTTGAATTTGGTGTGTGAAGATGCATGATTTATCTCTACAGAGCACATACAGAAGAAGAGAACGTAGAGAGGCGCAAATCATGTATGTTCCTTATTGTTAGTTAGGGTTGGAAAATCTGAGTGAAGGTAAGTTCGAGTATATACCGGTTTGAGTGATGTTGTAGTTCCAATCTCTGCAGAGACGCAGACACAAAGAGGAGAATGAAGAGAGGTGCAGAGCTTGTTCATTGCTCGTTAGTCACTGGTTAGGGTCAGGTTTGAGAATGAAAAGAATGAAAGAGAGGAGATATAATAATGAGAAATAGTAAATTTATTATATAAGAGGGCCATTCTATTTTGAGTGAAAATAAAAAAGAACCATGTTCTATAGTCATTTTTTTTTTCAAAAAAGTTAGTGAAATTTTGAACTTTTTTATGCACGAGTCATATAACAATAGTGCATTATAATATGTGGCACGAATACATAAAGGATGATTTTTGTGACAATCATGCTTTATAATATGTAGCACGAATATGTAAAGTTTATTATTTATTACGTGAACATATAAAACACCATTTATTAAAGGAACCTGTTAGGATTTCTAGCCTATTTTTCCAGGATCATGGTAAGATCTACATGGTTACCAAAGAATAAAAATCACAAGATAATGTAATGATAAAATAGAGACACAAGGATATACGTGGTTCGGTCCAAACATGACCTGCATCCACGGGAGGAGATAGAACAACTTTCATTAAAAGGATGAGGATTACAAGTTACGTGAGGATTACCCAAACGACTCATCAACCCGTGTTTCTCTTGTAGTTTTTATACGAGTTCTATTTGAGTTCTCACACAGAACCACTCTTGACTCCCTTGGATGTGATCCCCACAAGTTGGGATGATCCTAAGCTACGAGTTAGTAAATCTATATATAATGTTAGATCTAACCCTTCTCTTATCCCCACATTAACCCAGTAACACAACACACATAATGGCTCACAAGTTACAACGGTTACAACTTAATTAACACAACCCATTAACACCTAGGAATAACTAACACTCGGATATCTAGAAAGCCAAAAATCTTAACTTCTTTTTTCAAGATTTAACTTCCTCATAATATTAGAAAACCACATTCTTCAGACACCATTAATTTGCACCGTATAAATGCTCTCATTAATGCATTTTCAACTTCCGTGAAACTCTTCGTAAATAATATATTCATTGGAAGACAGAAACCAATTAACTTCACAAGAGCAACTCAACGGATTTACATTAATTCTAACAGATCATTAAAGTTCGTGCTTTAAATCTTTTTTTAAGCAGTGTGGTTAGTTCCAATATGTTTTTAGGTGCCATGACCCAGCAAAAACACTTGGGATATCCACAATGGTAGAAAGTTGCTTAACTTATTTCTAGGTGACATGTCAACAAAATATATTTTTTAATGTGTAAGCAACTGAACCAATATACTCTTCTCTACAATAACAAAGTTTCTTAACATTCTAAGGCCTTCTACAATGGTGTGGACCCATGGTAGTAAAAAAGAAAGAAGAAAATGATGTGGTGAAAGAGAGAAGATGTGAGAAGGTTGTTTAGTTAAGAACATGGAGAGAGAAGATTCTTACTAACATATGGAGAGAGAATGTGAGAGAAAAAATTAAATAATATTTTTTTTAGTGGGTAGATACCACTTTCCTTATTGTGGATGCCCTCCACCCACTATTTTCTCATCTCCCTTCCTCACTATCTTCTTTTTACTTTATCATCCCATAAAAATTTATTAATAAATTGATGGTAGTGAAACAACCAATTGAAATACCCCTAAACTAATTTAAATTAATTTAGGGGATTTCTTTTATTAAACCTTTAATAATACTATTAAGTATTAAATTATTATATGGAATTATGAATGTTAAATTAGTATAAGTAATTATGAATATTAAATTATTGTATGGAGTTATGAGTATTAATATATATGGAATTATGGAAATTATTTTAGGGGATTCCTCCTATTTAACTCTAGAGAATACAATTAAATATTTAATTAGTATATATTATTATATAGTATTATGAATTTAATAGTAAGATTTATAAGTCAATAAATCTTGAAATTTTCAAGACACTCCAATTATATTATAAAAGATTTTAGAAATATTTGGAACATTGATTTGGATCATAAAAGTCAAGATAATATCATAGTTGAAATATCCATAATAATTATAAATATAATTAAGGTCTAATTATATAAGGCTAACATTATATAAGGCTAACATGTTGCAATAATGAATTAAGTAAATACTTACAGGAATTAAGGTTTCAATGAACCTCAGTTATATTTATAAAAATAATATATAGTCTAAAAAGATTTATCAAACCTAACGTGAAATTCTAAATTAAGAGGATCAAATAAAGGAGTAAATTATACAATAAAAATCGGTGTAACCTGTAATATATATTATTACATGAAACGACACATAGATTATTATGAGGAAGATTGAGAGGTTATTTAACGAGCTAATTTAATTATGAATCTCCTCTAATCCTTTTCATATTACCTTTACTCAGGTTACAAAAAAAACATAACTAAAATAAATAAAACATAAATTATAGCCTCTCTCTATCTTCTTTTCACTCATGGTTATAATTTAATTGGCAAACCTCTCTCCTTTCATATTCCCTCATTCACAGTCATATATATTCTCAACGTTCCTTTTCTCTTTATTTACTCATCACTCACGGTTCATACATGTAATTCTCTCTTCATGTCCCTTCTTCATTTCTATTTTTATTCTCTTCATTTATAATATTTATTTTGCAAACTCAATTCCAAGAGCACTTATTCAGCAAACAATGGATAGACAAACAAAATAAACTCTTCATTTTCTTCTCATAATAATCAAGAAACTTACATGCTGGCCTCTCTTCTTCATATTCCCCTCATACAATAACTTAATTGGCAAATATATATTCTAGAAATTTCCCTTTCACTCACGGTTGAAATTCTCTCATTCATTTTCTCCTCAAGTTATAAATATATGTATAATCCATGTCAGCCCTCTATTTTCTTCACCCAGGTAATTGGAAATGAACCTTTTATTTTCTTCAAATCTCTTCACGGTAATTTAGCAACCAGCTCTCTTCATATTTCCTCCACTCACGTGCAATCAAACCGGCAAAGGAACATAGCCAGACTCTTTATTTTCTTCAACCAGCGACCTATTTCTCTTCATATCCAGCGCCTCTTCTTCTATTCACTTCTTCATCCGCAATCTTTGTCGATGCACCCATGCTGCAACCGGTACTCCTCTTCAACAGAAAGTGATCTTATTTTCTTATCAGTCCTTTCTTCTCCCGCAGCTATAGACCTTTTACCCCCATGTTTACCTTTTGAAGCTTATTCGAGCAAGTCTCTAAACTATCTTAACGACCATAACCATGAAAAGAGCACGATGAACGAATTTATTTCTCCTTTCAGTTCAGGTTCTCCACCCCAGGCTAACAGTTGTTGTAGTCTCTTCACATAAGAATCAAAGTCTCCTTCAATAAACCACTCAGTCTCTTCCCGCCTCATCAAGAGCTCGTCCGCAACCTTAGCAAAGTGATGAATTACTGCTGCAATTAGCCATCAAATACGCATCATAAATCACAGGGCTACTGCACCACTCTTCATTCCTCGTTGTTTCTATATGCCATGCGGGCAATAAATCACTGGACCTGCTGCGCGTTGCACACCAGATTTCACGGACTTGAAAACTTTCTTCTCAAACCGGTAATAAGCTCCAACTAATTTATTCTACTTTGATATAACAATAGAAGTTTTGGATTTTTTTCTGGATAAAAGAAATAATGGGAATAAACTTTACGTGCATTTTAAAATGTCTAAATAAATTATAATGGAAACTTAAAACGAGGGATTTAGTTTCCGGATATGTAAGTTTGGAGATTTTGGAAATTTTGAAAAAAAATATTGGTGACAAATTGAGTTATTGTACTGATTTGATAAAAGGAATAATAACACAAAATTATTAAGCGTTTAAGCGATTTGTAACTTGGGATTTAATATGTATTTGTGTAGTTAATTTTGTTGGAAAATCAATATTGTAGGAAGATATTATGGTTGGTGGGGGAGATTAAGGAGTACCTAATAATTAGATATTTAGTGGTTAAACGGTTATTGATGGGAATGTAAAATACATGTTTAAATACTTGAGATTAAGGAAATAAAGGGATCGAGTAAAAGAAAATAGTTATAGGAGTAAATAGAGAATGGATGAGTGGTTAGGTTAATTTATGAATTATAATTAATAAGTTTATAACGGGGAGCGTAATGTTTAGTGAATTTAGGATTTAACGTTCATATTTATATAATTAAGTTAAAGTAGGAGGAATTGAGTAATATAATACTAATATCATTTTAAGTGGTTAAAAATAAGGGAAACTTTGTCGGTATGAATACTAATATGACGGGAAGTATTTGAACATATATGTTAATACGTATATACGGGTTTTAGTTATGAGAAGGATAAAACAAATAAAAACACAAAAAAAAAATATTTACACAGAGAAATTAAGGAATTACTAAAATAGTTGAGAAGGTTAATAGTTCAGGATGTAATATATATATATATATATATATATATCATATATATATATATATATATATATGCATACCGTTAAGAAAATAAGGAGTTATTAAGTAATAAATTAAGTCAAAATTAGGGATTAAAAATAATAATAAGTGGTTGGTTAGATTAACAAGTAATAAGTCAAATGGAAGATTTGTCTAGAGGAGTAGTACATAAAGAAATATTAAGTGTTTTAAAAGGATTAATAATTCGGGATTTAAAATATCTATGTAGCTAAGTTTGCTGGAAAATCAATATATGGGAGAATATTGTGATTAGTGGGAGAACGAGATTAGGTGGTTAAATTGATCAATTAATTTGAGTGATAGATTATTTAGTCAACTTCACTAAGATAATAATGGATCGATAAACCCCTAAGTTCAAGGGTGAATTAGATTGTAAAATGAAAAGTGAATATATGGATAGAGAGAAATTTAATTATTAAGTAGTGGAGAAGGTTGATAATTTTAGGATCTTAAATATATAAATATATGTGCACAACTAAGCTTAAGAAAATAGGATGAAACGAACAATAAACTAGTAATATGATATGTATATATATAAGAGCTTTAGTCTAATAATATAGTTTGGATAACATGATAATAAAATTACAAATAGTATATAATGGAGGGAGTAAGTAATTATCACACTCGTTAGTTTGAGAAGATAGGGTTTTCCTGATGAACTCGACAAAACTGGGCCGTCCGATTGTAGTTAGGAGAAACGGACGGCCGAGATTATAACGTAGATGATAAACATCCCAGAATAAAACTCTGACTTGTTGAATTTATTTAATGACCTTCCCTGATGTATTTTGACTTGAAATTTTAACCATATTCCTTATAAAGTATAGCTATTTTTATGTAAATTAATATGGGTTTTGAGTTTTTAAACATAAGTTATGATTTTTGCAAGTTACGAGTATTATGAATTATTTGGGTAATTTAAAAAGATATTTTTATGAAATAAAAATTTTATAATATGTCTAAAATGTTATAGTTATTATATTTAAATTTGGGAATTTTTGGACAAGGAGATGGGTTTAAAAATTATGTTTATGGATTTTCATAAGAATAACTTATATATATGGTTTTCAATGTAACAAAATTAAAGTATGGTTTGTTAATAAGCTTCTTAGGTTGGGGAAAATAATTAAACCTAAATTAACATTTTATACCAGTATGTTTATAAATATTTGGGTATTATCTTTTAAGTGAAGTAAAAGTTGGTTACATATATATATATACTTATATGAGAGAAATAAAATAGGAACTTATATTAAATCAAGGTATTAAACTAAACTACATGTTGTTATTATGGAGGTTAATATGCTTAATTAAAACTAGGGAAAACACTTTATTTTATATAAACCATATGTCGGTTGTGGATATGTCTAAAAGATATTAAATATAATTAAATACAATAAGGATTTCTTAAAGAATGTTTTGGATAAATCCTAAGGAAAATATAAGTGTATATATAAATAAATTAGAAGTAAATAAAGAAGTAACATACCTTATGGAAACATATAAGAGGGAAAATTGGGATAAACCTATTCATACGTGACAATTAAAAATATTAAATGTTAATGTGACATCTAGGTGGGCTATTAGGGGGAAATGAAATACCCCATAAATTAATCTAAATTAATTTAGGGGATTTCCTTTATTGAACCCTAAATAATACTATTAAATATTAAATTATTATATGGTATTATGAATTTAATAGTAAGATTTATAAGTTAATAAGTCTTCGAAAATTTCAAGACACTCCAATTATATTATAAAAGATTTTAGAAATATATGTAACATTGATTTGGATCATAAAAGTCAATATAAATCATGGTTGAAATATCTAATTATTAGGATACTAACATGTTTCAATAATAGATTAAGTGAATATTTACAAGACAAATATTTTCATGAATCAAGAGTTAAGAAACCTCAATTATATTTGTAAAAATAAATGTATAGTTTAAGAGGGTTGTTATACCTTACATGAAATTATAAAATTAAGGGGAACATATGTATGAAGTAAATTAAACAAATAAAAAAAATCAGTTTAATATGTAATATATATATTATTACATGAAGTGATAACATCAATTATTATAAAGAAGATTGATAATTTATCTAACAAGTCAAACTAATTGTGAAGATTTAATCTCCTCTAATTCTCCTCCACTCGTGTTACTAAAATAATAAATAATAAATAAATGTAATACCAAACACATTCCTCATTTTCCTTCTCCCACCGTTTTATTTTGATTTCCTCATCTTTTCATTTGCGTAACTGCCGGTTATGTAACTCCCAGTCTTATTCTTCTATTCTCATTTCTTTTCCTCTCTTCTTCTTCATCTCCAGAACCGGTGTTCACGCTCTGCATTTCTTCCCACTCTCTTTTCATATCTGATGCACTCATCTTCATTCTCTTTACGGTAATTTGGCAACCCCACTGGTGAACCTGAAAACATATGCTCCGAGCTCATCTGCATTCTTTTCTGGCCTCTGTGTCAATCTTCATTCCTTCCTATCATCTTCACGCCACCATCATTCTCAAGCACCGTACAAACCTGACCAGCAACAAGGAAGTACATGTTATGATGTCTTCATTTTCTTCTTGAACCTGCGCCTGTGCAAAGAGAAATCACACTAATTTCTTCTTTGGACGCCAGATTCCGGGAGGCTGCTATTTCATTCCATTATCTTGATGGTAATATCACAACCCAAACTGGTAAACAAGGAACTCTTCCTCGGCGTCTCCTTCTCTCCACTCTCCAACTTAAACTGGCGACAATCCACACATACAAACTCTCGAATCCTAATTGGCGAGCATGACATATAAGTTCTACACTCATCTTTAGTGGATTGTACGCCTCTGAAGGGGAAACTGCTGCTCGTACACCAGGTTGAAGAGGGACCTGGAAGCACTAGTTCCATAACCGTAAATTACCCAGCTTATCTCTTTTTCCTTATATATAACAATTAAGGATTTGGACGTAAACTTAGAATACTGGTATTAGCGATGTGGATTAACGTGTTATAATGATAACTAATTATATTGAGGGTTTTTTTTAATAAGTGACGCTGCAGCAATTATATTGAGTATATGGTTGCATAATTGAGTTAGTTACCGGAATAGGCGTGGATATATAATATATATATTATATATATATAAAATTGTAAATTCGTAACTCCTAATGGGTGAGTTAAGCTAATCAATACATAAGCGTTAAGATTGGTAACCTGAATACTAATATAACGGTAGTATTTGTTGCAAAAAAATAAAAAAAATTAAATAAAATTTAAGAATACATATTATAAATAAGCGGGCAACCAACAAATTAGTAATGTGACGTTTTTTAAGGTTTTTGAAATAAGTGTTAATATGTAATAACTGGGGGTTTAGTTAGGATGCAAACAAAATAAATAAAAACAGAAGGTTAATACTAAAATAGTTGAGAAGGTTAATAGTTCAGGATGTAAATATTATATGCATACCGTTAAGAAAAATAAGGATTAATAAGTAATAAATTATGTCAAAAATTAGGGATTAAAAATAATTAGTAAGTGGTTGGTTAGATTAACAATATTAAGTATAAGTCAAAATGGGAGATTTGTTTGGAGGAGTAATACTAAAGAAATATTAAGTGTTTTAAAGGATTAGTAATTTTGGGATTTAAAATATCTATGTAGCTAAGTTGCTGGAAGATTAATATATGGGAGAATATTGTGGATAGTGGGAGAGATTAAAGGAGAACGAGATTAGGTGGTTAAATTGATCAATTAATTTGAGTGATAAATTATTTAGCCAACTTCACTAAGATAATAATGGTCGATAAACCCTCCGTTCAGGGTGAAATAGATTGTAAAAAAAAAGGGATATAGGTTAGAGTGTAGGTATTAATTATTAGGTAGCGGGGAGGTTGATAATTTTAGGATTAAAATTATTGAAATACCCCAAACCTTGATATGTGGTTTAAATATCAAATTATGGTATGTAAAGGCTAAAAGTGCCTTAGTAACATCAGTGAACAATATAAACCATAATAAATGCAATAAAGCATTAAGACACAGTTTGAGCAAAAACATGCTCTAAGCTATGAGTGAACTTGGTTAGGACCCAAAGAGCCTACCAAGACTTGATAACATTTAATTATGATTAAATAAGGCTAAATAAGTCCTTGAAACTTTGGTAGACAATGAAACCAAACAAAACACAAGGTAATACCTTAAAGTCAATATGAGCAAAATGTGTGCTCTAAGCTTGGGATAAATGTGTATAAGGCCTAATGGTCATACCTATACCTTACTTTATATGTTAATGAACATATTAAATCAATTACTAAAGAAAACCAAGCTTGAAAACAAGTTAAAACACAAAATGTGCTTTAAGGAGTCTTAAAGCACGTTTTTGAAAAATTGTCTTGTAAATGAGTTTTGAATGGCTAAATGTCCATCATTACTCTTTAATTAACATGTGTACTATATAGTATCACATTTGGGTGGCCATATTAGTGGGAAATCAAAAATTTCACTTCTATGTGCCTTGTTATTAGTGAATAGTGATTTTTATAACTAGTTTGTAACATATAATGTTATAAGTGGTTAAATTGGTCAACAAAGACCAAAACACCCTCCTAGGCATAATGGTGGCCGGTTTTTGTAGAGAGGAGTCACCAAGCATGTTAACTTGTTAAGTAAATAAATGTGACTCATAGTTACTATTTGCTTTAAGACTTAAATATCTTAAAAGCAAATTCTATCTTCATTCTTCCTTCCTCCTTCATTTCACACGGTTCCACACTCTCTTCTTCTCTCTCTTCTTCTTGTTCTCTCTCGGTAATATAACACTACAACCATGGAAGTCCACTTTGACCACATGTAAGTCTAGCTCACTTAACCAAATCAAAAACAAACACCACCATTCTCTTAGTTAAGCCAAGCTCTACAATCTTGTCTCTTCAAAGCTTCAAAACCTCCATTTCGGTGCCAAGAGAAACCACCATGGGAGGAGCTTGAGCTCATCTTTTCACATATTCTTGTTCTCCTTTGCTTCAAGGTAAGGAAACTCAAAGAAAATCCATGTTTCCTCCATGTTTGCATGTTGTCCGAAAATTCACCTCACAATGGTGTATTTATCTTGCTTGTTTAGCTTCATTTGGATCTTCCAAGGGCTAGGAGGAGTCCTCTCTTGATACTTGTTCAAGTTCTCTTCCAATTCCAAGGTAAAACAATTACCTTAATGTGTTAAAACAATATGTGTAACTAGGGTTTACAATGAGATGAAGCATAATGCTTGAATACTCATTATGTTGTTTGTATAATGTTTAGAAGTTGACAAACAACCAAACACCCCACCGGTTTACAAGGAACCAAGAAAGAATTTGTGAGGAAAAAGAGGTAAACAAACTATCTCAATGTAGTTTAAATGCCTTAGGAAAATGAGCTTGATTTGCTTGATAAAATACCTAAGGAGCCAATGGTGAGTGACCTAGCAAAATGTTCTCAAGGAGACTAGTAAAAGAACATATGTTTTGGTGTATGTATTTGCAGGTCAAAGGCTTTATTATGTGGGAAATTCAGTGTTTAAGGTTATGCAATTAAGGGCCTAAGAGCCAAGCAATTTAAGTTATGCACTATATTGTGATGTAGTGCTTAATGTGTGAAGTTTGTGTATAAAGGGTGTTTGATGGATTTTAGGTGTTCTTGAATGAATTAAGGTGAAAACCTAAGTGTTTGGATGTGGGTATATGCTAGAGAAGCTATGGCCAAATTTAGGAAAATGTGTAAGAAGTTCTAAGTGTTTTAAGAAGTTGTGAAAAAGGGTTTAGTTAGTAAGAAAAGAAGTTGAGAGATGATGATAAGGTGTAGGGAAAACACCTTGTATTGTGGTCATTATAGGTGAAATGCACCTAGAAAATCTTAAGGAGAAAACATTGTAAGTATTAGGAATTTTGTGGAGATGTAAGTAAAGGTTTAAGGAATTAGGAAAAATAGTTTTGTGAGTGTTTAAGAATATCCTAAGGGTGTGTTTGAAGTGCCAAATGATGTTAGAAGACATTAAGAGGCCTTAGGAGAAGTTTGGTGAAGATTTGACAAAGTTTGGGCAAGTTTAGGAGGCGACCGACCCAGGGGCCGACCCAGTTTGTGGGTCGGTCGAGCCTCTGTAAAATGTTAGAAATGTGTTCGGTAATGGTCCGACCCAAAAGGGTGGGTCGGACATGGGTCGGTCGGTCAAGTACAAAGGAGGGAAAGGTTCGCACATGGACCGACCCAGAATGGTGGGTCGGACGTGGGTCGGACGGGCATGTCTGTAAGGAAGTAAAAAGGGGTCTGTAATGGACCGACCCAGCTGTGGGTCGGTCGGTGGGTCGGTCGGACCAAAAATGTGTTTAAGGTTATGAAATGATGTGTAATGATGGGGATTGATAGGTAATGATGTTATAAGGATGTTGAGGACATGTAAGTGAGTTTTAATGACAATTAAGTGGGTTAAAAGTTGTATTAAAATGTGAGAGTAAAACAAGTTAAAAATGTTAAGTTATGTAACTAAGTTAACGGGAAAAATTAGGCATTGACATTAATGATCAAGCAAACCCCGATGTTAATGAAAACACGTGTGATGTAACAGTTGTTCGAGAATTGCTCGAGGAACATATAAGGACAGGATAAGTGGACTCCGGTGACAGGTATGGTTTTCTTGCAACCTGTGTCCTAACGGATTACACCGGCTTGTGTGCCAATGTGTTTTTCTGTATGTTTGCCACGTTATGATATAAATCATGAAACGAGTTTACAGTCATTATTGTTATTGTATGTTTACGTGCCGATACCGTAACCTCTAATGCGCTTGAAGGGCTAGTTAACCACTATTAGGTAAACGTAAGAGAACGGTATCCGGTAATAACGTTTCCGACTTAAGGAACGTTCTAACCACGGCTATGCGTGAGTTGGCTATGTGATGTTTGTGTGTGATGTTTGTATGTGAATGTGTGACTCTCTCTTCCCTTGTGTATGTCTGACAAGACTTAACTCAATGTTGTGATTTGTTTGATAAAGTTCAAAGTTGAACTACTAATAAGTGCTAACGGGGGGAGTGAGGAGTCCGGTCTGTTCCGGCCACGCGTGTGAGTATGGGGTCGTTGTCATAGCAGGTTCGATCCTCTCTGTATGTTATGGTTGTTTTCCAATTTGGTTCCCAACCTTCCCTTTAGCTTAACCAAGGCTATTACTGACTCACGTCGGGCCACAGGGGCATACTATTGTTATGTTTGTTTCGGTGTGCTTGGATCACTATATCCGAGACACCTTGTGTTAAGTTAACCGTTCATTTAACGAGACGGTAACGAGTTATGTAACGAGCTTATCATGAGACTGGCAACAATCTCTAGGCTCACCAGTATGTTGGTGATGTTTGGGTCGGTTCCTAAGAAAATCATTCCCGTTGTGTTATGTGTTTTGTTGTGATGCAATATTTATTGCGGTGTTATGTTGTGCACATGGAAACGTGCAAAATGTTGTAAGTTTTGTTTTGTAGTGTATGTTAATGTTGTAAAAGGTGAAGTGTGTGGATCATGGAAATGGTTCCAAGTTTGTGATAAGAGGCATTTGAGGATAACCCGATTTAAGGGTATGTGTCGTCTATTAAGGAAGTAGCTCCGTTGGAGGAGAAACACTCTAGGGATGATGAATATCATGGGTGATTTATTAAGTAGGATGTATTATCCGATTGTTGAGCCCATTGAGGCGAAATGTTTAATGTTGTTTGTTTGTTGCTACATGTATGATTTAAATATAATCAACTGCATGTTAAGATGACAAGTAGTTGTGCGTGGCCCGATAGCATGCGGGCTGCGGGATTACCATACCAGCAAAGGTGCTGAGCCCCTTGGGGCCACCCCTTTCTCTTCTCTTCTTATTTCAGGTACAGAGAGCTGGAAGCCGTCCGAGAGTAAGACGGGGTAGACATTGTACAGGGGTAATCATTTAAGTATGTATACAGTAGGTGTAGTAAGACCGATATTGTTTGTCGCCCAGTCTAAAATACTCGGTATAGTTGATAAGGTATATGTTGTTGTTGTTGTCGTTAATGTAAAGGAATATCAATGTATAGTCGCTCGGGAATTTAGCCCATCAGACCGGTACATTGTGTATGTATTAGCCTTGTTAGCCACGTGGGTGGCTAACGGCGTGTAACACCAACAAGTATAGTAATGTGATAAGGTTGTCCTTCCGCTGCAGTTTGTTGTAAGTATGTTTATGTTGGATGGGGTGTTACAAAAAGTGGTATCAGAGCGAAGTATCGCTCTGATGACTGAACTAATACCGAGCTTAGGAAGTACCGAGTTAGGATTTAAGTACTTTGGGTTAAGGGTTGAGTGATAGCGTGAGAGATACGCTAGTTAGGAACTACCAGTGACTACTGGAAACCTACAATATCCTTCCCACCCTCCACAATCCCTGTATATAACTTGGGGAAACAACGCCAGAGAGATGGAAGTCCACTCTCATACTCGGGAATACCCGATCTGGCTGTTATTATATACCTTAGGGTACGGAGAACCTGTCATACGGTAGATCCCGGAAACTGGGAATCCCGGAGACGGTTTCCATCTAAACAGTGTTAACCGCATTTCATAGCAATGAGTGAAGGATCTTGTATATTGGAGAATAGAATTTCCGGCAACATGGGTCGACATGCAGAGCAGTCGAGTACAACCAGCTTGCAACGCACCAACCGTGCAACAGGCAAGAAGTGGATTAAAGAAACCCGAGACGAGTGTCTACGGGACCACAGTTGATAAATAACACACCACGGTGTACCAACCGACAAGGGGACTACAACGTAGTGCCCAAATGCGTGAACGGGCTACAAAGGGAAAACAATGCTGAATAAAAGGGGGTCTCCCAGAATGGGAAATACCCTAGTTATGATTATTATGTGAATACAGTGAGAATTCACCTAGACAAGTTATTATCAAGACAGTGAGATCAGTGAGGGCCAACAAGGCCACTGATGACAGTGCGGGTAAAAACATACCACAACCGGT
This sequence comes from Limonium bicolor, assembly GCA_023374045.1. Lineage (NCBI taxonomy): Eukaryota > Viridiplantae > Streptophyta > Magnoliopsida > Caryophyllales > Plumbaginaceae > Limonium > Limonium bicolor. The sequence continues at coordinate 355,536,549 of CM041776.1, forward strand.
ATGTGTTAAACTGATAGCCAGTTAGCATGGCGCACTTGCCATAGCAAGTGCTGCTATAACAGGACTATTCGGGAAAATTTATAACCACTACGAAGTACTTAGTAAAGTACCATAAAGTTAACGAGACCGCTATGACCATGGAAGGGCTTAATAGCCTAACCTCTGTGATTGTAAGTACACCAGTCAGCAAGAAGCTAGACTTGGATAAGGTAAGAAGGTGTTGTGAAACCATGAAAATTTTTCTTTCCACCCAGATTTATTCAAACCCTTTTCTTTTCAAAACCAGACTTTCTTTCAAACCAACACTTCTTTCCAACCCTCTTTTAAACCAACCAGTGAAACCAAGAGCAACTGACAAGGATGCAACAGTGGATAAACTTCCCTCGATTAAGTTCGGGAAACAAGGAATGAATATTGTCACGGGACAATATAAGGGAGTTGACAACAGAATACTTCACCTAGGCGTGAACGGACACTACAAGTGTACCAACTGTGTTGTGGGACGACCGCACTCCGATAGGAGCATGTGGGCCTGACAGACCTACTCATGGGTTAGTTGGGTAAGTAGCAATGTATCAGTAAGATACCCCATATATGTATACGAGTAGAGTCCGAAACACGGGAAGTAGTCGACTCCGTCTACGGTCAGCAGTATAAAACGAACAAGAGCTAAGGATTACCAGGAATAGTTGAAGTTAGGAACCCAGTTAAGTTAAAAAGGACTAAAGGAACTAGTGAGTTTATTTCAAGGGAATGTAAAAAGTCAAGGAGTGCGAAGAGCACGGACTATTATGGAAGACACCACGTATGTCTTAAGGATCCTTAGGGATAAACATTATAGCTGGAATGGTGACCCAGCCTGTACATGGCAAAGCAGATGCCTAATGTGGATACATTAATGTGCAACAAACGGGATGAAACTCCCAGAATAAGTACCTACACTATCAAGAAATGTTAATCTTCACAGAAGAAGATAGTAACCAGTAAAACCGCGAAGGCGTAGCCAATGGAATGTACCAATAAGTGTGAGCCAAATGTAATGGCATAACTTAGCAACACCCAGGAGAAATCCTTAAAGGGTGTTTGCATCAACAATTGTTGAATGAAATGCACGACAGAAGCACAAGGGTTGAAACTAACACACAGTTTAGACATAAATTGTCAGGAGACGGACTGACAAACCTAAGGGGCATCCCATGAAAGGAAACGTGATGCAACGACCTTGTAATATTGTACAGAGAAGTACATGTGTGTGGACAGCCTATAATGAGCCCAGCTCAAGGCAAATAAGGCTTATAATCCAAAGCAGGATATATCATATAAATTCGATGATGGTAGAAGTTTAGATTGTATAAGCGAATAGAGTGGTAAACGAACCACTGCATTAAGAGTGGGGACACCTCTCGACATTGTGACACCGCAGGAGCGGTAACTATGTGAATCAAGTTCAAGAAATATGTTAAGGATTGACCATGTTGTTATTGAAAGAGAAATTAGCTTGATAGCAAGTGTGTATAAGTGAAACACCGAGCTGAATAACGCCGGCTTGTGACTCGAATGATCGATGCTCAAGGAGCATTTAGTGGTCATCCAAATGAGGGATGAACCATAATGTGAATAATGTAAATTTATGTGTGGAAGCTATGTGACAGTAAATACGATGTGAGTTAGTATTATACAATAAGTACGGTGCGCAACAAGCGACCGTTGTATAAATGTTGTCAACGATAATGTAACAGATAAAACCAGTTAAGAGTTAAACTCAGTGGAGATGCAAGATAAGTGATGTTAAACAAACTGAGCAATAAGCCAGTGGTAGGTATGTGTGATGAGGAACTCAGTGTGAATTCCATGGCGAATCGCATAAGGGATTTACTGTCGAGAGTTTACGCCTCTGCACTCTGTATGACTGAGTGTTTTGGTATTGCACTTGTGCAGTAATGAACGAATGAGATAGCTAGGAATTGGAAACATGTTGATTGTGGACAGATAATGTTATAATGGCCGATGCATAGGAAATGCAAGGCCGCACCAATAAGAGTGCTTGTACAAAACCGAATGTGAAAACATGATTAACAGTAAGTGACTACAGCAGCACTAACTGTCAAATATCGGTATGGAATATACCCCAAATGTTGGAAATAGCTGAGAGAGCACTACACACTAGGTAGTAGCTCAGTCTCAACCGACAGTAAGTCGGAAGGGAACAAGGCAATCATTGTGAAATACATAGTTGTATACACAGTAAATTGTTATGGAAGTGGATGGAGAATTGTGAAACTCACCGAATTCGCTAACGTAAGAGATACCACGCGACGGTTGAGAAACCATTGTTACCAAGATGAAGGTGACAATTGGGGATGTACAATACAGTAATAATAAAAGGGAGCAATTAAGCTCTACAGTTATTAGAGTTTCGCAGCAGAAACTAGTAAGCCAGTGATTCAAGTGTTGAATGTACGTGGTGAACATGAGTGGATGGCTAATTATTAACGCCTAAAAGCCTCACAGGCCAGGACCGAAACCGGTTATGAGTTACAACTCCAACGCGAATTCTTGGTTTAGGGACTAAACCGCTAATATGGTTAAGACCCTCTAACCAGAATCCATTGTGTAACAGACCGCGTGGAAGTTAAGATACTTCACGACGGTGAGACATTTTAAGCTAATGTTTAGTGATCGGTTACGTGGGCGTAATCCCTTTTAAGGGGGGTAGAGCGCAAAACCACTTGGTGTATATTACCGTACAAGTGTACGTAGTGTATGTGACCCATATTGTGCATAGCACAAAATATTGTTTGTTTGTGTGTGTTTGTTAACAGTTGTGTGTGATTGTACAAGTGTGGGGAGTAGATAAACTCCCGGGGGAACAAAAGCCCCGACAGTGTATAATGTAAAACACATGTATCGTATTTTGATAAAATATATGTGTATATATATACTATATAGTGATTCAAGAAAGGGCATGATACCGACATAGAACCTAGTGAGAATAAGATTCCCTAGGCAACATGATTAAAAGTGAATGGAGGTAACTGATAGACGGAGTTCTATCCTTTGGAGATGTTATGATCATGACTAGAATGATTTAAAAGATAGAAAATTGGAAATGAGTGACTTACTTGATGCTTGAAAATGAAGTGGGAGGTGGAACTTGATTTGCATGTGATCAAGGGAAGCCGAACACAAATTGGGTGGAAGGATAGTTCAACACTGATGCTGATCACATCAGGGTTGGATGATTCTTGAAACTCCCTATAAGTGGTCACAAATAACCACGCTAAGAAATGAAGCAAAGAGCTTAAGTTGGACTTGGAGTTGTGTGTGTTTCAAAAGGATTTAAATTGGTATTTATAAAACGTTGATGGATACTTTACATAATTAAAGTCTTCTTACTTAACCTCACAAGGAAATTTTAAACTTATGTGATTGTTTTAATCTCCTAAAGGCACGGGGACGGAAGGTGTCCATCGCGACCGTGTTCTACGGGATCACAGTGTATATCAAGGATATTTTTGATTGCTATACATGCTCTGACATGTTGTGTGGTATGTGTAATGAATGTTGTTTGACTTGAATTTCCTAAAGTGTATACTATCAAGGCCTATGAGTCTAAATGTGTGATGTAAATAGACCTACGTGTCTAAAGACTGTTATGTTATCGGGACCTACGTGTCCAAATGTTGTTAAGTATGTGTAAGTGTTGTTAAGATACCCGGACCATAGAGCCCGAGGTTATCATTTGGATATGTTATGTTATGTGTGAATGTGAATGTGTTGCCCGGACCATTAAGTCCGAGGTTGTGATGTAAGTGTGTTTGGTTAAGGAAGTTTATTTGCAAGTGATTCCTGTGTTCAAATTGAATGATATGTGAAAAGTGTGAACTTCGAGGACGAAGCTCTTTTAAGGGGGGTAGATTGAAATACCCCAAACCTGATATGTGGTTTAAATATCAAATTATGGTATGTAAAGGCTAAAAAGTGCCTTAGTAACATCAGTGAACAATATAAACCATAATAAATGCAATAAAGCATTAAGACACAGTTTGAGCAAAAACATGCTCTAAGCTATGAGTGAACTTGGTTAGGACCCAAAGAGCCTACCAAGACTTGATAACATTTAATTATGATTTAATAAGGCTAAATAAGTCCTTAGGAAACTTTGGTAGACAATGAAACCAAACAAAACACAAGGTAATACCTTAAAGTCAATATGAGCAAAAATGTGCTCTAAGCTTGGGATAAATGTGTATAAGACCTAATGGTCATACCTATACCTTACTTATATGTTAATGAACATATTAAATCAATTACTAAAGAAAACCAAGCTTGAAAACAAGTTAAAACACAAAATGTGCTTTAAGGAGTCTTAAAGCACGTTTTTGAAAAATTGTCTTGTAAATGAGTTTTGAATGGCTAAATGTCCATCATTACTCTTTAATTAACATGTGTACTATATAGTATCACATTTGGGTGGCCATATTAGTGGGAAATCAAAAATTTCACTTCTATGTGCTTGTTATTAGTGAATAGTGATTTTTATAACTAGTTTGTAACATATAATGTTATAAGTGATTAAATTGGTCAACAAAGACCAAAACACCCTCCTAGGCATAATGGTGGCCGGTTTTTGTAGAGAGGAGTCACCAAGCATGTTAACTTGTTAAGTAAATAAATGTGACTCATAGTTACTATTTGCTTTAAGACTTAAATATCTTAAAAGCAAATTCTATCTTCATTCTTCCTTCCTCCTTCATTTCACACGGTTCCACACTCTCTTCTTCCTCTCTTCTTCTTGTTCTCTCTCGGTAATAACACTACAACCATGGAAGTCCACCTTTGACCACATGTAAAATCTAGCTCACTTAACCAAATCAAAAACAAACACCACCATTCTCTTAGTTAAGCCAAGCTCTACAATCTTGTCTCTTCAAAGCTTCAAAACCTCCATTTCGGTGCCAAGAGAAACCACCATGGGAGGAGCTTGAGCTCATCTTTTCACATATTCTTGTTCTCCTTTGCTTCAAGGTAAGGAAACTCAAGAAAATCCATGTTTCCTCCATGTTTGCATGTTGTCGAAAATTCACCTCACAATGGTGTATTTATCTTGCTTGTTTTAGCTTCATTTGATCTTCCAAGGGCTAGGAGGAGTCCTCTCTTGATACTTGTTCAAGTTCTCTTCCAATTCAAGGTAAAACAATTACCTTAATGTGTTAAAACAATATGTGTAACTAGGGTTTACAATGAGATGAAGCATAATGCTTGAATACTCATTATGTGTTTGTATAATTTTTAGAAGTTGACAAACAACCAAACACCCCACCGTTTACAAGGAACCAAGAAAGAATTTGTGAGGAAAAAGAGGTAACAAACTATCTCAATGTATTTTAAATGCCTTAGGAAAATGAGCTTGATTTGCTTGATAAAATACCTAAGGAGCCAATGGTGAGTGACCTAGCAAAATGTTCTCAAGGAGACTAGTAAAAGAACATATGTTTTGGTGTATGTATTTGCAGGTCAAAGGCTTATTATGTGGGAAATTCAGTGTTTAAGGTTATGCAATTAAGGGCCTAAAGAGCCAAGCAATTTAAGTTATGCACTATATTGTGATGTAGTGCTTAATGTGTGAAGTTTGTGTATAGGTGTTTTTTATGGTTTTAGGTGTTTCTTGAATGAATTAAGGTGAAAACCTAAGTGTTTGGATGTGGGTATATGCTAGAGAAGCTATGGCCAAATTTAGTGAAAATGTGTAAGAATTCTTTCTAGTGTTTTTTTTTAAGAAGTTGTGAAAGGTTTAGTTAGTAAGAAAAGAAGTTGAGAGATGATGATAAGGGTAGGGGAAAACCCCTTGGTATTGTGGTCATTATAGGTGAAATGCCACCTAGAAATCTTAAGGAGAAAACATTGTAAGTGTTAGGATTTTGTGGAGATGTAAGTAAAGGTTTAAGGAATTAGGAAAAATAGTTTTGTGAGTGTTTAAGAATATCCTAAGGGTGTGTTTGAAGTGCCAAATGATGTTAGAACATTAAGAGGCCTTAGGAGAAGTTTGGTGAAGATTTGACAAAGTTTGGGCAAGTTTAGGAGGCGACCGACCCAGGGGCCGACCCAGTTTGTGGGTCGTTCGAGCCTCTGTAAATGTTAGAATGTTTTCGGTAATGGTCGCGACCCAAAAGGGGTGGGTCGGACATGGGTCGTCGGTCAAGTTACAAAGGAGGAAAAGGTTCGCACATGGACCGCCCCAGAATGGTGGGTCGGACGTGGGTTCGGACGGCATGTTTGTAAGGAAGTAAAAGGCTGTAATGGACCGACCCATTGTGGTTCGGTCGTGAAAGGGGTCTGTAATGGACGACCAGCTGTGGGTCGGTCGGTGGGTCGGTCGGACCAAAAATGTTGTTTAAGGTATGATGAATGAAATGATGTGTAATGATGGGGATGATAGGTAATGATGTTATAAGGATGTTGAGGACATGTAAGGTGAGTTTAATGACAATTAAGTGGGTTAAAAGTTGTATTAAAATGTGAGAGTAAAACAAGTTAAAAATGTTAAGTTATGTAACTAAGTTAACGGGAAAAATTAGGCATTGACATTAAATGATCAAGCAAACCCCGATGTTAATGAAAACACGTGTGATGTTAACAGTTGTTCGAGAATTGCTCGAGGAACATATAAGGACAGGATAAGTGGACTCCGGTGACAGGTATGGTTTTCTTGCAACCTGTGTCCTAACGGATTACACCGGTGTGTGCCAATGTGTTTTTCTGTATGTTTGCCACGTTATGATATAAATCATGAAACGAGTTTACAGTCATTATGTTATTGTATGTTTACGTGCCGATACCGGTAACCTCTAATGCGCTTGAAGGGCTAGTTAACCACTATTAGGTAAACGTAAGAGAACGGTATCCGGTAATAACGTTTCCGACTTAAGGAACGTTCTAACCACGGCTATGCGTGAGTTGGCTATGTGATGTTTTGTGTGTGATGTTTGTATGTGAATGTGGACTCTCTCTTCCCTTGTGTATGTCTGACAAGACTTAACTCAATGTTGTGATTTGTTTGATAAAGTTCAAAGTTGAACTACTAATAAGTGCTAACGGGGGAGTGAGGAGTCCGGTCTGTTCCGGCCACGCGTGTGAGTATGGGGGTCGTTGTCATAGCAGGTTCGATCCTCTCTGTATGTTATGGTTGTTTCCAATTTGGTTCCCAACCTTCCCTTTAGCTTAACCAAGGCTATTACTGACTCACGTCGGGCCACAGGGGCATACTATTGTTATGTTTGTTTCGGTGTGCTTGGATCACTATATCCGAGACACCTTGTGTTAAGTTAACCGTTCATTTAACGAGACGGTAACGAGTTATGTAACGAGCTTATCATGAGACTGGCAACAATCTCTAGGCTCACCAGTATGTTGGTGATGTTTGGGGCGGTTCCTAAGAAAATCATTCCCGTTGTGTTATGTGTTTTGTTGTGATGCAATATTTATTGCGGTGTATGTTGTGCACATGGAAACGTGCAAAATGTTGATAAGTTTTGTTATGTAGTGTATGTTAATGTTGTAAAAGGTGAAGTGTGTGGATCATGGAAATGGTTCCAAGTTTGTGATAAGAGGCATTTGAGGATAACCCGATTTAAGGGTATGTGTCGTCTATTAAGGAAGTAGCTCCGTTGGAGGAGAAACACTCTAGGGATGATGAATATATGGGTGATTTATTAAGTAGGATGTATTATCCGATTGTTGAGCCCATTGAGGCGAAATGTTTAATGTGTGTGTTTGTTGCTACATGTATGATTTAAATATAATCAACTGCATGTTAAGATGACAAGTAGTTGTGCGTGGCCGATAGCATGCGGGCTGCGGGATTACCATACCAGCAAAGGTGCTGAGCCCATTGGGGCCACCCCTTTCTCTTCTCTTCTTATTTCAGGTACAGAGAGCTGGAAGCCGTCCGAGAGTAAGACGGGGTAGACATTGTACAGGGGTAATCATTTAAGTATGTACAGTAGGTGTAGTAAGACCGATATTGTTGTCGGCACCAGTCTAAAATACTCGGTATAGTTGATAAGGTATATGTTGTTGTTGTTGTGTCGGTAATGTAAAGGAATATCAATGTATAGTCGCTCGGGAATTTAGCCCATCAGACCGGTACATTGTGTATGTATAGCCTTGTTAGCCACGTGGGGTGGCTAACGGCGTGTAACACCAACAAGTATAGTAATGTGATAAGGTTGTCCTTCCGCTGCAGTTTGTTGTAAGTAGTTTTATGGTGGATGGGGTGTTACAATATAAATATATATGCACAACTAATCTTAAGAAAATAAGATGAAACGATAATAAACTAGTAATATGAGAATAAAGAATTTAGTAGTTGAGTTCATAAATTGAAACTCACTAATTGATGAATGTATGATTTTTAGTAGAGTGTTGAATAAAATTAATATGATAAGAGTTAGAATATAAAGGAGATCAATGGGTAAAGTGATATGAGAAGTATATATAAAACTTTAGTCTAATAATTAGTTTTGGTAACATGACAATACAATTACAAATAGAATATAATGAAGGGAGGTAAGAATATAACTCAATAATTTAGGAGATAGATGTTTGAAATGGGGGATAAAATAATATTAATACCTTGGTAAAAATGTGCTTGAATAAGCTTAGTGTATTAGTATATATATAATGATATTGGTATCATATGTTGAATTGGGTTAGCATCGTATATTATAAGATATTTTATAAACAAATAACATTTCAAGTATGGATGGTTAATAGATTAGTCGGCTTATTGTAGACAGGCAATGTGTTAGTTAATGATAATATAATCACTTAAATTTACCAACCCGAGATTATAACATAGATAATAAGGTGATATACATCCCAGAATAAAACTCTGACTTGTTGAATTTATTTAATGACCTTCCCTAATGTATTTTGACTTGAAATTTTAACCATAAATTTCTTATAAACTAATGTTTATTTTCAGGTAATTAATATGGGTTTTGAGTTTTTAAACGTAAGTTATAATTTTGTAAGTTCTGATTATTATGGAATTATTTAGATAATTTAAAATATATTTTTAGGAAATAAATTTTTTATAATATGACTAAAATATCATAGTTACTATATATTAAATTTGGGAATTTTTAGACAAGAGTAAATGGGTCTAAATATTGTGTTTATGAATTTTTCATAAGTTATCTTATAATATATGGTTTAATGTAACCCAAACTTAAAGTATAGTCGATTAATGAACTTTATAGGTTGGGAAAATATAATAAGACTAAACTATCATTTAATACACAATGCTAATAAATATTTTGGGTATATCTTTTAAGTGAAGTAAAAGTTGTTTACATATATATATATATATATATATATAATATATATTATATATACTTATATGAGAAAATAAAATAGGAACTTATATTAAATCGAGGTATTATTAAACTGAACTACAATATTATTATGGAGGTTAATATGCTTAAATTTAATTAGGGCAAACACTTTATTTTATAAACCATATATCAGTTGTGGATATGTCTAAAAGATATTAAATATAATTAAATACAATAGAATTTCTTAAAGAATGTTTTGGATAAATCTAAGGAAAATATAAGTGTAAATATAAATAAATTAGAAGTAAATAAAAGAAGTAACATACCTTATGGGAAACGTATTAAGAGGGAAAAATTGGGATAAACCTAATTCATACGTGACAATTAAAAATATTAAATGTTAATGTGACATCTAGGGGACTATTAGGGGGAAGTACGTATCCTAAACCTTAAATAGGTGACAAAGTAAGTTAGCCAAGCGTAACCAAAGGGTTTAATTAAACTAAACCTATAATCAGGAGTAGTAAATGGAATAAGTTAAGTATACATTAAAGATTAATTACGAGATCTAGCCAGATCCTTAGGAGGGAGTAACTGTAAAACAAAAATATAGACTAATAAGAAGGAGGATGTGTAGCATTATAGTGCCTTAACTAATCAATGCTTGGGATACTTTAATTATAGGTGATTAGTGGAAGTAGTTCGCATTTTCAAGTTTGGTTACTGCTTCTACACATACCAGGTACGATTGCTTGTACGAATTGTTGTACGATGTCTTGTAAGATGGTTGTAAGATTTCTTGTATGATTTCTTGTACGATTTCTCGTACTCAGCTTGTTGTGTTTTGGACTCTATGGAATGTTTTGTACGATTTCTCGTACTCAGCTTGTTGTGTCTTGGACTCTATGGAATGTTTTGTACGATTTCTCGTACTCAGCTTGATGTGTTATGGACTTTATGGATGTTTTGTACGATTTCTCGTACTCAGATATTTTTGCTAATGGACTTTATGGAGTGTTTTGGGAAAACGCCAACTGATCTTGAATGGATTTCAAAAGAAATTGTTTGTGTGACTAACTCAGCCTGTGGTGACTGACTGAGCTTGAATGTACAACTTTCATGATTATTGGTTCCTCTTATCTGGTTACCTCATTAGATATTGACTGTTGAGGGTTTACGCCTCTGCACTCTGTAGACTGAGTGTTTTGGTATTGCACTTGTACAGTTAATAGTCTAGTGGGAATATGGGAAATGTCAAACTTGGTATTGGGTATGGATTATTTCTAGTAAGTGGTGCACTCACTTTCACCGATGACTGAGAACGGGTCGGTGGCAGCGGAGGTCTGCTATACCTCGTCCATATGGACAATGACAGCGGAGGTCTGTTTACCGTCCTTGTGACAACTGACTGGTGGTGGGGCCATCTCTCCCAACGGGTTTATTCCACTCTGAGTTAAGGTTCTGGATATCTTCTTACATTTCCAGTCTTGTGACTACTGGGGTCAATCTAATCCTAATTGGAACTGAATCTAACTTAAGCAATGGATGTTCACTAACTTCTGGCGTGGTTTCTTTATGTTGGCACACTTTACCTTCATGTTATTCATCTCTATCCTTGACTTGTATCATTTGACTTGGTGTTTTTGTGTGCCTTGATCTTCTGCTTTTGTTCTAAGTGTTTGGCTTCATTTTATTGTGTATTTTTAAGAGTTATGCTTTAAGCTGTTGTTTGGAGAGTTGTACCAGTTCCATTCCAGGGAACTGACTCACCCCTCCTGGGGTGCTGCTTGGTTTCATCTTGCAGGTACGAATTGCATACAGGTAGCCACGAAGAGTATGAGTGTATGGGATGGGAATTAGGAACTTTGGAGAGCTATTGTATTTTGTTATTATTCTTTATGTTATGTTTTCTCGAGTTCAGGACCGTAGCTTTTGTAATGTCATAAGTTGTAATTGGTGAGGTTTGGTTTGTGCCGGGTGTTTGGAACCCGATGATCTGTAATCGCCTTAGTATTTTATTTCCGCTGCATTATGATAAGTAGGGGCGTACAGAAAGTGGTATCAGAGCGTAGTAGTTACGCTCTGAGCCCGAGGAAAAACAAGGCGAGTGAAATACTTGGAATATAGTGTGCCCTTAAAACTGGGGAATTGGGTAGAATTGGGAAGTGAGGATTTCAGAAAGGCGCGTTAGCCTTACCCCATACTTCACTTTACTTGCTTAAATTACTACACTTATTCTTGAATGCTCTATCTATGCACCATCCTATAGAATTTCACACCTCTACTACTAAGACGGTTTGTCTTTATACGATCAAGGGATTATAGGGCGTGGTGTGAGACCTTGCAAAAAATATAAATTGGGTTGAAATGTACTGTGAATATTTAGATACTCAAAATGACTATCATTGATGTTGACACGACATGAGTCAAACCCCACTTGATTTGAGTTTCTTTATAGGGAATATAAATGTGGTGGAACCAGGTCTTTGGAAATAGCAAGATTACTGTATTAGCCATAGCGTAGTATTACAAATATTTCTAATTTTCTAATAAAGGATGATAGATATCATGCCTAAGGTAATAAATTAGAAATAAAAAGTGTGTAATATATTATTAAGGATCAAATACGTAAGATAACCTAAATGTTAGAAAATCCATAGGAAAAGAATTAAAAGATAATGGATTAGTGGTGGATCCATAACCCACAGGTTTCATGATCAAAACTTAGTTGTTGATGGATCATGTTCATTAAAAGTAAGGTAAATCTTTAGGATTTTATGAAGGGATTTGGAAATTGGTTTACAGAATAAACAGTTGAAAGTGAAAGTTGGAGATCCAAATTGTTCGAAATCAACTGGGCGGATATTAAATTATATGTTTTGAGAATACTACTTATCAAAATGCTAGGAAGAAGTAACTAGGGATTCATGCAAGTATATTTCGGTATATGGTTAATAGGTACTACCATACAAGTACTTAGTAAGGGTTATTTGGAATTTTCATAATTATACATATTGGAATAGAGTAACAATTGAATAGTTTGGGAAGTATGTATTTGGCGCTTTACGAATTTGGTAAACCTGGTGGAAGGTTGAACTTGGTCCTGGCCAGATCAAGGGATACTGGACACAAAATGAGGTTGAGAGGTAACTCAACTTTGGCACTGGCCATGTCAAGGTTGGGTGATCCTTGAACTTCTTAAATCGTGATAAAAAAAAAAGATGAGTAATTTATTACGCAATATACATAGTTACCTTGATAATTACACTAAGCAAGAGAAGTTTTTAAATGGAGTATCATAATATAAGTGGGTAATAATGTATTTCACATGAATTATATTTCTTAAACAAATAGTTAGTTATAATATAATCAGTGTATTCTGTCACTAACTAATATCTTGATAATCCTATTCAATCGGGAATATATAGTCAATTATATTACAACCTAAGAGTAGTATGTTCTTTCTATCTTGAATGGTAACTAAAAACCACGATAAACTTCAGCCTGGAACATTTGACATTCCATACTATTAAATAACGTATAGATAAACACCCACCTAACCCTAGGTTGAGAGGTAATTCATTACACAAAATTATTATTTCTTAAAGATATAGTTAGTTAATTATAAAACTGTATAGTTATCATTAACACATTTAATAATCATACATGTTTAATCAATAATACAAAGATATACACATTCCTTCAACCTTTAGCTTAAATGGTAACTAAGCAACTACAACAACCTCCAACCTGAAATAACCAACATTACCTAGTATTAGACCATTAATATTATATAGATCCACACGCATACCTGGTACTAGCATAACTCAATAATTTAGTGTGCCTAAAAATTCACTAAGTTGTTACTCAACCTAATAACTAGATGTTGTTCTAGGATAGAACTACTTACTTAAATCATGGGGTTGAGGACGCTACTTGGGAGACTGAGGACTCCATGAGAGTGAAGGACCCCACACCTATTCACATGATATTTCCCTATATTCTTGCTTTCAATGGGTACCCGTCGTAGCGGTACGAGGGCGTACCTTAGCTCTTTAAGGGGGGGGGTTAGTGCATACTCTTTCTTCGTCACCCATCCAGATTATGCCTGTTTGTTTTATTAGTAGAGTGATGGAGAGATGTATGTATATACTTGGTTTATATATTGTGTGATTCTTGATTCTAGCTAGAAATATCTGGTTTGGGTTTATGTTGAGTAATGAAATATCTTGGTTTGGTTTGATGTTGAGTAATCATGAGTGGAATTTGGAAACAGAATGGATGGAAATACATTGTGGGAGAAATTACATTTGGTATGGATTGGTATGGAATTACCATTTGGAATTATTATTCAATGGACATCTTGTAACACCCTACTATTAATACAGTGCTACCGTCCAATTTCCTACATATCAGATACACGCAGCGGATATATGCTACATACAGTGGGTGATACAATGCCGTTAGTCACACCACGTGACTAACAAGGCTACTACTTCTACATCAGCATCGGTCTGATGGACCGGAATCCCGAGTACTACAAGTCTACAATACGTTCTCGTTTACCAAATACTACTGACAATCTTCTTCAGTACAATACTCCAAGTACGATACAGTATAATCTACATACCGAGTTTACTAAGTTCCAATTACAATTACGGTACTCCTTCAATCTCATACGTCTCCTTACGAGTCTACACACTACCGTTCCTCACAACTACTTACTTTCTAAATACAGGGTGTGCCGCCGGACTCTCTCATTGGCCACATCCGCTTCGGGGTACCTGCACAACTTAAAAAATGTCCCCGAAGGGGTCAGCTTTCGCCGAGCATGATAACCGCATACCCGCGTACTAGTGAGGGTACGCCGACCACTTGGTCGAATACATGCGGTTCATTTATTCACACAACATGCATACATGCTTTCATACTCAATACTACATTACTTTTCACAAGGCATACATACACACATACATTTCATTGCTTCAAGGTACACCCAATACAATCATCCAATACATACTTACCTTTTCCCGAATACACATACGCATTATATACACAATATACAATACTGTTAGCTCATTGGTCCACCCGGGTAATCGGGTGGAGATTACTCTTTTCTCGTTACTTCATACATACGCATACATAATCATACTCATACTTACTTACGGACCCATACTTACTTACTCTACTCTACTAGGTTAAGTCGTCGGGACCTCCGGCCCCTGGGGACTACACCGTCCCACCTCCGGGATTTACTTGACTCAATAATCCGGGATGCTACCCATTTAAGGATTTGGGGCCGCGGACCAGTTTAAGAGTCAGGGAATTGCAGCAAAACCTCTTGTGACTCCGCATCCTCACGCGTGGCCGAAGCTATATCGGACTTGTACTCATTCCAATTTACTCACTAAGTTAGGAGTAGCTAGCTAGTAAGGAATTAGCACAAGTCAACATTCAAGCCACAATAGTACAATTACCCATATACACATACATACGAGATGCATACAATATACAAGTACACTACAAAATACAAGACGCATCATCATCATTCATATGTTTCATGAATATACAAACTATTGTTCAAGACAAATATCAAGAACAATGTAAAACAAGCACAAGTAAGTGCAATATAATCCGATTCGTGCATTTATCTTATTAGGTGTCTCAAATAAGCATACAAATCGGGGTAAACCAGATTAGGATACAGGGCATGAAGAAATCATCCCTTTCAACCGTTGTATTTGTATCCCAACGTTCCTCCGGTTTTCACCAAATCAAGTCCTAATTATGTACATACAATGAATGATTAACTATTACAATAACTTTACTGTACCCCTATTAAGTTCCCTTACTCATACTTACTATGTCTTACAATCTTATACTTACACTTTACTGCTTACTTTTCATTTCCTTAAGTTTATTTCTTACTCAAGATTGGCATGCTTACTTACATGCATACATGTATATATACATATATATATATATATATATATATATATATATATAGATATATAGTTATTATTTAAAAAGAATTTTTTTTTTTTTTTTTTTTTTGTCAGGACCGGACTGCGACCGACCTTGCAAGTCCGGTCCATTCCAGTAGCTATCTATACCGGAAATTTCTGGCCCGACCGGAACTTGCAAAGTCCGGTCGAAGTTCGGTCGATTCCAGTAGCTATCCTTGGGAAATTTTCTGGACCGACCGAACTTGCATGTCCGGTCGCAAGTACGGTCGATTCCAGTAGGTTACAGGATGGAAATTTTTCTGGCCGACCGAACTTGCAAGTCCGGTCGCAAGTTCGGTCGATTCCAGTAGGTTACAGACGGGGGAAAATTTCTGGTCCGACCGAACTTGCATGTCCGGTCGCAAGTCCGGTCGATTCCAGTAGCTCACCCGTCTTTGTAAGTCTGGCTCGACCGAACTTGCAAGTCCGGTCGCAAGTTCGGTCCGGCCCAGTATTTGCATTTTAAATTCTATTTTCAGTCCTCTCTTTCACTCATTACTCCCCCATTGTTCCTACACTTAATCCCACATGTTATAACACTAATTAAACCTCCTAATACTCCTTAGTTCATTCACCAAATCCATTACTAAATCCATCAAACAACTTACACAATTCCTTACTTCCTTTCAACACTTACAATAGTTTTCTCTCCTCTTATGATACAGATTTTTCTACTACTCCTACCATTCAATATTTCCTCCACCAAGTTACTCCTAGCATCCCAAATACCTCCTCTTACCATGCCAATTCATTTCCAAACAATTGCACCATCTATACCCAAATCCAACATTAACTTACCAAGTCTTATACTCTAGTTCTTCCTAGTTTCTCCAAAGCACTCAAATACCTTTTTGCTACAGATTTGTCATTTACACTCCTCTTCTATGCCTCCCCCTTCTATCGACATTTCTACACCTTTAATGTATTTAGGGTACATTATTCATCTCTCTCAACTTACCCTCCATCTTCCTCAACAAAATCTGTTACACACTCACATTAGTCACCTAGTTTCTAACACACTAAGTGTTCCATTCCTAGGTAAATTTTGCCATAACCTCCCCTATAATTTTACACTCTCACCACATATCCTTGCTCACATTTCAAACACTTATTTCACCTGTTACAATAACCAACAATATACAAGCTCCCATTCATAATTACTAATACCGAAACACTACAAAAATTCCTGCACTCAACAACTCAATCCCAATCTGTTTTGACAAGGTTTAAGATGTCTTTTAGAGCTTCAAAATACTCATACTATCCTACGCATCACACTACTAATGCATTACCGTTTTACAATACTTATTTTCATTCCTAAAAATCTGTTACACATACATTTACAAGGCTATACAAGGGTGAGCATCATTTACCTTCTTCCACTTCTAGTTCCTTTCTTTCTTCCTTGCTTCTTCTTTCCTCTTCCTCTCCTCTTCTAACGGTTTGTAAACCAATTCTAACACTACAACCCGTACACATACATGTTTCAATACACCATACTAACCCTAACCATTATTTAAGCTTAAATGTACATTGTAGGGTTTAGGAGTTTATATTACCTTCCAAGGGTGTAAATGAAGCTTGGAGTGGTTCAAGAACAAGATTTCCAACTTCAACAAGCCAAAATCGGCTAGAACACAAGAGACCAAACAAGGTTTAGTCTCAATTTCCGTTTTGCCTTTGAGGCTAGAAAAAGATGGAGTTTTCAAAGATATTTTTACCTCAAAAGAACAAGGAGAAGGGGGGCCTTCTAATGGTGGTGTTGAAGCTCCAAATGGGACATACCCATGAAAACGAAATTGCTTGTTTTCGAATTTTGAAAGGATGAAAGTGTAGCTCTTGGTGAGAGGATTACAATGGTGGTGTTTTTATAATTTTTGGAAGAGTATTGAGGGAGTTACAAGGGAGAGAAGGTGAGTTTTGTGTGTTGTTCTTCTTGTTCACCATGGAAATCGCATGGGTTGGGGGGAAGAAGAAGAAAAGAGAGAGTGAGGGAGGGGGATCTTACGTGAGAGAGAGAATGAGATAGGAGAGAGAGTGGTAAAGTGAGGTGAGTGTTTACTTTTTGATTTTTAATTGCTTTTGTCTTTAGCTAATAAGAGAGAGTAGGGTGTGTGTGTGATATGTAAAATCGGACACACACAGCAACTATGGGGGTTTTAAAATTTCATTTACAATATTGGACACATAAGTTGTGCTATTTATACTTCTACCCACAACTTCCGTTTTTGACAGTTTTTACTAAAACTCTCGTTTTATTGATTTTATTGGTCCTAAAGCTTCACTAATATTTATTAATGATTATTTAGTTGACCACAACTGTTACGAGTCTATTTGACCCGCTCAAAGACTCGTTTTCCGGTTACCTCGAAAAACGTGCTTTAAGGTTCGTTAGTGATTTTAATCCATTTTAAGGATCCGTTTTCTTCGGGATTTGTTCCCTAGTATCTATTTAGACTTAATTAAGCCTTTAGAATCCTTATAATACGCTAACCGAGGTCTCATACCTCCTATGGTTATTTAACGCTTATTTAGCGTTTTTCGCTTTTAAGCATTTCTTCATTTCTTTTGGATTTATTTTCCTTACCAATATTATTTAAGCATTATTAGGCTCTTAATTACATATTAGGATAATTTAATTGCCATATTTAAGGTCGGGGTATTTCAATCTACCCCCTTAAGAACTTTGTCCTCAAAGTTGTTCGAGGTATGGGTTTACACTGCTTACTATCTTACGTGTCTAATACCGCGGTCATACATGTTTTCCTTACTAATTCCTAAATCCATTACTCAAGGTTTCTCCTTTCCCTGTCATACCTATGTACAATACTTACTCCCATCCATATTACTATCAACCGTTCGGTTCCTCATTACAACCCTTATACATACATACAATGCAAAGCTATTCCCAAGGCAATGCAATACACAATACAATTCCGCAGGCATTCAGGTCATCTCGACACGGGACTCCTCTATGTCCCGCTGCCCTTGGAATAATACCACATGCTACCTTACTATCTTCTCCGGTACCTATTTCTAGTAGATCCTCATTCTCCATACTAAAGGGAATTCTCTCACTACTACCAATTATAATTTTTCTAAAACATACGACTCCAAATTCCAATTTATATTCATTACTTCTATCCTAAGTGATTCTTGTGACCACTTAAGGGGAGCTTCAAGAATCATTCGACCCTGATGTGATCAGCATCAGTGTTGAACTATCTTTCCACCCCAATTTGTGTTCGGTTCCCTTGATCTGATCAGGATCAAGTTCGACTTCCCACATCAGTTTCAAACAAGCAAATAATTCAATTATTTTCATGTTTTATCTTTTTACTTTCTAGTCATTATACATCTCCAAAGGATGGATTCAATCCATCAATCATCTCACTCTATTTCCCAAATGCTTTACTCCATGGTTCAATCCTAGTGCTCATTTCCTCAACCTTCACTACTTTCATCCATTACTCACCATCATATCCTATATTATAACTAAGGAATACTCATTTCTGAGATTTAGTTGTCTTCAATTGTTTCAAATATTTTACTTACGATTCCACTACTCATAAACTCATTCTCCTAGACCATCATTCGTACTACTTCTTCAAAGGTTACAATACTTGTGGAGCTCGTCACTACTCATTACTTTTCTTTTACTAATACTCTACACTGGTGTTACAAGATAGGTACGTTCCTCCTATGGTATTTGCATGTTTAATGCTTATTACCATAATTACAATATGGACGAGTACTTATGTCTATTTAACATAGTATCAATCATTAATTTGATTCTCATTTGTGCCATGAATTATGGTTTATGTGTTTTATTTACAAAACTTACATCAAGCGGTTTTCGCTCTACCCCCCTTAAAAGGGATTACGCCCACGTAATCTACCATATGTTATTATTATTAAACATTGGTTTAATCAATTTGGGCAACTGAAGCGTTTAGCTTCACTACGGTAATTATACAATATACTCTGGTCAAAGGGTCTCAACCATACCAATGGTTTAGTCTTTGCACCAAGGATTTCTATATGAGTTTATTTAACTCATCATTAATTCGGTTCTAGCCTATTAGGCTTCAGGGCATTAATAGCCATTTGCTATACTTACTAACTGGGGCCCACTAGCTTCTGCTGCGCGACCCTGATAACTCGGGTTATTTACCCTTCGTGATATCCTTAATGTACTATGCATCACCTTTTATCCGTCTATTATGGGCATAAGGTTTATTAACAAATGCGGTATTCTTTTACCGTGTTTGAACTCAATGAGTTTAAGGTTTATAACCAGCTCTCTGGTAATCTTCTGCACATGCTATTCGTGCTTCTACGATTATTCGTTAAGCTCCTCCGACTTATTGTCGGGCGAGGTTAAGTCACTACTTAGTTGTAGTGCTTCCTCTGGTGTCACTAGCCTCTGAATTCTACCAGTTTCCCTGGTTCAGTACAAGTGTTCTTTACTTGTATGACCTTGCATCTCTATGCGTCGGTCCTAGTGACTTTCTTACGTCTCTTTTCACTCCTCATTCCAATGGAATTCACACTGTGATTGTTAGTGTATTGTACACTCTTCGTGCTT
The DNA here is from genome assembly GCA_023374045.1 of Limonium bicolor. Classification (NCBI taxonomy): domain Eukaryota; kingdom Viridiplantae; phylum Streptophyta; class Magnoliopsida; order Caryophyllales; family Plumbaginaceae; genus Limonium; species Limonium bicolor. The sequence continues at coordinate 355,556,480 of CM041776.1, forward strand.
CTTTGGCCTTAGGCCGCACGTTTGTCGCTAAGCTTGCTTAACTGGCTAATGCCATGTTTGTTGGTGAAAAGAAGGATTTACTACGGTTTACATTCTCCATATCCCTAGCCATCCCATTAGATCATTAGCTGCACAAGTGCAATACCAAAACACTCAGTCATACAGAGTGCAGAGGCGTAAACGCTTGACAGTAAGTCACTTATGTGATGGGAAAGAATATTTCTGCCCGTTATTTCGTACTTATACTCCGTGTCATTATCTGCTACTTCCTCATATTGGTCGCTTGTTGCGCACCGTATTCTTACTCATTATACAACATCGTTTTTACTGTTTCTGTAACTGTGATAATTTCTCTTTACTCATTGCCATTGTCATTGGCACCATTCCCTTATGGTATGAGTACCCTGGGGTTCCCAATGTTCGTGTGTATGACGATTGTTGTAGCGTACCGCACTGCTTATCTTCCCATAGTGGGGATGTTTTATTTCGGTTTAGGTTTCATGTGTAGGTTGGCTTACCTCACATCATACTCATTATTGTGATACAATTCACCAAGTATCTTGGTTGACCAAGGGTGAGATAACTCATCGGGTCATAAGCTCTCTTGAGCGTTAATCATTCATGGTGTTCAGTGTGCGTTCACATTGATTGCTTTGATAGTTATTGCCTTTCGGTGCTGAGCATTGGTTTAGGCTCTGGCTGTGTAGTTTTGCTTGTTTGTATACTACCAGGACATCCCATGAAACTTCAAGGGTTTTCTGGTCCCGTTCTCCAACTGGAGGGTATTCTATCACTGACAAGTGAAGGTTCTTGTTGAGGGGTTTGTCTCCACTCATAGGTCTAATGACAAGGTTTGCTATGTCGGTGTTTACACAATGGTCCACTATATGTTTGGGTGCATATGGAGTATGCTTACCCCTTTAAGTCGTAATGGTTTGGAAATCTCATTTCCCGATTCCATCGCCTCTTGGCAATGTCTATATGCGTAGGCTTCATTGTTATAGTAGATGGAGACCTTTCTAAGGATTCACATCTTCACCACCTTGGTGGTCTTTGGTTAACGAGGGGTACTTTCCCTTGGGTTCTCGTAGTGTCCAAGTGTGGACTAGGCCATTGTTGGCATTATCATGATTCTTATGCCTCTGTGTACAATTGCTACAGAAGGCATGAGGGGTATTTAACTCCGTCAACTGTATACTAGACTGGTGCTCTAGTGACAGTGACACTGAGGTGGCCATTACTACAAGCCACTCAGGATGTTGGGTTGGATTTATGGTCCGGTTGTTGATTTCTTGTCGTATGAGGCAATATCTCTTGTAGGTCTTGTTAACAATTGGTGCCGGTTTTGCAACCGTTTAAGTTTTATAACGTATCTGGTTTACGACTTTTGAGCCGTATTGCTGCGAGCTATGCTCTTTGCAAGCGGCTTATACATGTTTCCACTCCACGTATACCGTCATAGGTTGGAGGTATTATTGGGCTCCATGGTAAGTCGTGGCATCACGCTTCCGTTCATAGGAGACCCTTTATGCAATCAGGTGTTAATAGGTGTCTCTCAGTATTTTAGGGCATTTCCTGTAAAGTGAAATCCCTTCGGTGTCCTAACCGAGTGTTCGTTTTAGCTCCCGTGCTCATGTCGTTACGGTTGCTCGACTGTTATTAACGCAGACACCCTTCAAGGATCGCTCCTGGGTGTTGGTGGCTGTGCCGTTACATCCAGCTAATGTTTATAACGTGTGTCGTCTTCTATACCGTCTTATGGTATTGTACTTGAGTCGTCCCTTTTGGGTTATGACGTCTCCCGTTCTTGGGTAGACTGTTTACGCTTGCTCCTAGTATTCTTGACTAGGTTTATATCCTCTCAAATGATGGGTTGTGCTCCGTAGTAATCTTGTGATTGCTCTTGGGAATTCGCCCCGTTTGCTGAGTATTGTTAGGTTCACGTCAGGCATTCGCCTTAATGTGTTTAGGCTGGGCATTCCATCCAGCTGTCAGGTAATTGCTTGGATTATTTGAGACATATCCAATGTCTATACTTACTAGCATGTGCTCTTTGCACTTCCTAGTTCTTCCTCATCTTCAGATGGATTCTCTGAGTTCCTTTATGCTTGATCCTCTGAGGTGTCCAGTTGTCTTGGGTTGAACTTACTGATAGTCCGTAGAACGGAGCTGACTACTTCCCGTGTGTCGTACACTACACGTGCACATACGTGGGGTACCATGTTGATACGTTGCCACTTACCCAACTATATGTCAGGCCCGCAAGCTCCTTCGGAGTGCGGTTGTCCCACATCCCGTAACGGGTACACTCGTAGTGTTCGTCACACGCCTAGGTGAAGTATTATGTTGCCAACTCCTCTTGTATCATTCTATGATACTCACCATAATCATGTTGGTTCGGTTTTAAAATCCAAGGTTTTTAAAGAGGTTTGAGGTTTTGAAAAGAAAATTTCGGGTTTTAAAACAGTGGTTCGGTGTTAAAAGAAATCTCTCATGGCATAGCCATGTTTGAGGTCTTGACCAAGTCTAGCCTCTCGCTGACTGGTATGTTCTAAGTACAGTGGTCGGGCTGTTAGGCCTTTCCAAGGTTCCATTCCTTCAGTTTTAGGATGTTTGATCCTGTGGTTGTTTCGTTACTGTCACCGTACATTACTATGTACTTGTGACGTGTTAGTATTCCTTACATATCTTTGTCTTTACTGCACTTGCCGTGGCAAGTGCGTGGTACTGGTGGTTTTTGGGTAACCTTATACTAATCTTGGTAGGGTTTCCATTTGTGTTTGTTAGTCTCGTCGACTCTTCCTTTGATCTTATTGATCTTCAATTGGTATACTCGCTCCTTTAGGTGGCTTCTAGGTGGTCCAGACATGGCTGCCGTAGACCCGGGTACTCCTCCACTCCTTGGAGGTTCCCGTTCTATTTGGTTTAGTGTCGCTCCTTGTGGCTCGTTCCCACCCATCAGTGGTGGTTACTGAGCCTTCCTTTTCTAGGCACTACTCTTGTAGTCCTATTGAATTATATCCCGTGGTTGTCCTTGTAGTTTGTCTGAGCCATGTTGGCCAGGTGTTACAGCCTTTTGGCGTTTAGGTTTGAGATTAATCGCTACCGACTATGTCCTTAGTCAGCTAGCATACCGTTAGTGGTATTGTTCAAATATTACTATCCCGTAGACTTGTGTCTCGGTTTCTGTTATTACTCTCTTTTTCCATTTCATTGCACAGTTAGTGCTCCTTTCCTGCTGCTGGTTGTCTAGCCAGGTCTCGCGACTGCTAAGCACGTCGCCCCATGCTGTTGTAAGTTGTCGCCTCCTCGTGGTTGGAGTGCTCGTTCAACCGCTGTTGAGTGTGGGTATTGTGGTTTAACCGGGATCCATTTCCGGCTTCCATTTCTTGGAATACTATATGTCGGTTCGTTTACTGTGTGATTGCTTCACAACTGCCAGATCGGGTTTCCCCGAGTATGAGAGGACTTTCCTTCTCTCTGGCGTCCTTTCCAAAGTTATATATTGGGGGTTTGCGGCGGGCGGGACTAGTATTGTAGGTATCCGGTACTCACCGGTAGTTCCTAACTAGCATATCTCTAATGCTAACACTCAGCCCTTAGCCCTAAGCTTCTAATTCCTAACTCGGTATTCCTAAACTCGGTATTTCCAGTCATCAGAGCGATACTTCGCTCTGATACCACTTTTTGTAACACCCCTACTATTAATACAGTGCTTACCGTCCAATTTCCTTACATATCAGATACACGCAGCGGATATATGCTTACATACAGTGGGTGATACAATGCCGTTAGTCACCCACGTGACTAACAAGGCTACTACTTCTACATGCAGCATCGGTCTGATGGACCGGAATCCCGAGTACTACAAGTCTACAATACGTTCTCCGTTTACCAAATACTACTACAATCTTCATTCAGTACAATACTCCAAGTACGATACAGTATAATCTACATACCGAGTTTACTAAGTTCCAATTACAATTACGGTACCTCCTTCAATCTCATACGTACTCCTTACGAGTCTACACACTACCCGTTCCTCACAACTACTTACTTTCTAAATACAAGGGAATGCCGCCGGACTCTCTCCTTGGCCACATCCGCTTCGGGTACCTGCACACTAAAAAATGTCCCCCGAAGGGGTCAGCTTTCGCCGAGCATGATAACCGCATACCCCGCGTACTAGTGAGGGTACGCCGACCACTTGGTCGAATACATGCGGTTCATTTATTCACACAACATGCATACATGCTTTCATACTCAATACTACATTACTTTCACAAGGCATACATACACACATACATTTCATTGCATTCAAGGTACACAATACAATCATCCAATACATACTTACCTTTTCCCGAATACACATACGCATTATATACACAATATACAATACTTGTTAGCTTCATTGGTCCACCCGGGTTAATCGGGTGGAGATTACTCTTTTACTCGTTACTTCATACATACGCATACATACTCATACTCATACTTACTTACGGACCCATACTTACTTACTCTTACTCTTACTCAAGTTAAGTCGTCGGGACCTCCGGCCCTGGGGACTACACCGTCCCACCTCCGGGATTTACTTGACTCACTAATCCGGGATGCTACCCATTTAAGGGATTTGGGCCGCGGACCAGTTTAAGAGTCAGGAATTGCAGCCAACCTCTTGTGACTCCGCATCCTCACGCGTGGCCGAAGCTATATCGGACTTGTACTCATTCCAATTTACTCACTTAAGTTAGGAGTTAGCTAGTTAGGAATTAGCACAAGTCAACATTCAAGCCACAATAGTACAATACCCATATACACATACATACGAGATGCATTACAATATACAAGTACACTACAAAATACAATACGCATCATCATCATTCATATGTTTCATGAATTATACAAACTATTGTTCAAGACAAATATCAAGAACAATGTAAACAAGCACAAGTAAGTGCAATATAATCCGATTCGTGCATTTATCTTATTAGGTGGTCAAATAAGCATACAAATCGGGGTAACCAGATTAGGATACAGGGCATGAAGAAATCATACCTTTCACCGTTGTATTTGTATCCCAACGTTCCTCCGGTTTTCACAAACCAAGTCCTATTATGTACATACAAATGAATGATTAACTATCTACAATTACTTTACTTGTACCCCTATTAAGTTCCCTTACTCATACTTACTATGTCTTACAATTCTTATACTAACACTTTACTTGCCTACTTTTCATTTCCTTAAGTTTTATTTTCTTACTCAAGAGTGGCATGCTTACTTACATGCATACATGTATATATACATATATATATACATATATATATATATATATATATATATATATAGTTATTACTTAAAAAGAATTTTTTTTTTTTTTTTTTTTTTTGTCAGGACCGGACTTGCGACCGACCTTGCAAGTCCGGTCCATTCCAGTAGCTATCTATACCGGAAATTTCTGGCCCGACCGAACTTGCAAGTCCGGTCGCAAGTTCGGTCGATTCCAGTAGCTATCCTTGGGAAATTTTTCTGGACCGACCGAACTTGCATGTCCGGTCGCAAGTCCGGTCGATTCCAGTAGGTTACAGGATGGAAATTTTTCTGGCCGACCGAACTTGCAAGTCCGGTCGCAAGTTCGGTCGATTCCAGTAGGTTACAGACGGGGAAAATTTCTGGTCCGACCGAACTTGCATGTCCGGTCGCAAGTCCGGTCGATTCCAGTAGCTCACCCGTCTTTGTAAGTCTGGGCTCGACCGAACTTGCAAGTCCGGTCGCAAGTTCGGTCCGGCCCAGTATTTGCATTTTAAATTCTATTTTCAGTCCTCTCTTTCACTCATTACTCCCCATTGTTCCTACACTTAATCCCACATGTTATAACACTAATTAAACCTCCTAATACTCCTTAGTTCATTCACCAAATCCATTACTAAATCCATCAAACAACTTACACAATTCCTTACTTCCTTTCAACACTTACAATAGTTTTCTCTCCTCTTATGCTACAGATTTTTCTACTACTCCTACCATTCAATATTTCCTCCACCAATGTTACTCCTAGCATCCCAAATACCTCCTCTTACCATGCCAATTCATTTCCAAACAATTGCACCATCTATACCCAAATCCAACATTAACTTACCAAGTCTTATACTCTAGTTCTTCCTAGTTTCTCCAAAGCACTCAAATACCTTTTGCTACAGATTTTGTCATTTACACTCCTCTTCTATGCCTCCCCCTTCTATCGACATTTCTACACCTTTAATGTATTTAGGGTACATTATTCATCTCTCTCAACTTACCCTCCATCTTCCTCAACAAAATCTGTTACACACTCACATTAGTCACCTAGTTTCTAACACACTAAGTGTTCCATTCCTAGGTAAATTTTGCCATAACCTCCCCTATAATTTTACACTCTCACCACATATCCTTGCTCACATTTCAACACTTATTTCACCTGTTACAATAACCAACAATATACAAGCTCCCATTCATAATTACTAATACCGAAACACTACAAAAATTCCTGCACTCAACAACTCAATCCCAATCTGTTTTGACAAGGTTTAAGATGTCTTTTAGAGCTTCAAAATACTCATACTATCCTACGCATCACACTACTAATGCATTACCGTTTTACAATACTTATTTTCATTTCCTAAAAATCTGTTACACATACATTTACAAGGCTATACAAGGGTGAGCATCATTTACCTTCTTCCACTTCTAGTTCCTTTTCTTCTTCCTTGCTTCTTCTTTCCTCTTCCTCTCCTCTTCTAACCGGTTTGTAAACCAATTCTAACACTACAACCCGTACACATACATGTTTCAATACACCATACTAACCCTAACCATTATTTAAGCTTAAATGTACATTGTAGGGGTTTAGGAGTTTATATTACCTTCCAAGGGTGTAAATGAAGCTTGGAGTGGTTCAAGAACAAGATTTCCAACTCCTTCAACAAGCCAAAATCGGCTAGAACACAAGAGACCAAACAAGGTTTAGTCTCAATTTCCGTTTTGCCTTTGAGGCTAGAAAAAGATGGAGTTTTCAAAGATATTTTTACCTCAAAAGAACAAGGAGAAGGGGGCCTTCTAATGGTGGTGTTGAAGCTCCAAATGGGACATACCCATGAAAACGAAATTGCTTGTTTTCGAATTTTGAAAGGATGAAAGTGTAGCTCTTGGTGAGAGGATTACAATGGTGGTGTTTTTATAATTTTTGGAAGAGTATTGAGGGAGTTACAAGGGAGAGAAGGTGAGTTTTGTGTGTTGTTCTTCTTGTTCACCATGGAAATCGCATGGGTTGGGGAAGAAGAAGAAAAGAGAGAGTGAGGGAGGGGGATCTACGTGGAGAAGAGAATGAGATAGGAGAGAGAGTGGTAAAGTGAGGTGAGTGTTTACTTTTTGATTTTTAATTGCTTTTGTCTTTAGCTAATAAGAGAGTAGGGTGTGTGTGTGTATATATGTAAAATCGGACACACACAGCAACTATGGGGGTTTTAAAATTTCATTTACAATATTGGACACATAAGTTTGTGCTATTTATACTTCTACCCCACAACTTCCCGTTTTTGACAGTTTTTACTAAACTCTCGTTTTATTGATTTATTGGTCCTAAAGCTTCACTAATATTTATTAATGATTATTTAGTTGACCACAACTGTTACGAGTCTATTTGACCCGCTCAAAGACTCGTTTTCCCGGTTACCTCGAAAAACGTGCTTTAAGGTTCGTTAGTGATTTTAATCCATTTTAAGGATCCGTTTCTTCGGGATTTGTTCCCTAGTATCTATTTAGACTTAATTAAGCCTTTAGAATCCTTATACTACGCTAACCGAGGTCTCATACCTCCTATGGTTATTTAACGCTTATTTAGCGTTTTTCGCTTTTTAAGCATTCTTCATTTCTTTTGGATTTATTTTTCCTTACCAATATTATTTAAGCATTATTAGGCTCTTAATTACATATTAGGATAATTTAATTGCCATATTTAAGGTCGGGGTATTCAGTTAGGAATAGTGTGTTGTCATACCGTTTGACCATTAAACTATAGGAAATAATAATAATAACAATAATAATAATAATAAGTCTGGAACATATCAATTGGGTATGATAAGATCTTGGTTGGAAAAATCATACATTGAACTACTTTCAAAAGCATATGTATGGAAAATACATGGCTAAGAGAAAGCAATGCTTTAAAAGCTTGAACACATGTTCCCAGAATTTTAAAGAATACTTTTGGTTGGAAATAGTATACAAGTGGAGCTTTGAATAACTAAGTGATATATACTTCAACTCCTTTAAAGCTTGAAATAAATCTCAAGAACTACTTGGTACAAATTATTACCTAAAGATCAATGTTAAGATAAATCTTAAGTCTAGAAAATTATTAAACTAACAAGAACTAGTAACTCATCAGAAAAGATCAACATCCAAACCTGTAATCACACTAAAACTCTATGTTAACTTCAGAAAGAAAATACATAAACCTAACACCCTACGGGAAGTGCCTGGTGCGACGAACTCCTAGGCAAAGTAGTGGGGGTGCACACTCATTCTGGAAGTCTAGGGGCTAGACAAGCCTTGTCATCTAACCGTAAATAATCTTCTACGCAAGTGATGGATTGTGTTGAACTTGAGGAGGATTGGTGGTAAGACGTTACCATCATGAAACTTGAGCTAGGCATATTCATTACTAGCCACAATGAACAATTCAAAATTTGTATCTTAAGATTCAGTACTAAAATTCATACATGTAAAGGGTTTATTGAGTTAAATATTTGGTGAAAAATACCTATACATGGAGGAAGGGGATTTAAATTTGGGTACTCCAAGGTACAACATTTACCCCTTATTGAATATAAAAAAAAATATATTAAAGGAAGTAACTTAAAGATTGAGTGAAGGGGAGAGTAATACTAAACTAAATATCATTGATTCTTAAATACTTGGAGTAATGAGCATCTAAATAAAAAAAATGAGAGTTACTTAATTATTGGAAATTCTCATGTTATTTGGAAGTTTAACATTATACATATGCAAAATTTTAGAAGTCACAGAAGGTGTATTTTTATAAAGGAATATAATACAAATTTTAATGTATGGTTGGCTTATAAAGCTTTGAATATAATTTTGAAAGACTATCTAGACTTATTATATGATCTAAAATATTATTTAAACTACTCAAACATGTTACACCTGATTTATAGCTTGTTAATATATTGATATGTGAAAATAACATAAATGGCACATTTACATATTTTAGGTTATAAATTCGGTACAAGGTTTCATGAAAGATTTAATTGCATTAAAAAAAAAAGAAAAAAGAGATGTTTTAATATATAGTATGATACTATTTTAAATAAGTTCATGAATTTTAAGCCATGACAATTAAGAAACTTTAGGTTATAAAAAGCTTCTAGAGAAATGTTGTAGTAAGGATGGCATTAAATAATTACATTACATTATAATGGGATTTTTCTTTTATGAATTAATAGTTTCCAAATCACATGATTAAGATTTTGATACCTACTGCACCCAATACTTAAATAAAGAAAGAGTGAACTAAAATGTTATTATAGTAATATCTAAGTATAACCTATGTTCCGTTCTAAAATTTAACCTATATGAATGATGAATTCTAAACGTTGTTCTTGCCAATGACCGTAAGAGAGGCAAAATGAGTTAGGAAAGCATGTTGGGAACACTAAAAGATTTAATTATAATCAGCTAGAATAACAACGAGTGATATTGTGCATCAAAAATGAACTGCATCCTTGAAGGAGGAATCTCCATAGGAGATGTAAAATATAGTGCTCCTTAAAAGTGAGTTTAAATTCCACTTCTTTATTACGAGACGGATATGGGTCGTACCCTATTTTAAGGGGGGGTACGACATCTTCATAAAATAAACATACAATATAAAATGAACATATAATGGACATATCATTCGTACTGGCCATAAAATGAATAGGTAAGGATCATAAAATAAAATTTTATAATAATCAAGAAAATACAAATGCATAACAATCAGGGGGTACAAATAAATATCGATCATAGATAAATTCAACAGTGCCATAAAATTTACATCAAAGCTTGATAATAAGGTGCTGAATTCGTTGAATGTAGTGTTTGATAACGGAAACAAATGTTTGGGAATTGTTATTGGATGAATACCCTTGAGTGGTTGATTGCTTGGTATACATTTTAAAGCTTGTAGTACAACTTGATATTTAGTTTACCCACACACGGAAGAGGGTGTGAGTAGTTGGTAGATAAATCTTAAACTTCGGACGAAGTTCTCTTTTAAGGGGGGTAGAGCATAATCTTTCTTCGCTACCTCATCCAGATTATGCCCTGTTGCGTGATTAGCAGAGTAAGAGGTGTATGTGTGTACTTGGTTTTTACATTATGACACCGCATGTGACTTTTTATTTTATCATGAAATATCTCGGTATATCTTGGTTCAGTTTGAGTTGAGTAATCTCGAGTGGAATGTGGAATGGGAATGGATGGAAATAAAGGATTGGATTGGTATGGAATTTCGTTGGAATTATTATTGTTTTAGCACACCCGAAGTGGTGTGAGTGCTTAAGTTGATTTTAAACTTCGAGGCGAAGTTTCTGTTAAGGGGGATATACTGAAATACCCCTAAATTAATTTAAATTAATTTAGGGGATTGCTTTTATTAAACCATAAATAATACTATTAATATTAAATTATGGTATGGAATTATGAATATTAAATTATTATATGGAATTGTGAAATTTATTTAGGGGTTTTCTCCTATTTAACCCTAATTATTATACATTATTATATAGTATTATGAATTTAATAATAAGATTATAAGTCAATAAATCTTGGGAAAATTTCTAAACATCCAAATATATTATAAAGATTTTAGGAAGAGTTGGAACATGTTTTGAAACATAAAAGTCAATATAAAATTCTAGAAACCTTAAAGCTTATTAAGCCTTGCTAGAGTCAACTTTTTGAGAATGGTCAAACCAGGCCATGAAACCTATACCAATAAATAGGTTATGAAAAACCATGAAGATCGATAAAAAGAACGTTAAAAACGGATCATCGTAGCCAAAGTTATGATAAATTGAAGTTTAGAGCCAAAATTTTGAAGGAATGCTGACGTGTCCAGGACACGTGTCGCGCCCAGTCAGCATCCAAGACAATCGTTTGATTTTCCCAACGGTTTTGGCATGTCGAGGGTCGATCTTTAGACACCTATATCTTTTTCCCTACTCCACCATTTGGTATGCCGTTTGTTTCATTCGATTCTCCTATCTTTCCTCTTTCCAACCATTACTCACACATCATCTAACTCCTTCTACATCGACGGGAAAATCGATCTAAAGTTGCTCCTTGCGAATTCGTAACCCAGAATTCCAGTTTTTTCTGAAATCGGGTAAACTTCGTCACGCCATAACTTCTCATTTCTCATCCAAATTTCCTGTTCTTAGCTTGTTTTGAAGATCTTAATCCCTCTATAACTTTCATGTTAATGGCCAAGGCTGATTCGCATTGGGTCGCGAGATAAAGCTGTCTAAAGTGCCTACTCGATCACGGTGGTATTTCTGCCCAGTTTACTCCGAAACCAACTAGGTAAAACACAGATCTTGTGAGATCTGTAACTTTTCTCCTAGTTTATCAAATTCAATGATTCTTCCACTAACATCTAGGTTACATGTCTACTTTAAAATGACGTAGGTGTCATGGATTGAATCAATCTCAGTTAGCACGAGTTGACCCATGAAGTAGGCTACTCGAACTGCAAAAAAATATTGACCTTTCCAGAAATCGATTTCGATTTCATAACCGGCGCATCTCCGGTGAGTTTCAGACCAAATTCCACCATCTATGCTTTCGTTTTTGCATTACCGTTCAAACCCTCTATCAATTTAAACCAATTAAGCATGAATTGAGGGAATTTAGCAAATCGAAACCGAAACCAAATAAGAACCCTAACTTCGAAACCCAGATTCGAATTTATTCAATTCTGCATGAATTGGGGAAATTGGTACCATTAGAACCGGAATTTAATTTCGAGTCGATAGGAACAAGAATCATCGAATTTCGTTCTGTGGATTGTGAGAAAACATCGGATTAGTACTCGGGTGCGAATTGGGGGTTTCTGATGAACTAGCGCGTTCTGGGCGTCCGATCTCATAGTAAACATGGACGGCCGAGATTAGATCGTGGGATTTAAGTTGTAATAAGTTAATATTTTCCAGAATAAAGTCCTAACTTGCTAGATCTATTTAAAGGCCTTCCCGAATGTATTTTGACTTGAAATTTTAACCATAGATTCCTTATAAAATCTAGTTTATTTTGATGTAAATTAATATGGGTTTTTGAGTTTTTAAACATAAGTTATTTTTGGAAGTTACGAGTATTATGGAACTATTTGGATAATTTAAAAAGATATTTTATGAAATAAAAAGTTTATAATATGTCTAAAATGTTATAGTTACTATATACTTAATTTGGGGAATTTTTGGACAAGGGGAAATAGGTTTAAAAATTGTAATGCTAGGTTTTTCATAAGTTATCTTATAATATAGGTTTTATGTAACCAAAAATTAAGGTATAGTTGATTAATGAACTTTATAGGTTGGGGAATATATAATAAGACTAAAATAACATTTGATACAGAATGTTAATAAATATTTTTTTGGTATAAACTTTTAAGTGAATAAAAATATATATAGATGTACGTATATATAAACGGAAATAAGATAGTAACTTAGGTTAAATCAAGGAACTAAATAATCTAATATACATTATATTAATTATATAATATGGTAGTTAATATACTTAATTGAAACTAATGAAAATACTTTATTTAATAAACCATATATTGGATGTAGTATGTGTAAAAGTTAGTATAAAATAATTAAGTGCAATAAAACTACAGGAATGTCTTGAATAAATCCTAAATATATACCATAAAAAAAACCACATAAATAAAAGAAATAAAATGCCTTATAGAAAATATAATAAGAAGAATTAATGAGATAAACTAAACCTCTACATAATACTAATAAAATAATATTATATGAGGCGGTATTAAATTAAGATTATTAAACTTAAGGAGTATCTTTGAATTTCTAAGATTATATAAACCGTATTAAAATACATGTATAGTATTAGTCAAAACCATAATGTCTAGAATTGGGGTTAAGTAATTAATAAGTTAAAACTTAGGAAAAATTGTGATTAGATTACATAACGATGTTACACAAATAGATGACTTATTCTATAATAAGATAATAAAAGTAATACTTTTGCATCTAAATGTTCTTAATATATAAACAATAATAAAGTAAATAAAATAACTTTTACATATGAATGTGAGGTGGATAGTAAGTATAGATTTAATCATTTCTTAACATTTAATGGATTGAAATATAACTTAATGTTTTAAGATAAAATCTTAAAAGGATTATGATAAAAACTACATTAAACTATGATTTGGAAATTTATCTACTAAAATAACCTTAAGTTTCCTTGGCATAGATAATAGCATATGAAATACATTTATAACATTAATTACCAATACTTAGAGAGGTCTACAATTAAGGGGAGGTATTAGTAGTTAGAATTTATAGAAAGGTTTATAAATAGGAATTTGATACTTAAACCTTTGAACCTTTATTAGATAAAACTAAGTTACATAAGAGATTATATTGATTCTATTTACGACGCTAAAATATTAATGTGTCATTTGAGTATAAGGTATGAGGGATTTTTCAGAACATATTATCTTATTAAATAATTGACAATTTCACTTGTGAATGAGGTTTAATTCTTAGATAAATTCTACCTTATGCTAAGATTAAATGTTCATCCTAAAACAATAATAAAGGAGATTAATTTATTTAAGTTATTCCTTGAAACCTTAGGTTTTGTAAACATATGAAAACGTATTTAAGACGTAAGTTTTTAAAACTTAGTATAAAAGGATTATACATAGTCTATAGGGAATGTGTGTAAAAATAAAACATTGGGAAATTAATGTAGCAAGGATAAATAAAAGTGTTGTGTTAAAGTGCCGTTATTATAGTTAATGATAAGTAAATAATATACCTTGGAAATACTAAAGAGAGTTAGATAAATCTATAGTTAACTTAATATGTTATTCAAGATGAGAAGCAATTAACATACTTATGATAAGATATTAGATGGTTTGAATAAAAGCCATCCTAAACTAAAACATGATAAATGAGTGTATAACTCAATTAGGTTATTATAAAATGCATCTAAACCCATGTTTCCAATATACAGGATGTAGATCTAATTAAGTTGAGGGGAAAACTTAACATAATGGATTATTTGGTAATACTGATAAAATACAGAATCAGTGCATTGTGAATGGAAATAATAGTATAATATTCTAAGATAAACCTATCATAGGTCAAAACCCGATATTATTATCTAAAGATTAGGAATAATATAAAAGCTTAAAAATTATTATTGAGATTCTAAGATTAGATGAATAATATAAAATGCACTTATGATATAAGGGTCTCAAAACTCTTGAATGTGGGGATTATGGTTAAGTATGAGTAAAGTGGATAAGAGTGGAACAATTAGCAAGTGTCAATAAAAATACATTCCCTGGTCTTACAACCTTGGGTTATACAACATTCTAAGATAAGTCAACGATTACACATAACATTTAAGTGAGGGCTTAAAAGACATTTGAGACTTAGGAAATAAGAGTGAGGAATTTGTTTAAGTTTAACTTAGGCTACAAGTTATTGATGTTAGACTACCTTTAATATTCCTCAGAGTATTGTTGATTATTTGCACAAGTCGACTAGAACTGCTACAGCGATTACCAGGTACGATTTCTCGTACTCAGCTTGTTGTGTTTTGGACTCTATGGAATGTTTTGTACGATTTCTCGTACTCAGCTTGTTGTGTTTTGGACTCTATGGAATGTTTTGTACGATTTCTCGTACTCAGATATTTTTGGTGACGAATTTTATGGAATGTTTTGAGAAACGCTAAATGAGCTTGAATGAATCTTGAAAGGAAATTGGTTGTGTGACTAACTCAGCTTGATGTGACTAACTGAGCCTTGGATGTACAACTCACATGATCATTGGTTCCTTTAATCTGGTTATCTCATTAGATATTGACTGTTAAGGGTTTACGCCTCTGCACTCTGTAGGACTGAGTGTTTTGGTATTGCACTTGTACAGTTAATAGTCTAGTGGGAATGTGGGAAATGACAATCTTGGTATTGGATATGGATTATTTCTATTAAGTGGTGTACTCACTTTTCACCGATGACCGAGAACGGGTCGGTGGCAGCGGAGTCTGCTATACCTCGCCCTTTGTGGCAACTGACAGCGGAGGTCTGTTTACCTCGCCCTTTGTGGCAACTGACAGCGGAGGTCTGTTTACCTCGCCCTTGTGGCAACTGACTGGCGGTGGGGGCCATCTCTCCCAATTGGTTTTATTCCACTCTTGAGTTAAGGTTCTTGGGTCTTTCTAATCCTAATTGGAACTGAATCTAACTTAAGCAATGGATGTTCACTAACTTCTGGCATGGTTTCTTTTAAGTTGACTCACTTTACTTCTTGTTATTTATCTCTATCCTTGACTTGATATCTTTGACTTGGTGATTTTGATGTGCCTTGTTCTTCTGTTTTGTTTTAAGCATTTGACTTTGAGTTATTGTTTGTTTCAAGAGTTATGTTTTAAACTTTTGTTTTGGAGAGAGTTGTACCAGTTCCATTCCAGGGAACTGACTCACCCCTCCCGGGGTGGGCTGCTTGGTTTCATCTTGCAGGTACGAATTGCTATACAGGTAGCCACGAAGAGTATGAGTGTATGGGATGGGAATTAGGAACTTTGGAGAGCTATTGTATTTTGTTATTATTCTTTTATGTTATGTTTTCTCGAGTTCAGACCGTAGCATTTGTAATATCATAGGTTGTAATTGGTGAGGTTTGGTGCCGGGTGTTTGGAACCCGATGATCTGTAATCGCCTTAGTATTTTATTTCCGCTGCATTTATGATAAGTAGGGGCGTTACAATTGGAGCTAGGGGGAAATTGTGTGTTGTGTACGGTCCTATATGAGGCCACCACTCTAGCAAAGAAAATGTATGTATGTTGTGCTCGGGCTTATATCACCCCGACACTCCCTAAGTGAAGTTCATGTACCCTAAGAAGAGTGAAATTAAGTTGTGTATGTTATAAAGTGAAGTGTGTTGTTATGTTGAGTGTGCTAACCTTGTGTCTGTATTCTATTAATGAATGTTTGCTTATAAGCATGATATGTGTGTGAGTTTGTGCATGTTTGAAATAAATCAACCGCATGCTAAGATGACAAATAGTTGTGCGTGGCCCGGTAGCATGCGGGCTGCGGGATTACCATACCAGCAAAGGTGCTGACCCCCTTTGGGGGCTCCCATACTTTTCAGGTACAAGGAACTGGAAGCCGTTCGAGAGTAGGACGGGGTAGTTGATTGTATGTGGGTAGTCATGAAAATCGTGGATGTGTTGTAGGTGTAGTAAGACCGAAATTGTATCGGCGTTAGTAGGTAATTACTCGGTACAGTTGTAATGTAAGTGTATAATGAATGTTGAACATGGAACGGGATTAATGTGTAGTTGCTCGGGAGTTTAGTCCATCAGACCGGTACGATGTATGTATGTTAGCCTTGTTAGTCACGTGGGTGGCTAACGGCGTGTAACACCAAGGAGTTAAGTTATGTTGTGAGTTATGATTTCCGCTGCAAGTGTTGTTAAATGTGTTGTTTGTAGTTGGGGTGTTACAGAAGGTGATCCCACCACCATTGGAAGGTTGGAATAATGCTCAAAATAGAGAGAAAAATAGAGCTCCATTAGAGGCTAAAATCGGCCACACTAAGAAATGGAGGAAACATGAGTTTTTCATGGAAATTTTTACCTTAATGGAGAGAGGAGACTCCAAGCTTCGATTTGGTACCATTTTCTCTTCAAATGGGCAAAATCCATGGAGATGAACTTCCTCATTTTGAGATTTTGAAAAGAGAGAATGATAGAGAATGATGAGGAGATGAAGAATATGTACTTATTTTTGTGATTGGAGCTTTAATGAAGCTTGGGCATGAGGTAAAAGGAGGAGTTGCCATGGGAGCTGGTTGGAGAACTCCAAAATTTCCCAAAATCAGAGAATGGAGGAAGGAGACGGTAAGAGAAAAATAAATGGGAGAGAGAAGAGGAAAAGTGAAAATGAGAGGTGAGAGAGTGTTATTCTACTTTTTGTACTTTTCTATCTTTTGGCTTCTTATTTAATTAGCTAGCTTTGTGTGTGTGTGTGAGTTGGATATATTATAAAAACCGGCCCCCACTGTTCACACATGCTGGAGTGTATTTCGTCTTTTACAGAAAAAGCTCGTTAATTTACCCGGTTTTAGCACTATTCACTAACCGGGCCCGTTTTCTGGAATTTTCTCATTTCTTTCATTTTATTGGTTATTTAGCTTCCATTAATGATTAATTATAGTTATTTAATGAACTATAATTTTTACGGGTTCATTTGACCACTCAAAGTCACAATTTCGGGTTTTCTTGAAAAATGTGTGCTAAGGCTATATTAGCGTTTTAATTCATTATTTGGATCCGTTTTCTTCGGGAATCATTCCCGTATACTAATTAGGCATGATTAAGCCTTTGGGATCCTTATAATACTCTAACCGAGGTCTCGTACCTCCTATGGTTATTTAACCCTTATTTTAGAGTTTCCCACTTTTTAAGCGTTTTCTCATTTCTTTTGGATTTATTTTCCTTACCAAAATTACTTAGGCACTATTAGGCCCATAAATGCCATACTAGAATAATTAAATCACCATATTTAAGTGTGGGGTATTTCAATCTCGTCCCCTTAAATAACTTTGCCCTCAAAGTTGGTGAATCTAATATTCTTACTCGTATAAGTACTCTATGCTAAGGTTATGACCTCTACATATAACTTGTCAGACTCCAAATGTCTGACTCTGAAATACCCCAAACCTTAAAAACTTAATTAAATGATCTATTAGTGATCTATGATGGTTAATAAACATCTTAATACCATTGGGGAACAATCTAAAGATCTCAACAAGGCAAAACATGTCTTAAGATCGGTAAAGCCAAAAATGTGCTTTAAGACACCATAGAGATTGTATGACCTCAATTAGGATCCAAAGTGGATTCCTAAGTATTATAATTAAGTAATGAACACTATAAAACTATTCTCAAAGGAAACCAAGCTCAAAAACAGGTTCTAACACAAATTGTGCTTTAAAATCCTTAAAGCACGTTTTTGAGAAAATTGACTTTCTGAGTGGGTTTTGAGTGGAGTTAGGCATTGGATTAGACCTTGTTATACTAATGTACAATAATGTACCAAATTGGAAGGTCTAAATCCAAGATTTTCAAAAACAAATCAGAAATATGGCATTCATTTGTGAATAGTATCCTAAATAGTGCATTTTTAAGAAATATTGACTAAGTCAAGTCAATGGTCTAGACTTGAATCATTCCTATCCTAAATTAGGCGGCAGCTTAAAGGGTGGAGGACAGAACATTAATCTTTAACCAAAATATCTAGCCAATTTGATGAATCACCATTTACTATTCCATTTATTACTTTTCATTCCTTAAAACACAAATTCTTTCTTTATCTTTCCTCTTGTCCCATTCCAGCCGAGTACACATCAGTTCCTAAAGCTCTCAAGCTGTGTTCTTGAGTATTCAAGGCAAATCTAACTCATTTCCACCATAGGTAATGGTTTAAGGCATATTTTAGCTCTTTTTATTCATCTCTTCATTACCTACACATGGAGCTTATACTCTATCACTTTACATGGCTTATTCTCAGTATTTTAACCCTTGAACAAGACCTATTCTTGGTTAAAGCCACCCTTGGGACCAAGGTGGTCAAAATTTCTATTATAAGGTAAAAACATACCTTAAGGACTTTCACTCTTCATCCGGTTTTCTTTTCTGTTTTCTATGAGTTTATACACTCATAATCTTCATATTTTCATGTTGGTTCAGTGTGTTAACCACAACAAGAGTGGCCGAAAACCAAGATAAAAATCATTCTTTAAGGCATTTTTCCAAGGTAAAATCTATTACCACAGCACCTTGCTGTTGTCTAGCTATTCCCCATGTTTATATGGTGAATTTAACACCATGTGGTGTTCTTGATTCAGGCCGAAACCCCTTTGAGACTACCTTTCCTTTTTAAGGTGATTTTTGCCTTAAATCTTACATTTAATTGTTCCTTATGGTTAGCTCATGCTTGGAGTGTAACCATATCTTATTTTGGTGTATTAAACATGTTTAGTGCTGTGGTGAATTTTCCTCCAAGCTGCCGAGTGGGTATAAGGTCATTAAGCATTTAAATCAAGGTATAAATACCTTAAACTTATGTTATTATGATTCTTCAGCTCATATAAAATATGTGCCGAGAGTGGAGTTAGTTAAATGGGTGATTTTAACCTAACTATGGGAAAAAATTACTTAGATAAATTAAGCTAGTCATTTAAGGGGTTAAATTAACATAATGGTCAAATTATGACATTATGTGGAAAAATAATTAATGTTAAAGTAAGGCCGAGAGATTATGGTATATTTTGAGCTATTTATGTGTAATTTTATGTTATAAAGCTGTAACACCCCGTCCTAAGCCAATCGTGGTTGTCGCAAACTTAACAACTGAAACATAAACATCGCTGAAATACCCCTAACCTTAAAAACTAAATTAAATGATCTAATAATGATCTGTGAAATACCCCAAACCTCGGTATGTTGTTTAAATGTTTAAATATGGTATCTAAAGGCTAAAAAGTGCCTTAGGAACATCAGTGTATAGTTTAAACCATAGTTAAAACACAATAAAACACTAAGACACGGTGTGAGCAAAAACATGCTCTAAGCTTGGAGTGAACTTGGTTAGGACCCAAAGGGCCTACCAAGACTTTATAATGTTTAATTATGATTTTATAAGGCTAATTAAGTCCATAGGAAACCTTGGTAGACATTGGAAACAAACAAAACATAAATAAATACCTTAAGGTCAATATGAGCTAAAAAGTGCTCTAAGCTTGGGATAAATTTGTATAAGACCTAATGGTCATATCTATATCTTATAAATATGTTAATGAACATATTAAACCAATTACCAAAGAAAACCAGGCTTGAAAACGAGCTAAGACACAAAAAGTGCTTTAAGGAGTCTTAAAGCGCGTTTTTGAAAAATTGTCTTGTAAATGAGTTTTGAGTGGCTAAATGTCCATCATTACTCTTAAATATATATTTGTACTATATAATATCACATTTGGATGTCTATATCAATGGGAAATCAAAAATTTCACTTCTATGTGCCTTGTTTTCATGAATAGTAACTTTAATAAGCTAGTTTGTAACATATGTTGTTATAAGTAATTAAATTGACAAATAAAGACTAAAATACCCTTATGTAATAAAG
The DNA here is from genome assembly GCA_023374045.1 of Limonium bicolor. NCBI lineage: Eukaryota > Viridiplantae > Streptophyta > Magnoliopsida > Caryophyllales > Plumbaginaceae > Limonium > Limonium bicolor. The sequence goes on from CM041776.1 coordinate 355,576,972, forward strand.
GGGGCCGGTTTTCTAAGTGTGGTGACTCACCACTCTTTTGTTACTATGAAAAGTAAATAAAGATGACTAATAAATGTACTATTTGCTTTATAAGCACAAATATCTTCTAAAAAGCAAGTCTATCATCATTTCTCATTTCTTTCTCATTTCACACGGTTCCAACCTTCTTCTTCCTTCCTTCTTGCTGTTCTCTCACGGTAATACTCACCACCACCATTGACTCCATCTTTGATCTCTTGTAAAATCAAGCTCACTTGTCCAAATCAAAAACAAACACCACCAATCACTTCCTCTCATCAAACTCTTCAATTCTATCCTTTCAAAATCCCAAGAGCTCCATTTCGGTGCCAAGAGGAATCACCATGGGAGGAGCTTGAGCTTGTGTTTCTACATATTATTACTCTTCTTTGCTTCAAGGTAAGGAAACTCAAAGAAAAATGAAGTTTCCCTCATGTTTTTATCTTGACCGAGAATCACCATTAATGGTGCTCTTTGTGTGACTTTGTTCTAGCTTTATTCCAACCTTTCATGGACTAGGTGGAGTCCTCTCTTGATAGATATTCAAACTCTCTTCAAAGACCAAGGTAAAACAACTACATTAATGTTTTTGAAACAATGTAAACCTAGGGTTTACAATGAGATGAAGCATAAAGCTTATATACTCATTTCGTTGCTTGTATATTGTTTAGTAGTTGGCAAGGAATCAAATACCTCACCGGTTTTATAAGGAAACAAGAAAGAAGTTTGAGTGGAAAAGAGGTAAATATACTAACCTAATGTGGTATAATGCCTTAGGAGAAGTGAGTTTATATTGCTTGTTAAAATGATCTAAGGAGCCAAAGGTGAATGACCTAGTGAAATGCTCTCAAGGAGTTTATTAAGGGCATATGTATTGTTGAGTGTAATTGCAGGTCAAAGGCTTATATATTGTGGAAATTCAGTGTTTAAGGTTTATGCAATTTAAGGGCCTAAGAGCCATGCATTTAAGGGCCTAAGTGCCAAGCAATTTAAATTGTGCACTATATTGTGATGTAGTGTAAATTTGATGAAGTCTTTGGTGTGATGGTGTTCTTGATGGATTTAGGTGTTCTTGAGTGTTTAATGGTGAAAACTATGAGTTTTGGAATGATGATGTGCTAAGAGAACCCATGGCAAAATTTGTAAAATGTATAAGGAGTTTTAAGTGCTTAAATGAACTTGGGTGAACTAGGAATTGCTAGGAATGAGTAAATGTTTCACTAAGGAAGAAAACGTGCATTAAGGTGTTCTAAGGTGCTTCAAGGGTTTAAGCATTATCTTGGAAGTTCTAGAAATCAAATGAGTGTTTCTAGGGTGAGTCAAAGTCTTGGAGAAGTTTATATAAGGTTTAGGTAATGATTGATGAATAAGGAGAGAATGATGTTTAGGTAAGGTTTTGAGAAAGGAATTCAAGAAGTTGTGAAAAGAGGATTTGGTAAATTAAGGAGGAGGTGTAAGCTTGGAAAAGGAGTTGTAAGAATGACATAAGGAGTTTTGATATGTAAGAAAGGATGTTTGAATGATGATGTTTGTGTGGAAGATATGTCTTGGTATAATGGTTAGAATAGGCAGGAAACATCACTTAGGGACCTAAGGAGTAGATACTATAAGTGTTGGAGGCTTTGGAGGAATTTGGCTAAGTGTTTAAAGACTTGGAAATTGAGCATTTTGCCTTGTCCGAACTTCCGTCCAGACATGGAAGTTCGGACAGGCTCTGTTGGGTAAGAATTTTTGCACACTCAAACTGTGTCCGAACTTGGGAAGTCCGGACGCATGTTTGGACGTGTGGGTGTTTTCTGTCTAAAGTCACGGCTTGCGTCCGAACTTGGAGGTTCGGACACAAGTTCGGACAGGCCACTGTATGGACCAAAAACTTTGTTTTAGGGTGGGAAAAGTTTCCTAAAAATGGTGATTACTAAGTAATGATGTTATAAGAATGTTAAGGACATGTTAAGTGAGTTATAATGACAATTTAGTGGGAGAAAGGTTGTAATAAAATGTGAGAGTAGATCAAGTTAAAAATGCAAAGTTATGTAACTAAACTAACGGGGAAAATTTATAAGCATTAGACATTAAATAATCATGCAACCCCGATGTTAATAAAAGCATATGTAATGTTATCAGTTATTCGAGAATTGCTCGAGGAACATAAGTGGGCGTGGTAAAGTGGACTCCGGTGACAGGTATGGTTTTCTTGCAACCTGTGTCCTACCGGATTACACCGGCTTGTATGCCAATGTGTTTTTCTGAGTGTTTGCCACCTTGTAAGATTAAAACATGTAATGAGTTTATAGTAATTCATTTATGTGGCGAATTTGGCCTCCGATACCATTAACCTCAAATATGTGTTAAACCTTAGCTAACCAAATCTAGGAACACATGAGTGATCGGTATTCGGAGTTAACGACCCAAGCCTTGGGAACGTGCTAACCACGGCTATATGTGAGTTAGTTGGATATTGTTGTTGTATGCAAGTGTGTGAACCTCCCTTTTGTGCTTAACTCGGTTATAATACCGTATGGTGTGTGGATGTAGTAGGCTCCATAATGGATCTCTAACTACTTATTTATAAGTATATGTGTACTAATGGGGGGTGAGGAGTCCGGTCATGTTCCGGCCACGCGTGTGAGGACGGAATCCATGTCATATCCGGTTCGACTCTCTTGGTGTATGTATAGGTTGTATTCCAATTTGGTTTCAATCTTCCCTTAGCTTATCCAAAGCTAGTTTACTGACTCACGTCGGGCCACAGGGGCATACAAATGTTATTTCGGTGTGCTTGGGATTACTATATCCGACACACCTTGGGTTTAAGTTAACCGTTCGATATAACTGGACGGTAACGAGGTTGGTAACGAGCTTAGCATGAGATTGACAATAATCTCTAGGCTCACTATGTATACTAACTATGGTGGAAGGTTCCTTGTGTGAACCGATCTTATGGTGCTTTGTGTTGTTATTGTGCTAGGCAATCTCCCTTGCTATGCTATGATATGTATATGTTAGATGTTTAAAATGAATGCGACGTCATCATGTGTACGTCGAAACGAGAAAGGTGTTGTTATGTTTTGTTATGTGAGGAATGTGATATGTTGTAAGATATGGAGTGTGTGGATCATGGAAATGAATCCCAGTTTGTGACAAGAGGCGTTTAAGGATAACCCGATTTATGGGTAAGTGTCGTCTATTAAGGAAGTAGCTCCATTAGAGGAGGAACACTCTAGGATAATGAATACCATGAGTGACTTATCAAGTAAGAATGTATTATCCGTTTGTTGGGCCATAGAGGCGAAATGTTTTGTGTTGTGTGTTTACAGTTGCATGCATGATTTAAATATAATCAATCGCATGCTAAGACGACAATTAGTTGTGCGTGGCCCGGTAGCATATGGGCTGCGGGATTACCATACCAGCAAAGGTGCTGAGCCCCTGGGGGGCCACCCTTTTCTACCTTTTCTATTTCAGGTACAAAGAGCTGGAAGCCGTTCGAGAGTAGGACGGGGTAGCGGATTGTACATGGGTAGCCATTTAAATTGAGTATGTACTGTAGGCGTAATAAGACCGAATTTGTTATCGGCATTAGTTTGTAAATACTCGGTACAGTGGGAGTGTTTGTGTATAATAAATGTTGGAAATGGAATAAGGATTGTATTGTGTAGTTGCTCGGGAATCTAGTCCATCAGACCGATACAAGTACATGTATTAGCCTTGTTAGCCACGTGGGTGGTTAACGGCGTGTAACACCATTGAAATAAGTAATGTGATGAGTTGAATTTTCCGCTGCAGTTTGATGTTATGTGTACGGTGGTGTTGGGGTGTTACAATCTGAGAGGGTTATTAAACATCTAAATATTATTGGGGAACAATCTAAAAGATCTTAACAAGGCAAAACATGCCTTAAGATCGGTAAAGCCAAAAATGTGCTTTAAAGCACCATAAAGATTGTATGACCTCAAATAGGATCCAAAGTGGATTCCTAAGTATTATAATGAAGTAAAGAACACAACAAAACTATTCTCAAAGAAAACTAAGCTCAGAAGCACCTTGCAACACAAAATGTGCACTAAAACACCTTAAAGCACGTTTTTGTGAAATTGCCTTCTAAATTGGCTTTTAATGGGCTTAAAGGTTATAATTACCTTTAAATATGATAATATATCACATTATATCATATTTGGAATTTAATTCCAGAAATTTACAAATTTAATATTAAAATATTAATAAAACCCTAAAAGAGGGCCCGTTTGAGTCAACATTGACTAAGAATGGTCAAGAGCTCAAAGTTGACCCCTTGGACCACATGGAATCGGAAGCCACAAGCAAGAAGAGGCTGGATTCACCACTTGCACATACAAGGGACAAGTCTCCAACACCACTCCTTAAATTAAGGAGACTACCTTTTACCTTTTAATATTATGACTTAAATTATACACATTTGCTCCATTATTGACTCAATCAGCCTCCAAAACCGAGTGAGCCAGCGTTTCCCCTCCAATAACCGATGGCTCTTATCCCTTGATGAGTCATTAGCCATTATAAATCATTAAAATAAGCTAAAGTTGTTTATTCAATTATTAAGGCTCATTTCAATCATTCTCTTTCTCCTAGCTCCATTCCAGCCGAGCTTGCTCCATTCCAGCCGAGCTCATTCAGTTTCCAAACTCTCTCAAGCTTTGTTCTTGAGCATGGAAGGTAGATCTAACTCTTAAGCTCCTAAGGTAATGTTTTAAGGCTTATTTTAGCTCTTTTTCTGCATCTCTTCATTACCTACACTTAGATCTCGTGGCTCATCACTTCCTATGGCTTATTCTTAGTGTTTTAAGGTTAGAACACCAACCAATTTCGGCTGAAGCAAGTATAGGGACCAAGGTTTCCCAAATTTGCATTTTAAGGTAAAAACATACCTTAAGCTTCTCTACTCTCCATCCGATTTTCTTCCTTTGATTTTTATGAGTTTATACACTCATAATCTCCATATTTACATGTTCATTCAGTTGGTTAGCCTTTTGAAACAAGGGTGGCCGAGATCTAAAGGAAATACCCTTCTTTAAAGCATTTTTCCAAGGTAAAACCTAATACCAAGGCAGCTTGTTGTTGTCTAGCTATTCCCTATGTCTATATGGTGAATTTAACACCTTGTGGTGTGTTTAAAACAGGCCGAATTCCTCTTGAAGTTCCCTTGCATTTTTAAGGTGATTTTTGTCTTAAATCTTACGTTAATTGTTCCTTATGGTTAAGCTCAAGCTTGGAGTATAACCATATCTTATTTTGGTGTATTAAACATGTCTAAATGATGTGGTGAATTTTCCTTCAAGTGGCCGAGTTCATACAAGGAGAAATCAAGGTATAAACACCTTAAAACTTATGATTTTATAATTTCTAAGCATATATATAAATTATGCCGAGAGTGGAGTTTAACATATGGGTTATATTAACCTAAAAATGGAAAAAAATGACTAAGATAAATTAAGCTAGTCATTTAAGAGATTTAATTAACATAATGGTCAAATTATGACATTATGTGGAAAAATAATTAAACTAAAGTGAGGCCGTGAGTTTATACTATATTTTGAGACATTTAAAGTGTAATTTATTTTGCAAGTTCAAGGTTGTAATAAGGCCATGTCATTAGGCCATTTTAATTTAAGTTTATAAGCTTATTTAGTTAGATTTATGCTTATATAATTAAGGTTGGGGCCAAACCGTAATTATTGGTAAAATATAAAGCTGTGGGCTTAATTTAGAGGAATTTAGGGTTTTTAAATGAATTTAATAAAAATTATAACATTTTATAAAGTTTTGTGTCAAAATTGTAAAAATAGAAAAGTATGGGGTAAGATTGGTAATTACCGAGAGTTTGGTCCAATTTGGTATTAGAAGTCAAAGTTGACTATATTGGAGACTTTGACCAAGTTTGGAGAATTTCAGAAATTAAAATACTACCTTATATTAAGATAGTTATTAAATTGTAAAAGATTTATAAGAGATGGGGCTATAATGTAATTTCCGAAACTTTGGGGTACTAAATGGGATTTAGTACCGTCCTTAAGTTATTAGGAATTTTTAGAAGTTTATTTAGTAATTTTTGGAGTTATATATAAGATTTTATAAAGATATATGTATAATATATAGTTTTAATGACATTAGAAAACTATGTATTATAAATTGGGAAGATTTGGTAAATATACAAAGTTTGGTGGTGGGAATTTAATTAAAACAGTCCTAGGGGCTGTTTGAAAATTATAGCCTTTAAAAACTATAGGTTATAATTATTTTAAGGTTTAAAGGTTATAATATAAAGTATATATTATAAGTGTAATAATGAAATGTATTTTGGGGTTGATTTGTGATTTATAGAAGTTTAGTGGTATATAGTGAAAGCCGAATAATATAAGGGCTGTTTGGTATTTTAAAACAATTTACAACTATATGTTATAATTGTTTTAATGACATAAATGTCATAATATATGTTATATAACTATAATGTAACGTTATTTATTATGTGGTGGATTTTGTAAATATTTAAGAACATAGGTGCTGTTCGGAAATATTAACATTTTTAAATGAAATTTATAATATGGTTTTAATGTTATAAGAATTATAACATTTATAATATAAGAGGTATTCATTAAAAGGAATGAATATATATTATGAGACTTACCATATAATAAATAGTTCCACAATACATGTAAATAAATAAATAAATGCTATGGTGTAGAAAATATAATATGGTTCAATAACTATATACTTTCATAATTAAAATGATATATGATAAAGGGAAAGGAATTACAAACATTGGATATGGAATTCTAATGTTAAGAGTATACATGGGATAATAAGGATTTATATAATCCAAAGTGTTGTTTACATATGAATGATACCACATTGAAATTGGAAAAAAAAACAAACCTTAGAAAAATAAATACTAAGGTGAGATGTATAATACATGACAAAGAATCATACATGCAATAAAGAAATAAACTATACGGTATACAAGTATACATTAAGTTACATGCGATAATAAAGTTCTACAATAAGTATATTAATATACGAGACAAGACTACACATGTAATACGACACTTTTTCCAATCTCGAGTTAAGCCGAAAACCCGACAAATGTTGACAGTTAATAACGGGGGATTAACCGGGAGGTACTAGTGACGGTACGGGGTACCGTAGTGTTGTGTTGTTATACGGGATGCTAATCAGTAGCATTATGTATTGTTTAGACTGTTAGAGACGACACACGGAGCATAGGATCTTGCTGATTCATACTCCACCGTAATACAATCAGGGTGAATGGTATGTTGTTATGTGTCTCTGATTGTCTCTGAGGGCTTCCTCAGTTCAGACTTCTGTGTGATCTGTGATAAGATTGTTTGTCTGAATGTGTTAATTAATATGCATGAACTGTATATTTATAGCTGCTTATTATTACTGTTGTTGAGTTAACAGTATTGGTTCGTATATATGAACCTATATATTAAACGAACTAGCGGCTATGGTGCTATCTTATATGAAATATAAGGATCGTCAGAAAAACGTTGTAGCACTAGGATAATAAGATATACATATTATCCGAGACTTTTATACGGAGCATTGGCCTTTCTAAACGCCGCTCTCGTATCTAACACTGGATCCCTAGTTTATAGACTCCGGATTGGACTAATGACCTTAGTCTGCTGTGTTAGAAAATTTGGTAATGTGATGCGATGGTATAATTAATTAATTAATGAAAGATAGTAAAGCCAAGAGGATGTGGCTCTTGGTGCGCGCTGTGATCACAAAAACGGTACCAGGATGTCCGCGTACGGGTCCGTAAGTATCAAGAAAATTTCCCGTGAGCTAGAATGGCTCATTGGTCGGAGACTCTACCGTTGGAGTGGCTACTGCCGTGGGTGACCCGCCATAATATATGGGTAATTTAGAGACACGTCGTTCTTAAAGAGACGTAGTCACTAGGTATAACTGAACACTTAATAAAGTTGTGACTTGTACAGTGGCGAGCAATATTGGTTTCTACACCATGGACGAGAATTAATACTTGTTTATTATTCTCGTTGTTTCGCTTTGTTGTTCATGGGTTATACTTGTGGTATATTATGTGTGTTGATGGTTGTGTTTTTGTATGGCTATTACTGTTAATTGTTTTACAGTTTTAATATTAAAACGGTATTGCATGTAACTAATCTCATGCTCTCGACCAAATAATTGAGGGGTTGAGGGGGCATGACGGGGCATGTGATGACATACTCAGCAGGGGCTGATTCCATACCACAAACCATTTTTATTTCAGGAGATTAGCTGGTGGGTCGACGCGGGGCGCGACGGTTGTGATATTACTGTTGGTTAAGACTTGGTACGGTTTGATACTAATGTTACTTGGACTCGGGTTGTGTAAACCGAGGTGTATTTTGGTTAGATGCTCACGAGTACGGTCTATAATAATCGGTTGTTGTTGGATTTGTTTTAAATTGTTTAAGTACAACTATCTATCTCTTGTGGTCACTGCGGGAATACATTTCGCATGTTGATTATCAGGTAATTCGTTATCACCCGTATGGGCGAGTGATAACAGTGACACCATTAGAGCGACAGTCTGTTATTTACCGCTGCGATTTATTTCTTATGTGCGACGTTTATAGGATAATTAGGAGCCGAATTAGTAGGGGTGTTACAAAAGTGGTATTAGAGCGGAGTACCGCTCTGATTACAAGAGATAGTAGTTTAAGTACCGTGAGCCTAGGATATTCACACACCAGTACCAAGGAGACAGTTGTAAATGATATGAGTTAGGAGATTGTCGGGGACAATGTGTTTTATGCCTTTCAGGGCTATATGAACTTATGGTTGAGAAAATTACAGTGTTTATACTGAGTGTTGACTTTGATTCTGAATTCTTCAGATGTCTTCCGGAAGACGTTCGACTGGCAGAGGCAGAGGAGATGGTGGAAGAGGCGGCGGGCCTGGAGGAGGACCTCCTGAGGCCCCAGCCGTGGGCGTTGCTGAGACGGTAGCGGCCGTCTTTGCTCAGCTAGCCCTGATGGGGGTGTCCAGATAAGAGCACCACCTGTAGTCCCACCTGTACCTGCACCGAGGGAGCCGAATTGGCTAAAGAGCGTTGCTGACACGCGAGTACCTACATATGACGGAGTTGCTGACCCCACCATCCTGGAGAGATACATTGTTGAGCACGAGAAGGCTTTTGATGCCATCCATGTGTCTGCTGAGCACCGGGTCGGTATAGCGGTCTTCCATCTGCGGGACGCCACCAGCACTTGGTGGAGGTCCGTGAAGGCACATTACACCGCTATAGAGGGTTTTGGTTGGACAGGCTTTGTGGAATTACTGAGAGAGAAGTACTATCCTGCTCATTTGAAGCAGAGGAAGCGGGAAGAGTTTGAGGCCCTGAAGCAGGGTAGTATGACAGTAGATCAGTACTACTCCTCTTTTATTGGGCTCTTGGACTTTGTCCCCGGAGTTGTTTATTCTGATACTGTGAAAGTGGAGAAATTTAGAGGCGGGTTGCGATATGCTATCAAGGCCGCCATGGGCGCTGCCTTATACCCTACGATCCAGGTAAAAATTAGTTGACAGATTATACCTTGTAACTCAGTTTGATTTATTACAAGTTCAGGAACTCATTGATGCATTATAGGAATGCTACGAGGCTGCTTCTCGGACCGAGCTGTTGGTGAACAGCCGGGAGGACAACCAGGGGCAAAAGCGTAAGGCCCCCGAGAAGGCGGCGGAGGTTAAGGCTGGAAGCGGAAGCAGCAAGGGTTGGAAGTAAGAACCACCTTTAAGTTATTTAATCCATTTAAATTACTTACTTGCTGCCTGCCTTTATACCTGCTATTCCTGACACTTTGACGATCACGGGAAGAAAAAGTTCTCCTGGAAGGAGAAGAAGAAGGAGCAGGCCAGCCAGAAGGGCAAGGAGAAGGTCCTGATGCTGACCGGGCCTACCTACGATGCCCAGCCTCTTAGATCTGTACCCCCTAAGGGTAAGCGATCTAACCTTGTGAATGAGTTGTGTGTTATACTATCCATTACCATCCTTGTATTAATCTGAGTGTGATATGATAATAGGTTCTGCACCCCAGTGCCACTTTCACTGCAAGCGCTGTGGTAAAGACCACCCGGGTGTCGACTGCACCGGGCAAGCGGTGGACTGCCACCACTGTGGAAAGAAAGGCCACAGGTCGTTCGAGTGCTTTGCTAATCCAGAGAGCCGAGCGTACCGCCCGCTGAAGGGGACTCAGAGCGCACCTACTGGAGGAGGTGGAGCTCGAGGTGGCCAGAGGGGGCCGGCGCCCCAAGCCCAGAGGGGGCAGCAGCAGCAGCCGCAACAGCAGAACCAGAGGAACCCGCCGGGCAACCGTGTGCTGAATGCAGCGGGAGCTTCAGGCGCTGGCACTAGCACCCAGCGCGGTGAAGGTTAGCATTTGAAACCTTAACCATTGTATGACAGCATGACTAAGTGTTAAATGCTTTACCTTAACATGAATGCGTGTTTTAATTACCGCTTTAGATAAACAACTTATCAAGGAAACCTATTACCTCTTAGGAGACTTCGACATCTGCTATCCCACACTTACGAGACAGAGATCACCTAGACCCGTGGAAAAAAGATGGGAGTACCCTAGTGAGTTGTGTCATGTGGTCAGACCGGGCATGATACTTCTTAGAGAATTCCTAACCCTAGATGAGCAAATCGCCACAGTTAATGAGTGTAGAGCTTTGGGTAAGGGCATAGGAGGATTTTATACCCCTGTATTTAATAGTGGTTCTAAAATGAAACTGCACATGATGTGCTTAGGGAAAGATTAGGATCCACAAGCTAGAGTTTATCGAGAGGTGAGGATGGTAGGTGGCGTATCTATACCTAAGATACTTGAGAGTTTCCTAACCTTGGTGAGAAACGCAATGGATATTGCTCGAGACTGTGAGACTTTTCCATTACCCGACATGACACCTGACGTTTGCATTATCAACTACTACGAGCAGGGAGGAAAGCTTGGGATGCACCAGGACCGTGATGAGACGACCGAGTCCATCACCAGAGGAATACCGGTTGTGTCATTCTCCATCGGCGATGATGCTGAGTTCATCTATGGAGACCAGAAGAGGATGGATCTAGCAAGCAAGATCACCCTCAAGTCTGGGGATGTGTTGGTATTTGGTGGAGAGGCGAGGCTTGCATACCATGGTATTAAGAGCATTAAGCTCAATACCGCCCCACCAGCTCTAGTGAATGATACCCACATCCGACCTGGCCATTTAAATTTGACTTTCAGGCAGTACTAATGTAATAACAGTAACTAAGTGTGTAACTTTGTATAATACAGTTGGGTGAATGAAATAAGAGTTTTGTATCTTCAAGTATATGTGTTCAGTTTGTTGACACCGTTAAATCATAACTTCAGGCTACGAAAATGGAAAGGAGGGTACCATCTGCATCCTCGATATGGCGCAAGCCAAGGAGTCCGGTAATGTCATCACAGGTATGGCAATTACAAACAACAGTAAATTAGTGATTTATTGGGACTCGACGCTAATACGAGAGATGATCTCAGGTACCTTTCCTGTTGATGGTGTTAGTGCTTCCGTATTGTTCGACTCAGGGGCTTCACATTCTTTTATTTCCTCGGCATTTGCTATGAAGCTGGGGGCTGCCCCCGAACAGCTTTCGGACTTTTCAGTCACCCTTCCATCGAAGGAGAAGTAGGACACAGCAAGCAGTACTTAGGGTCGGAGATCAGTATTATGAATGAGACTTTTCCCATCGAATTGATTGAGTTTAAGAACTTGGGCTTCGACATTATAGTGGGTATGGATTGGCTACAGAAGCATAAGGGCCGCCTTCATTGTGCAGAGCATCGACTACTACTGAAGGGGCCGAGCGGCAAGACAGTGTCATACCTCAGTGTGAGGAGAGAGCTGACTGTCAAAATCGTGTCAGCATTGTCCCTGATGAAGGACGTTAGGAAGGGCCGACAAGCCTTCCTCTGTTATGTACAGGACACGAGACAGTGCGACGAGATGGATGTAGACATTCCGGTCATGGCAGACTATCCCGATGTGTTTCCTGATGAGTTGCCAGGCATGCCGTCTGTGCGTGAGGTTGAGTTCGCCGTCGACTTATTGCCAGGTACGGGCCCTATTGCTAAGACACCCTACCGTATGGCACCGGCTGAGATGACGGAGCTGAAGGTACAGCTGGAGGACCTCCTTGACAAGGGATTCATTCGACCTAGTGTTTCTCCTTGGGGTGCTCCAGTATTATTTGTCAAGAAGAAGGACGGCAGTATGTGACTCTGCATCGATTACCGCGAACTTAATGCGGTCACGGTCAAGAACAAGTATCCGTTGCCACGAATTGATGACTTGTTTGACAAGTTGAGAGGGGCCAGTGTTTTCTCGAAGATAGATCTCAGATCTGGCTACCATCAGATTAGGATTGCAGAAGGTGACATTGAGAAGACAACTTTCAGGACACGGTATGGACATTACGAGTTCACCGTTATGCCATTCGGATTGACGAATGCGCCAGCTATATTCATGGATTTGATGAACCGTCTCTTCAGAGAACTGCTTGATAATTCAGTTGTGGTTTTTATCGACGATATTCTGATCTATTCAAAGACCAAGGAAGATCATGAGTTACATCTGAGACAGGTATTGAGTATCATGAGAAAGAACCAGCTGTATGCCAAGCTCTCGAAGTGTGAGTTCTGGTTAGACAGCGTGTCATTTCTAGGACACATCATATCAGCAGACGGGATATCTGTAGACCGTGCTAAGATTGAGGCAGTGAAGAGTTGGCCAAGGCCAAGGACAATTACAGACGTCCGCAACTTTTTAGGTTTGGCCGGTTACTATAGAAGGTTCGTGAAGGACTTCTCCAAAGAGGCCAAACCGATGACTAATCTCATGAAGAAGGAGACCCTGTTCTTATGGTCTGTAGAGTGCGAGCAGTCCTTTCAGACACTGAAGGATCTCCTGACATCAGCACCCGTTCTTACTATTCCTGAGGGCACCTATGGGTTCGAGGTATACTGTGATGCCTCTGGAACCGGTCTAGGCTGTGTGCTTATGCAGCACGGGAAGGTAGTTGCCTACGCATCCCGACAGCTGAAGAAGCATGAGGTGAATTACCCCACACACGACCTTGAGTTAGGCGCAGTAGTCTTCGCTTTGAAGATCTGGCGTTTAATACCCCGGATCTAAAAATGGTGATTTAATTACTCTAATAAAATTATTAAGGGCCTAATAGTGCCTAGAGAATATTGGTAAAAAGAATAAAATCAAAAGAAAAGAGAAAATGCGTTAAACACGAAAAACGCTAAAATGTGCATTAAATTTAAATAAGAGATAAATAATCTGGTAAGGGTCCGAGATGGATTCCTAAGGCTTTGTTAGGCCTAATTAGTGTACGGGAATGATTCCCGAAGAAAACGGATCCAAATAATGGATTAAAACGCTAAATAAGCATAAAAGCACGTTTTTCGAGAAAACCCGAAAACGTGACTTTAAGTGGTCAAATGGACCTGTAAAAATTAGAGTTGATTAAATAACTATAAATAAGTATTAATGGAAGCTTAATAACCGTTAAAATTAATTAAACGGTAACATTCCGGAAAACGGACCCGGTAAATGAATAGTGACTAAACCGGGGGACGAAACGCGTTTAATTCGAAAAGACGAAAAACGACCCGGGCTATTAATTAATTTGGGCCGGTTTTAATTAATAAGTGTATACCCATTAATAGCTTGCTAGCTATTAAGTAATAACAAGACAAATAAGTAAATAAAGCAATAGTACAAAGTAAAAAGTAAAATAAATAAATACCTCTCACCTCTTTCTTTCTCATTCACGATTTGCTCCAGAGACTTGCAAACCCCTTCTTCTTCCTCTGTAACTCGCGACAACAACAGCACACAACCCTCATCTTGTCTCAACTCTAACTTGCTCATTCCTCCACCAAATCACACGAAATTTATACCGTTGAATTCCTCTCGGTGAGAGCTCCGATTTCCACCCAAATAAAATTCGATTCCTCCACCTTCATCTCCATTGACGTGGGAGCTTTTGAAGCTTGGAGAGCTGATTTCAACCCTTCTTCTCTTCCTTAGTGCCTTAAGGTATTAATAAGTAAGTGTATAGAACATTTTAAGCTTATTCTACCACTTGTGAGACTTTTTCCCTCACGTTGGAAAATCCCCCTCTTTTCAGCCGAGACCATATGTTTTTGTGGGGTGTTGGAAACTTCTCCAGTTGGTTGCCAAGCCAACCATTTGGGTTCTCCAAGGTAAAATCTAGATTAAACTTTGGAAACTAGCTCTTTAAATATATATTAGGTTTTGTGGAGGAAAAGTGAATTGATTTTTGTATGTGTGTGACGGGCGGTGGTTGTAGTTGGCAACCCAAAGCCCTTGTGTGGTGTGGAAAACAAGAGGAGAAAGAGGGAACACGAGAAAGAGGAAGAAGAGGAGTGAAAACTGAAAGTGAAACAAGGTAAAGAGCTTACCTTGTATTGGTTTATCTTCTTGTAACACAGATTTTGTAAGTGGTGTGAATGATCTTGTATTAGTGTAGTTGAGATACTACAATTTAAAGAAGAGTGAAGCTGTTTTATTGTTGCTTAAGTGAGAGAAATAAGCTTGAGTCTAAACTAATACATATGTGTGAACAAGTGGGAAATTAATGTAGTTGTTGATGCTTGATTAAACAGGAGTGAAGATTGTGTATATGAGTTGATTTAAGTGTGGTGAATATGCTAAAGAAGTAGACAAGTGCTGTCAAAATTTCCTTGGAGATTATGAACTTGGGTGTTTTATTATAAGGATGAAACTAGGTGTTTAAGAGGTGCTAAGTGAGTGGTTATGTTTTGAGAACCTAACTAGAAGAAGAGTGTGCTGAGAGCAAAATAATGTCATTTGGGTGCTAGTTATGGCATCAGTAGGAGAGGTTTGAATGGCTCAAAGAAGAAGCCAAAAATCTGTTGCAATCAGATAGAAAAACAAGTGGAAAACTAGCCTTGTAAGTGTAAAGAGTCTAAGTAAAATTAGCTAGATTGGCGAGTGCATTTGGTGCTTGGTTTAAGGTGATTAAGAAGGGTAATTAGATGCTAAAACATGTGGATTTTAGTTGGTGAAGATAGGTTGATCAATGGGCTAAGAGATAACCTGTAACAGAATTGGAAAAATGCTGAAATTGCAAAATCTGTAGCAGGGTCCGGGACTTAGTCCATGGACAAGGTCCTGGACCACCCCCTTAATTCATGCCGAGGGTCGCCTACCATGTTTGGTCCGGGACTTGAGTCTGCTACAAGGTCCCGGACCACCTGCTAAAATCGCCCGAGAAATGACCCTGCAATTGGTCCGGGACTAGGGGTAAGGACAAGGTCCCGGACCACCCCATTTAAATAGGTCGAGACTGCACAACCATGCTGGTCCGGGACTTGGGATAGGGACAAGGTCCCGGACCATAAGTTAAAAATCGCCGAGAGTTAAGTTTGCAATAGGTCCGGGACTTGGGGTAAGGACAAGGTCCCGGACCACCCCCAGAAACCAACAGAGAGCATTTTTAAGGTTTGAAATGATGGGGGTTTAAATGTTAATGATGTTATAAGATGTTAAGGCCTTGTTTGGTGACATGTTAAGGCCCTAGGAAGTGTAAGAAAGTGTTAGAAGTGTTTGAGAAGTGAGAACTCAAATTAACAAGAGTAAAACCGAGTTAACGGGATAACGGGGTAAATACGGGAATAGCATTTTATTATGTACCGTATGAGTTTAGTATTAATAATAATGCTTGAAACATTATCAGAGAATCGTGCGTGACCCGAGCATGGTGATATGACACGGTAAAAGTAAAAACCCCGGTGAAAGGTATGATTTTCTCATACTCCGCGTGCTAACCGAGTTACGTTGATTTGTTTGTGTGTTTGTGCCGGCTTAATCAAGATTAAAGCATGAAAAAATCCCTTGTTTGATTATGTATGTCATGTTGTATGTTGAATGAGCTAACATACTTGTATGCCGGTGTGGTCTAACATAGTGTAAAGACCGACACATAGTGAGTAACGTTTGGCTAGAGACCCGTAGATCGGGTCGATGCTTATGATAACGCAAAATGTGCAAACACACAAACTATCCGATAAAGTATAACGATAACGCAAACATATGAACTCCCTAGAATGTGAGGAGAAGTACGGGTTGAGTAAATACCCGATAATGGTTAGAAAACCACATTGAAACAATCCGCGAAACAAATGAGAGTGGAAAGATAAGTGAACCTCCTTCAAGAGGATTTAAGATAGTTCGTAGATGTGAACTAGTGATGATGGTAAAAGAGACCTGAGGGATTAGTAGCTCCCTTGAGACATGGTCGACCTCCTATATGAGGATTTTACCTGCTATATGCAAATAACTGAAGGTATGAGTAAAGTAAATGTATGGGTAACTCTTAAAACCTAAGATTAACCGAACTAAAGTAATGTTCCCAAGTCGTTAGAAACATCGAGAGTGATGCTTCTAGACTAATATACATAATATTATTATAACTCCGAGAGAGGAGTGTATGGGAACGAGAGTAGTCCGAGAGTAGTCGGACCTAAGTAAAATAGATAGGAACTAAGAGAGAGTTCCGTGAGCTAGTTGAACCTTCCCACCATGCTAGACCCAGAGTAGGGTCGAAACCGGGGAAGTAAGACTATGCTAGAGAGCCATGAGTTTTGGCCTAAGTATGTATTAAGAGTAACAAGCGTGACGTAGGAGACCTGTAGCGTCTCGAGAATCTACAAGAGCTTGAGTATAAATAACCCAAGAGTATGGGTGAGACAATGAGAATAAGTAACCCGAGAGTGTGGGTGAGTATAGTACGAGTAGCCCAAGAGAATGGGTGTGTATATGAACAAGTAACCCGAGAGAGCGGGTGAGGTATTGAATAAGTAAACAAGGCATAGTGAGGAATAACCCTCAAGGCCTAAGAGTAACCAGATACAACTAACAACCTTGTTATGTTAGTTAGGAATTGTGTTCCATGATTGGATGTAGATTCCTTGAGCATTACATGTACTTATTGTATTGCTTTGATGCATGTTGTTTGACTAAAATGAACTCCATGTATATCCGACTGAGTGGTCGGCGTACCCCGGTTAGCGCTCGGGGTATGCGAATTTCATATGCAGCGTTAAGCTGAGCCCCTAGGGGCGATGTTTTTATTTTACAGGTACACCGAAGATGTTACCGTTCGAGTGTAGGACGGGGTCGGTGGGTTGCATGGGTAGTAGTTTTAATTACTTATGTATTGAAGGAAGTGTAAGACCGAATATGTTGTCGGCATCCATTTATTGTAGACTCGGTATAGTAAAGAAATGAGTTGAGTATTGTATCTGTATCGTGTTTTCGGTTGTTCCAGTCCATCAGACCGTTACTGTATGTGAGATAGGCCTGGTTAGCCATATGGGTGGCTAACGGCGTTGTTTCACCCTCGTTGTAATTAGAGTTCCGCTGCGTGATTATGAGGTAATTATGAGATTAACGATTGGGGTGTTACATGGCGACATTATCTTTACGGTGTGACAGTCACTATCTACTCGGATCACAAGAGTTTACAGCATCTCTTCTCTCAGAAGGAGCTGAACATGCGACAGAGAAGATGGGTCGAGTTCTTGAAGGACTACGACATAGACCTGAAATATAAAGAGGGCAAGGCGAATGTAGTTGCCGACGCCCTGAGCCGCAGAGCTCATTCATTATTTACCCTGTTAGCGAGCAGCAGTATGATTGATGAGATACGGGCTGCACAGGAGAGTGACCAGTACATGGAGAGTATCAGGCAGAAGATGATAGAGGGTTGCTTTGAGAGTCAGAAGTATGACTTCGAACTGTGTGATGATGGCATGATTCGACTGAATGGCCGGTTATGTATTCCAGAGTCTTCTCCAGATTTGAAGGAGAAGATACTTCAGGAGGCTCATTGCTCGTCCTTATCCGTCCACCCCGGTTCTTCAAAGATGTACAAGAACTTAAAGGTCCATTTCTGGTGGAGCGGGATGAAGAAGGATGTAGCTGACTACGTGACTAGATGCTTGACCTGTCAGAAGGTTAAGTTTGAGCAAAGGAGACCCTACGGATTAGTGCAGTCTATGCCTATTCCTTGCTGGAAGTTCGAGGACATCTCGATGGATTTCGTTGTCGGTCTCCCACCGACTAAGGGAGGACTGAACACGGTTTGGGTCATTGTGGACCGTCTGACGAAGGTGGCAAAGTTTGTGGCTATGAAAGATACCTGGAAGGTCCCGAAGTTAGCGGACTTGTTCCAGAAGGAGGTGATCCGGCACCATGGGGTGCCAAAGACCATTGTGTCTGATAGGGACCCTCGATTTTTGTCTAGATTCTGGGGTCAGGTTCAGGAAGCCTTGGGTACGAAGTTGAAGCTTAGTACGGCATTCCATCCGCAGACCGACGGTCACAGTGAGAGGACCATCCAGACACTGGAGGACATGCTGAGAGCATGTGCCTTAGATTTTCAGGGGAGTTGGTTAGAGCGACTACATCTGATAGAGTTCACATACAACAACAGCTACCACTCCTCGATACAGATGCCACCGTTTCAGGCATTATATGGTAGACCATGTAGGACTCCTCTATGCTAGGATGAGGCCAGCTGTTATACCCAAAATTTCAACCCCCCCGGAGTGGTCTCTAAGGCATACGTGTTACAAAGGGCAAAGTGGTCAAAATGCACCAATGCAGGATTTTCCAAGGACATTATCGGGGTTTTCTATTTTCATATGACTTGTTCATTATCTCCAAACACTTCCAAATATCATAGTCATTATGAAAGGTATTTCATGATTTTCTGATAAAATTTATTCTGGAAATTTAGCTTTTAATTCATATTATAAGCTAATTTCTTTAATTAACACATGAAATAGCCTCAAAATAGAAATTAAAAGGTTTCCAAAATTGAAATAAAATTGTCACATGGTTACCATGACTACATACAGTCATAAACCTGAAATTATTGGGAACCTTATCCCAAAATTTAAAAGAGAAATTCAATCATTTTTGCAATTTTCTTTCTCCTCCGGAAAATACCGAAATCAAAACAAAATGTCATGCAATTTTAACACAAGATAGAGGACGATTTTTAGAGACTAATGCCGTTAGAATTTCGTTATTTCAACTTTCCAATAATTAGTTATGAATTATGGGAGATTCCATATTGTGCGATTTTTATCTAATCGATTATTTATCAAACTAATCCGATTCCAACTCTCAAAATTCCCAAAAATCATTCTTTACCTTCAGTTAAATTTTCATAATTTTTATCGGCTTGCAACATATTCTAAAAAATCAGATTCCCTTAGAGCACAAAATCAGTCTTTTAGATAAAGATCTTGCTCTATCAATTTGACCATGCTCTTTCTATAAAAGGACCCCCCAAGAACGAACTAGGGCAGAGGAGATCATCCCCAAAGTCAGAGAACTCAGCCGTCAACCTACTTCCAACGTTTTTGCAACCCCGAGCCTCGAATCTATACCGAAATCATCCCGAAATCACCAAAAAACACATTCCTTCTTCTCCCATTGAGATTCCTAGCACCAAAACACAAAAATACAGAAGCAAACCGTGGCTAATAATACAAGGAAGAAGGAGCCAGAAGCTTGGGTCAAAGTCGAACCGGATCGGCCATCAACGAAGCTCTCGAAGATTCCCGACGTGAAGGAACAATCAAATCCCGAAGTCAAAACAGGTTGGAATTTGACTTCCTTAACCCCTCTGATCAGAATACACTTATGTGTGTAATTTCTAATCGAATTGACTTTTTATTGCTTCTGAATTAAGGTTTGTTTGTGTTTCTGTCTAATAACTTGTTAACTAAGTCTCGTATTAATTTTGACTTCAAATTGAATTCTTTCATTCACTAACGTCTTGTACATCTCTTAGGCTACACACCCATAAAATTTGAGCCAAAAACACCTTCGGGAGCAGCCTCAACGCCGCCGTCCGAGGGCGGTCCGCACCCACGGACGTCATGTCCGGGGTCCCGGACTCCTTGTCCGTAAGCTCGGACGCCCACGGACGGCGGTGGGATTTTTAAATTTTAAAAATTTAGGTTTTCTAATAATGTCCGGGCCCACGGACAGCCTGTCCGTGGCCCCGGACTTTACAATTTTCTGTTTTCTGTTTAATTCGACTTTTATTTTCATATAGGTTAACTGGGGTCCGTGGTCTCGGACATTAGGTCCGTGGCTACGGACGAAAACAAAATTTGACCTAATTCTGCCTCCGAAACCCTAGTTTAGGTAATTTTAATTTCCACTTTAATTTTCTGTCAAAAAACGTTAAAAAATAAAAAAAACAGAAGCGCGCACCTAGGTTAAAAACAACTTTGTAGAAAGCCGTAATTGAACCAAGTAGAGGAAAAACAACCTAGGAAGGGTAATGAAAGTAATTTGAACCCTAATTAAGTCGAATATCAAGCCCCCGAACCCGAACTCTCCTTTCCTAATTTGATCTAGGTTAAAATTAGGTGGCGACTCATAATAGGTTCCAGTGAGCTAGCTTAGGTTTTAATAATTATTGTTATATGACATAGTTATTAATCTTAGGCTATAAGTGGACCTAAAACCCGATTAAATCCCAATCAAGTTAATCCACATAGGATAGGGTTTAAAATCGAGGCACACAGACTGGCGACTCTACTGGGGACAAACTCTTAATATTAACTTAATTAATTTTAAGAAAGATGGCTTAACTCGAAAAATGTTTATTTATGGCTTTATTACTTTGTTTGTTTACTTTTGTGCGCACTTTAATTTTCTGCACCTTTGCATCATATGAGAGCGAGGGTCCACCTAAACCGATTTCATCCCGGGACCCGTTTGAGGGTCCCCTGTCAGGGACTCACACCTTTTAGGTGATGTGAATAAGCGGGGGAAAAGAGGAGGATGTCGTCTAACCACATCCCCTTAATACCTGGGCCTTAGCCCCAAGCGTTTCCCTGGCAGAGTCCTTACCTAGCCCGTTGTTTGGTCAATCAAAGACCCGGCCGCCGACGCACACCTTCAGGTGATGTGAAAAAAGTGGGGAAGCCCAAAGAGAATAGTGTGCAAGCCCTATTCCTTTGTGGCGACCTGGGCCCAAGCCCCAAGCACCTCTCCGGATCGATCCATACCCAAATTGATTTAACCGTTAAGTGAGGACATGTTGAATTTGTGTGGGCCTTGTTTGCTTGTATGATTGGCCCATTACCCAGCTTAGAGATTGATAGGAACTTCTCCTACATTAACATAGCCCAACCGAATTGGCGGCTCTACTTGTTTGTGGCCCAGAGGTCCTGTTTGGTTTAATATGTGAGTCATTCGGGCTTCGGCCCAAAAGCTTAGACTTAGGTGATTTCTCTTCTGGCCCAATTTGAATTATCCAATTAGTTCTAGGCCCAAAAAAAGGAAATCCATCTGAACTTGAAATAACTCACAAGTCCTGAAAACAAAATCTTTTTCGGCTTAGCAACCATCTTCTCTGCCCGAAGAAAGTTAGGCCCATTTGTGATTTAGGGACCATTCTAGCTCATGTGCTTTACTTCAGGCCCAAACACATTCCGGCCCAAGGGCTCATTCTAGTCTAGGTAGACTTCTTATCATGACCCTAACCCAAAACCTTAGATCTAGGTGTCATCTGTTAGGCCAAACCAAAATCACTCGGCCCAAATTCCAGTTCACATATAGAGCAATCATTCTGGCCCAAGTACCACACTCATAACTCATTCCATTTGAGCCCATAGACCAATTCATAGTTTTGGCCCATGAGCTTCGCTCTCAATCAGAATTTCAGCCCATAAAACATTTGAATCCAAGATAGTTTGCATAATTCATTCCAGTTTCCGGCTTCAAGGCCCAACAAGAGCATCAAACGAATCTAGACTTCAAGGCTTATCCTTCGGCCTAGTGGCCCATTCACGGTCCATGTGATTTCTTTCAGCTTGTTTGCTCAATTTCTGGATTCAGGCCTACATGTCCGTTCTAGTCTAGGAATCACTCTAATCTATGCACTTCACTCTCAGTTTGGCGAAGACTCAGGCCCAGTTACTTCCTACATAACCCATGGGCATTTTACAGGGCCCACTCGAAGCTTGGAAGGAAGACAATCATGGTCAATGGCGCCCCGACGGTCAACAGCTCCAGTCTTCAACACGTTGGCATCAGACTGTTCAACATCACTATTTCAAAAGTTTTCTCGATTTAGTAGTTTTCTTTTCTCAATCATTCTTCTAACTTTTATGGTAGTTAGCTTCCTTTATCATTTTAGATTACAACTTTTGATGTTATCTTTCCATTCGTGAATAAGAGCATAGTTCGATTTTCGTAATTTTTTGTGCATTCATTCAACAAAAAAAACAAAAAATTTGTTTTCTTTTTAAGGGATCACAGAGTAATATTTCCCGACTATGGAATAAAATGACTTGTCTTTTGTTTCTAAAAGGGTGAACATGTCCGTCCTCACACCATAGACTATCCCATAATATCCACGAAGCATTCCAAAATCCGCATCTATTTAAGTGCTGCCATAAACCCCAGGTCAATACTGGGGGTAATCTGAGTTCAAGATCGTCATCTTTAATCTTTCGTTTAAGTGTGTGAACTAGTCTCTAAGTGAAATTCACGAGAGTGTCTTGAGCGGAAAAACCATGAGTGAACGAGCGTGTCATTTACACGACTCCGGTGGGGACCACATACAAAGGAATGTAAATGGCATAACTCCGACCGAAGGAGATAATTTGTAAATTTACTCTTAGACCTGCGAAAAGTAACAAAAAACGGATACACAACTATCAGGAATGACGAAGCACCTAGGTACAACACCACATAGCCAAAAGCTTGTAAACCCTGTCATTAAACCCTAGGCACCCCCGCTGAGCCTTTCATATATCCCTTTTCGATATTATGAACTCCACAGAATCACCCAGCCAATGATGAATTACCGACCCGGTGACCAAAGGAAGCGAGGAGCCCGACTCTCAGATAACAATCTAATCAGTCCAAAGAAGCGATGCCGCTATCAGCATGACGAAGTGATCCGTAAATGGTCCCAAAGTGGCACAGGATCCAGAGAGCTCACATCAAAACAACTCTCATAACTCAAAACCGGGAAACACAAGAACCCCGAAGGCAAAGTCAATAAAGGATAAAACAAAAAGGCAAACCCAAAGTGCCTCGAAGAAATCCAAATGACGAAAAGAGAAATGGTGTAAAAGACAACTTCAAAAGTCCAAGTCCAGAAGCTCGAAAACAACGTCAACATGAAGCAGCCAGACGACTTCAAGACAAGGAAGATGAATCCGAGAGAAGGCGCAAGTTGCAGCTTTGGTCACCCATTTAGGCTCCACATACCTCAAATATCCCTCCATGATCCCGTCGTCTTTCATCACACCCTATGGCCACGTTATAAGCTCTGAAGACTTCCGACTTGATAGTTGTGTGTCCAATCACGTGAAAGTAACAGATCAAATGCGTAAATCCATCAAATATCGAATTCAATGGTCTAGAGGTTATGACCATGAGCGAGAAATGAGTGCAAACACCAACCACATTGAGTGTAGGATAGGAAGCACCACATCAAAGCATAAGCCTCGACCCTGTGAGGATGAGACTTGTTCGCACGTTTAATCAAAGAAAATACTGGGGGCAATTGATCGTTCCGATCAATTGCCATGAACTTTAGCTCAGATTGTCCTAAGGAAAAATACTGGGGGCAATTGTTGGTTCCAACAATTGCAATGCCAACACCAATTGAAACCTAAAGCTTGAGCACCACCATCCCACCACAGACATAAGCCCTTACCACCACATCAAACACCGCAGGCCCACATAAGCCCTTACCTTCACTTCATACACCACACAGGCCCACATAAGCCCTTACCATCACATCATACACCATACCCCACCGGCGACATGTTCATCTCATAGGAGATAAATTACAAGTCCGAAGTCTATAGTTAGGAGATGATAATTTCACTTTCCTTTTCACTAAACAGAATTTTCTTCAAACACTACCACGTTTGGCACATTTTCCAACGATTTCTTGTTTTGGACAAGTTTCCTACATACACTTTGATTGTAATTTGACATGCACATCATCATAGCCACGTTTGGCACTTTCATAATCAACTTTCATCATGATCATTTGCATAAAGTTTACCTTGCATCCGTCTGCATGAAACTCCTCATCATAGACTAGAGATACAGATTCTCACCCCAAGGATACAGATTCTTCAGAGATACAGATTCTCACCCCGAAGATACAGATTCTTCAGAGATACAGATTCTCGCCCCGGAGATACAGATTCTTCAGAGATACAGATTCTCACCCCGAAGATACAGATTCTTCAGAGATACTGATTCTCGCCCCGGAGATACAGATTCTTCAGAGATACAGATTCTCACCCCGAAGATACAGATTCTTCAGAGATACAGATTCTCGCCCCGGAGATACAGATTCTTCAGAGATACAGATTCTCACCACGAAGATACAGATTCTCATCCATAGATACAGACTCTTCAGGGATACAGATTCTCGCCCGTAGATTCAGATACAGATTCTCACCCGTAGATTCAGATATAGATTCTCACCACGAAGATGCAGATTCTTCACAGATACAAATTCTAACCTGAGTAGAAGAACTCACCCTCAAGCTTGTCATAAGTCTTACCCACTTCCTTAGCACCTGCCACGTTTGGCACTCTCAGTCCTTAACCTTTTACACACACTTCGGAATAGGTTCCGGTCCCTAGATGCACCTAGGTCATGCAATTCATCATCACATTAAGCACATTTCACTCATTATAGGTAGTCAACGCCTTAGAATAGCTTGACATCATTTTCATCGTTTAGGTAGTCAACGCCTTAGAATCGCTTGACATTACTTCATCTTATAGGTAGTCAACGCCTTAGAATCGCTTGACATCTTCTCATTCTCACTCATAGGTAGTCGGCGCCTTAGAATAGCTCGACGCAATCTGCATATAGGGCCTTTTAAGATCCAAAATTTTGGGGTATCACTCAGGCATCAACTAGTCTTTTCATCTTCATTACAAAGCCTAGTTGATGGGGGGCAATCTGTTATACCCAAAATTTCAACCCCCCCCGGAGTGGTCTCTAAGGCATACGTGTTACAAAGGGCAAAGTGGTCAAAATGCACCAATGCAGGATTTTCCAAGGACATTATCGGGTTTTTTATTTTCATATGACTTGTTCATTATCTCCAAACACTTCCAAATATCATAGTCATTATGAAAGGTATTTCATGATTTTCTGATAATATTTATTCTGGAAATTTAGCTTTTAATTCATATTATAAGCTAATTTCTTTAATTAACACATGAAATAGCCTTAAAATAGAAATTAAAAGGTTTCCAAAATTGAAATAAAATTGTCACATGGTTACCATGACTACATACAGTCATAAACCTGAAATTATTGGGAACCTTATCCCAAAATTTAAAAGAGAAATTCAATCATTTTTGCAATTTTCTCTCTCCTCCGGAAAAACCGAAATCAAAACAAAATGTCATGCAATTTTAACACAAGATAGAGGATGATTTTTAGAGACTAATGCCGTTGGAATTTCGTTATTTCGACTTTCCAATAATTAGTTATGAATTATGGGAGATTCCATATTGTGCGATTTTTATCTAATCGATTATTTATCAAACTAATCCGATTCCAACTCTCACAATTCCCCAAAATCATTCTTTACCTTCAGTTAAATTTTCATAATTTTTATCGGCTTGCAACATATTCTAAAAAATCAGATTCCCTTAGAGCACAAAATCAGTCTTTTAGATAAAGATCTTGCTCTATCAATTTGACCATGCTCTTTCTATAAAAGGACCCCCCAAGAACGAACTAGGGCAGAGGAGATCATCCCCAAAGTCAGAGAACTCAGCCGTCAACCTACTTCCAACGTTTTTGCAACCCCGAGCCTCGAATCTATACCGAAATCATCCCGAAATCACCAAAAAACACATTCCTTCTTCTCCCATTGAGATTCCTAGCACCAAAACACAAAAATACAGAAGCAAACCGTGGCTAATAATACAAGGAAGAAGGAGCCAGAAGCTTGGGTCAAAGTCGAACCGGATCGGCCATCAACGAAGCTCTCGAAGATTCCCGACGTGAAGGAACAATCAAATCCCGAAGTCAAAACAGGTTGGAATTTGACTTCCTTAACCCCTCTGATCAGAGTACACTTATGTGTGAAATTTCTAATCGAATTGACTTTTTATTGCTTCTGAATTAAGGTTTGTTTGTGTTTATGTCTAATAACTTGTTAACTAAGTCTCGTATTAATTTTGACTTCAAATTGAATTCTTTCAATCACTAACGTCTTGTACATCTTTTAGGCTACACACCCATAAAATTTGAGCCAAAAACACCTTCGGGAGCAGCCTCAACGCCGCCGTCCGAGGGCGGTCCGCACCCACGGACGTCATGTCCGGGGTCCCGGACTCCTTGTCCGTAAGCTCGGACGCCCACGGACGGCGGCGGGATTTTTAAATTTTAAAAATTTAGGTTTTCTAATAATGTCCGGGCCCACGGACAGCCTGTCCGTGGCCCCGGACTTTACAATTTTCTATTTTCTGTTTAATTCGACTTTTATTTTCATATAGGTTAACTGGGGTCCGTGGTCTCGGACATTAGGTCCGTGGCTACGGACGGAAACAAAATTTGACCTAATTCTGCCTCCGAAACCCTAGTTTAGGTAATTTTAATTTCCATTTTAATTTTCTGTCAAAAAACGTTAAAAATTAAAAAAAACAGAAGCACGCACATAGGTTAAAAACAACTTTGTAGAAAGCCGTAATTGAACCAAGTAGAGGAAAAACGACCTAGGAAGGGTAATGAAGGTAATTTGAACCCTAATTAAGTCGAATATCAAGCCCCCGAACCCGAACTCTCCTTTCCTAATTTGATCTAGGTTAAAATTAGGTGGCGACTCATAATAGGTTCCAGTGAGCTAGCTTAGGTATTAATAATTGTTGTTATATGACATAGTTATTAATCTTAGGCTATAAGTGGACCTAAAACCCGATTAAATCCCATTCAAGTTAATCCATATAGGATAGGGTTTAAAATCGAGGCTCACACCAGCGAGAATACGCTTCTAGGACCTGAGTACCTAGAGCAGATTAAGGAGGATGTCCTACAGATTCGTAAGAACATGAAAGCAGCTCAGGACCAGCAGAAATCATATGCAGACACCAAGAGGAGGGACATTGAGTTCACTACGGACGACATGGTATTCCTCAGAGTGTCACCCATGAGGGGGATCTTCCGATTTGGGCAGAAGGGCAAGTTGAGCCCAAAGTATGTTGGACCTTATGCGATTAGGGAGCGAGTGGGCCCGTTAGCCTACAGACTGGATTTGCCAGCAGAGCTCGGGAGGGTGCACGACGTCTTTCACGTTTCACACTTGAAGAAGTATGTGCCCCACTGTAACACCCCAACCGCTAATCCTATACTTACCGTCCAATCATCCCATAATCCAGAGTTACTCGCAGCGGAAATACTACTTACTACGACGGGTGATACAACGCCGCTAACCGCCCATACGGCTAGCAAGGCTTACATTACTTACAGTCACGGTCTGATGAACATAACGTACCGAGCTACTATAGTACTAACCAAAATACCACGTACCGAATGCTTACGTCAATGGATCACCGAGTATTTAAGTATATTCGATTACATCATTTCTAAGTTCCAAAAGAATGAGTTTCTACCGGCTACTCATCTATACCAATTCACCATCCCTTTCTATATCCAAAAAGGTGTACCCCATGGTACACCGGCTAATCAAACTATAGCCATGTACTACTCAGTACACCAATCATCATTCAATGTTTACATTCCAAAAGAAGACAAAAGAACTAGAACTAAGTCTTCACACCTTCATCCATCGCGGGTACCTGCGTGTAGTAAAAATGGTGCCCCAAGGGGCTCAGCAAACGCTGCGTATAAACTCCGCATATACCGCGTGCGTGCTAGCTAGGGCACGCCGACTATTTGACGTCCACTAAACATGCTGTTCATTAATTACACACATACATGCTTTACATACATCATACAATCATGCTCAATACATTACACATTCCAAGGCAACAATACAATAGCACGCATCTTACTTACCTTCACAAGGTTAGCCAAATTATGCATCCGGGTTAATCGGAATGCTTTTACTCTTTTACTCATTACTTACTTTTTCTTACTTACACTTACTTACTTTCATTTACTTTACTTACTCATTCTTACTTACTCATACTCAAGTTAAGTCGTCGGGACCTCCGGCCCTGGGGACTACGCCGTCCCACCTCCGGGATTTACTTGACTCACCAATCCGGGATGCTACCCACTTAAGGGATTTGGGCCGCGGACCAGTTTAAGAGTCAGGAATTGGAGCCAACCTCTCGTGACTCCGCATCCTCACGCGTGGCCGAAACTATATCGGACTTCTACTCATTCCAATTTAATTACCAATTTAAGTTAGAATGGTTAGCTCGTTAGGAATAAGTTAGAAGTCCATTCACACAAATAATCGGTCACGAAGCAATACCACATACATACACACATTCATCATCATCCGTACATTTCATGAATTATACAAACTAAGACTTAAGAGAATATTCACAACATACAACACTACATATTCACAAGTATGCATATTAACTCCGATTCGTGCATTTATCTTTTTTGGTGATCAATTAGCACACAACACACAAATCAGAGTAACCAAGATAGCATACAGGGCATGAGGAATCTATACCATTCACCGTCGTACGTGTTTCCAAACGTTCCTCCGGTGTCACATATCAAATCCTATGATATACATACAATTGAATGATTAATCTAACTATTATTAATCTTAACTCAACTACTTTTGTGTTTACTAATCCATACTTACTAAGTCTTTACATTCCTTACACTTATATTTCATTTTACTTACTTTCCATTACTTGTCCATGGTTTACATACATATATATATACATATGTATAGGTGGGTATACATATATATGTATATATACTAGTTATAAGCTTACTGTTTTTTTTGTAAGTATTGGGCCGTCCGACCCACCGTCCGACCCAAACCCTGGGTCGGACCATTCCAGTAGAGTTCGTCCTCTGAAATTCACCCTGTCCGACCCAGCACTATTCCGTCCGACCCATACCCTCTGGGTCGGACCATTCCAGAAGGTTTCGGTTCCGTCGTCCAAGTCCTGTCCGACCCACGTCCGACTCACCCTCTGGGTCGGACGGAGTCAGAAACTTTGACGACGGAAAATTTTTGCCTGTCCGACCCATGTCCGACTCACGGCCCTGGGTCGGACCATTCCAGAATGTTTACGTTCTGTTATTTAGGCCATGTCCGACCCACGTCCGACTCACGGCCCTGGGTCGGACCATTCCAGAAAGATTGATTTTCGTTTCTCAAGCCCCGTCCGACCCACGTCCGACTCACCGTCTGGGTCGGACGAAGTCAGAACCTTGCTACAGATTTTATTTTTCTTTCCCAATTTCACCCATTGCTTCCCCAATCTTCCTACATACATCCTAACATGTTTTTGTACAATTTAAACACTCTAAATCATGCTAATTCATTTCCTAACTCATTACACAATTCTATACTAACTTATACACACAATTTCTAAGTTCTCCCCTTACCATATTATGCTACAGATTTTGTTCTAGCTCTCTCCCAACAATAGCTCCCTCTTATAATGTCATTTTTAACCCATCTAGTACATTACAACTATATTAACTATCTCTCCTAATCCACCCTCTAACTATCTAAATCAAAATCTGTTACAACCTACCTTATTCACCTAGTTTCTAATCCACTAAGTGTTCTATTCCTAGGTAAATTTTTCCATAACCTCCCCTATATTTTTACACTCTCACCACATATTCTAGTTCACAATTCAATACTTATTCCACCTGTTTCACACAACAACAATGTACAAACTCTCATATACCCATAGCAACATTAGATCACTCTTAAAAATTCCTGCACACTATATTCAATTCCCATTCCAATTGTGACAGTTTTAAAATGTCTTTTAAAATGTGTTTGAAGGGTTTAAAACACTTACATTCTCTTATACATTACTCTACTACTCAATACCATTTTCATTACTAAATTCAAACTTCTAAAATCTGTTACACATACATATACAAGACTACACAAAGGTGAGTATCCTTACCTTGTTTTTCTTCTAGATTTTCTTTGTTCTTCTTGCTTCTTCCTTCTTCCTTCTCTCTCTCTCTACCGGTTATAGTTTCTCAACAATCTAACATTACCACCCATTCATAAATACACCATTCAATACTAAAAATTAACCCCAACATTATTTAAGCTTTTAATGTAGGTTTTAGGGTTTAGAAAATTCATTACCTTCCAAGAGTGCAAATGAAGCTTGGAGTGGCTCAAGAACAAAATTCCATCTCCACCAACAAGGCCAAAATCGGCTAGCATAAAGAAGCACGCAAGGGTTTTA
Organism: Limonium bicolor; assembly: GCA_023374045.1. Classification (NCBI taxonomy): domain Eukaryota; kingdom Viridiplantae; phylum Streptophyta; class Magnoliopsida; order Caryophyllales; family Plumbaginaceae; genus Limonium; species Limonium bicolor. The sequence continues at coordinate 355,607,560 of CM041776.1, forward strand.
GTTTTCATTTTCGTTTTGCCCTTGAGGCTAGAAAAAGATGGAGTTTTTAGGAATATTTTTACCTTAAAAGAACAAGGAGAAGGAGGGCCTTCTAATGGTGGTCTTGAAGCTCCAAATGCTCCATACCCATGGAGATGAAAGTTGTTGTATTCGATTTTTGAAAAGATAGGAATGTAGCTCTTGATGAGGGGATTCCAATGGTGTAGTTTTTATAATTTTTGGAAGAGGTTTGAGGGAGTTTCAAGATGAGAGAAGATGGAGTTTTGTGGGTTTTGCTTATTTCTCCATTGATGTTGGCTGGAGGAAGAAGAAATAGAGAGTGAGGGTTGTGTGTATACGTGAGTGAAGAAGAATAAAGATAGGAGAGAGAGAATAAAGTGAGGGTGGGGGTTACTTTATTGTTTTTGTTTGTTTGTAAATAAGAAGGGAGTTAGTGAGTGTGTGAGAGAGGGGGAAATAAGGGGGGCCGGCTGGCACCACACACACACACAATTTTTACTTTTTATTTTAAAAGTGGACACATAAGTTTGTGTTATTTATATTTCTACCCCACAACTTCCCGTTTTTGACAGTTTTTATTAATCTCTCGTTTTATTGATTTTATTGGTCCTAAAGCTTCACTAATATTTATTAATGATTATTTAGTTGACCAAAATTGTTACGAGTCTATTTGACCCGCTTAAAGACACGTTTTCCCGGTTACCTCGAAAAACGCGCTTTAAGGTTCGTTAGTGATTTTAATCCGTTTTAAGGATCCGTTTTCTTCGGGATTTGTTCCCTCATGATTATTTATTCTTAATTAAGCTTCTAAATTATTCATTAGCCTAATTAATCGCTATTTTTAATTACGGGGTATTTCAATCTACCCCCCTTAAGAAACTTTGCCCTCAAAGTTGCTTAAGGTTAATGGTTTAGGTAATTCTACTCATTAGACAAACCAATTGCACTAATGTGTCTTACTACACCTATGAGGTGTTTACTTCCTGTCATATTGCAAGCATACACACTTCGAGCATCATACACAATTCACATACACAATCCATCATTTTCAATTCATACCATTTCACAATACACCATACACCATTACAATCCACAATACACATTACACAAACATCATCCATCATACATCGTACAAATACATTCATACACTACACATTACACATACATACACATACCAAATTCACTTACACTACATGTGCCATACAAACCTATTACAATACCTACACACTAAGCAATGCTTACCCCGAAGCAATGCAAAAGCACAAGGGCTCTACCCCCCTTAAAAGGGGTACGACCCGTACCCGTATTGCTAAATGCTAGACTCTCTAGTCTATGAACAGATGTGGGTACTTAGCCTTCATGGCGTCTTCCAACTCCCATGTTGCTTCTTCGACATCATGGTTTGACCATAGGACCTTCACCATTCGTATAGACTTATGGCGAGTGTCTCTGGTCTTCCTATCAAGGATTCTCACAAGGGTTTCAACATATCTCATGGTCGGTTCGATGGATAGTCTCTCGGGCTCTAGCACATGAGAAGGATCAGCAATGTACTTCTTGAGTTGTGACACATGAAATACATCATGGACACGCCCCAAGTCCTCACGTAATGCTAACCTGTAGGCTATGGATCCGACTCTTTCGGTAATAGTGTACGGCCCTACAAACTTTGGGCTAAGCTTGCCCTTCTGGCCAAATCTGAAGACACCCTTCATAGGTGAAACGCGGAAAAACACTTGGTCGCCCATGGCGAACTCAAGGTCGCGTCGTCGCACATCCGCATAGGATTTCTGTCTATCTTGGGCTGCCTTCATATTAGCTCGAATTTGCTGCACTTCAGCTTGCACTTTCTCAAGATACTCCGGTCCTATTATGACCGCTTCACTTGACTCATCCCAACACAAGGGTGTACGGCAAGGTCTACCGTATAGAGCTTGGAAAGGCGACATCTTAATCGAGGCGTGATAACTATTATTATACGAGAACTCGATAAGATGAAGCTTATCTAACCAACTCCCCTGAAAGTCTAAGGCACATGCCCAAAGCATGTCCTCCAGTGTTTGGATGGTCCTTTCTGTCTGACCGTCGGTCTGAGGATGGAAGGCGGTACTCAACTTCAGTTCTGTACCCAACGCTTCCGTTGTAGCTCTCCAGTATCTCGAAAGAAATCTGGTGTCGCGGTCAAATACTATAGTCTTAGGGACTCCGTGGTGTCTGATAATCTCCTTGTCGAATAGCTCATCTAGCTTTACTACCTTCCAGGTGTCCTTCATCGGTATGAATCTGGCAACCTTGGTAAGGCGATCGACTACAACCCAGATCATGTTGAGTCCTCCCCTGGCAGGTGGGAGTCCAACAACAAAATCCATGGAGATATCATGAAATTTCCACTCCGGAACTGGCATCGACTGTACCATTCCACCTGGTCTACGATGTTCAAATTTCACCTTTTGGCATGTTAGGCATCTCAATACAAATTCCGTCACGTCCGATTTCATTCCAGACCACCAGAAGTACCTCTTCATGTCTTTGTACATCTTAGAGGCTCCCGGATGGACTGACAATGTGGAACTGTGTGACTCTCGCAGGATGCGATCCCTTAGCTCAGCATTGCTTCGGGGGACGCATAGCCTGCCATTCAACCGAATCAAACCATCTTCATGTAACTTGAAGTCATACTTTTTCTTCTCAAATGTACCATTCTCGATCTTTTGTCTGATTTCGGTTAGGTAAGGGTCGCTCAACTGAGCGTCTCGCACCTCGTCAACCAAGCTAGAAGAAGCGAGTAGCGAATGGAGCGAGTGTGCTCGACGGCTCAAGGCGTCGGCTACAATGTTTGCCTTCCCTTCCTTGTACTGCAAGTTGATGTCGTAGTCTGAAAGAAATTCCATCCATCTTCTCTGTCTCAAATTCAGTTCTTTCTGTGTGAATACATACTGTAAGCTCTTATGGTCGGAGTAGATGGTGATGCTTACCCCATAGAGATAGTGTCGCCATATCTTCAAGGCGAAGACAATGACCCCTAACTCTAAATCGTGTGTCGGGTAATTCTCCTCATGCTTTTTCAGCTGGCGGGAGGCATAAGCTACAACCTTGCCATGCTGCATGAGCACGCATCCCATTCCCTTGCCTGATGCATCACAATACACCTCAAATCCCTCTGTGCCCTCTGGAAGTGTAAGGACGGGCGCTGAGGTCAATGAGTCTTTAAGGCTCTGAAATGATAACTCGCACTCGTCTGTCCATACAAACGGTGCATATTTCTTCATCAATGTAGTCATGGGCTTGGCGACTTTCGAGAAGTCCTTTACAAATCTCCGGTAGTAACCGGCTAGACCAAGAAAGCTCCTAATGTCGGTAACAGTCTTGGGTCTAGGCCATGATCGTACAGCTTCTATCTTAGAAGGGTCCACTGAGATACCTGCGCTCGAGATGACATGACCAAGGAATGATACCTGATCCAGCCAGAACTCGCATTTGGAGAACTTCGCATACAGCTGGTTCTCGCGCAGTGTCTCTAGCACTTTCCTCAAATGAATTTCATGTTCCTCTGCTGATTTTGAGTATTCAAGGATGTCGTCGATGAAGACAACAACCGAAGTGTCCAACTGCTCGCTGAATAAATGATTCATGAGGTCCATGAATTTAGCTGGTGCGTTTGACAAACCGAATGGCATCACTGTGAATTCGTAGTGGCCATATCTGGTACGGAATGCCGTTTTCTCGATGTCTTGCTCTTTGATAGCGATTTGATGATACCCAGAACGGAGGTCAATCTTGGAGAAGACCGATGCTCCTTTCAGCTGGTCGAATAGGTCGTCAATGCGTGGCAATGGGTATTTATTTTTGACTGTGACCGCATTCAGCTCGCGGTAGTCAATACAAAGTCGGAGGCTACCGTCCTTCTTCTTCACAAAGAGAACCGGTGCTCCCCAGGGTGATACTCTCGGGCGTATAAACCCTTTGTCAAGAAGGTCACGTAGTTGCTCCTTCAGTTCAGTCATTTCAGCAGGTGCCATGCGGTACGGTGCCCTAGCAATGGGACCGGTACCTGGCAAAAGGTCAATTTCAAATTCCACTGCTCTCGGTGGTGGCATGCCGGGTAGCTCCTTAGGGAATACATCGGGAAATTCAGATACAATGGGTACATCGTCACTGAACTCTGGATCTCTTTCCAGGTCTTGCACATAACACAGATATACTTCTTTGGCCCTTTCTAGCTCCCGGTACATAGCCATAGTAGATATAAGTGTGGTCGAAGGCTCTCTCGGTCTCTGGCGGTAAGATACGGTAACCCCAGAAGGACTCTTGAGCAGCAAACGATGCTCGGCGCGAGGATTCTACCTTGTGCCGCTCCAACCAATTCATCCCAAAGATTAAGTCGAATCCCAATTCATTGAATTCGATGAAGGAAATGGGAAACGCTTCGTTTTTGATTTCGATGGTGGCTGATTGATAATATCTGGTGCACTTTACTCGCTCCTTCGATGGGAGAGTAACCATGAAGTTCGGTAGCTCATCCGCATCTAGCTTTAACCTCTTCACGAAAGATGGTGATACGAAGGTGTGAGAGGCGCCGGAGTCGAATAATACATTGGCATCAATGCCATTTACTGGGAATGTTCCTGTTAAGATGGTGCCGCTTCTGCCGGCTTGTGCTTCGGTGAGGATGCTCAGGTTACCTTCGGTACCGAGTCCACAACCTATTGGATTCACAATTGGATAAGTATTGATGGTGGACACAAGTGGAATTAAATCAACACTGCTCTTTATTGATAAACCAACCATCATACATACCGTGTCTCTAATACACGTTACTAATCGATTACATGATACTATGAATTTCAATACTTTCTAAAGGTGAGGTTCAGGCGTCCTGGTTTCATGTGTGTGGCATTGATTATTGCCGGTGGTGCCGTATTCAACTTGATCTTGTTGATCCCGTGATACAGCATCCTAGAGTTTCCACCCATGATTAGGACATCTCCTGATCTCAATACCAGTTTCTGTGCGAGGTCCACACGCTTCTGCTCGCTATACAGGAATACAGCGCCATCACCAATGGACCAAGACACTACGGGCACTCCTTGTTCAAGAGATTCCGCTGTCTCGTCCTTGTCTTGGTGTAACCCAAGTCGTCCTTCTTTCTCATAGAAGTTGACAATACAAAGGTCCGCTTCAAGTGCGGGGATCGGTTCATGTTCGCATTGCTGTGCAAGTTCTACTGCTTGCGTGATGAGTGTCTGAAACTCTGGAGGGATTGTTGGTGGTGTCGCTCCATCTTGTGTTCGTGTCTCCTGGTATGTCTTGGTATAAGGATTCCAGTCCTTTCCCAAGCACATCATCTTCAGCTTCATCTTCGCTCCACCGGGGAATTCGGGTGTGTAAAATCTACCTTGACCCGTTCCTAGTTCGTTGCATCGCCGAATGATTGAGATTTGTGCTTCAGGTGTCAGGTATCCCCTTAATAAGATCATACCTGGTCGGATGACCTGACACTGTTCGTTGGTGTAGTCGTGGTTGGTGATGTTGATCTCTTCTTGATTCAAGTTTACCGGTATCGGGTAACAGATACTAAAGCTTCCTATGGTTATAAATTTCATCTACGGTGAGTACTAGTTTCAACTACTTCATTTCATGCTCAATACACTCTCCAATTCATTTACTCATGCATTCACTCATACGATTACTCTAATACTTAGACATGCTACTTCAAGGATTAAAGGTTTAGATTATTACCTGGGCCGGATTTAGAACCGGACCCATCACGGTCAATCACATGAAGGAAAGGCTGCCTCCGAGGTGCACCCCGCGGAGGTACCCGGGATCCCTGTCCCTGTGGTGCCTACTGGGTCGGTGCATCGCTAGATGCAACCTCCTTGCCTTCCCTCTGCCTGTAGCTTTGGTAGTTCCCCTTTGGCTTCCCATTCTCTGGGCATTTGTTGGCTGTGTGTCCTAGCTTCTGGCAATTGTAGCATTTGATATCTCTCCCATAGAAATCCTTGCTGGGATGGTCCTGATTGCACTTTCTGAACACATAGGCGCGACCATCGGAGGAGGTTTTGGTGACACCGGAGCCAGAACCTAAGGTGTAGAGGGTTAGCACATGTGTGCGTGGATATACTAGATATGATACTGATACGAATTAGAATTAGAATTAGAAGTTTTACCCTTAGGTGGGTACGATCTCAGCGGCTTTGCGGCCACCGGTACAGAAGAACCGAGTTGAAGGAGTTCAACCGGTTTGCCCTGCTCAGCATGGGCACTGCTCTCACTAGGGAATTTCTTTTGGGATTGCTGAAAGAAATTTCCCTTCTTCTTTTTCCAGCTTTTACCCTGGTTCTGCTCCTCGCCATTGGTGTTCTTGTTGTTGGCCTTGCGCTTCAGCGCGGTTTCTTCATCCCTTAGTTGGCAAGTGATTTCAACGCAAGAAGCCGCGTGATAACACTCCTGAAGTTTCAGGTATTAGCCGGGATTCTTATTTAAGAAGGATAAGGAAAGATTCAAGGAATTCAAGGAATTTAAGGAATTGAAATGATACTAAGGGTTAACCGATATTTACCTGTAGGGAGGTAAATCTGGTGTAGCCCATACCGTACCGAAGGCGATGGCTCAGACCGCCATAGAAGCGATCGACCAACACCTGGCCGGTGTATCCTAGATCAGGGAGAAGTCGGAGAATGGAAGTGAAGGTCCGGTAGTACTCATCCACAGACATCTTGTCTGTCATCTTCAAGGCGTCCAGCTCTAGCCTTTTCTTTGTCTTTACGTGCTCTGGATAGTACTTGGATCGGAGGAGAGATGCGAAGGACTCCCAATCGAATGTGGGGTCGCTGACGTGCTCATGCTTGATTAGCTTCCACCAATCCATAGCAGCATCCTTCAGATAATAAGCAGCAACTCTGACTCGAACTCCAGCAGGAGCTTCGAGGGTTTCGAATGCCGTCTCCATCTCGGAGATGTAGGCTTCGAGCTTAGCTGGATCACTCTCGCCCCTAAAGCAAGGAGGGCGGAGTTCTGCTACAGCTTTTACCCAGTTCGCTTCTCTGGGTGGCGGGGGAGGGATTGGTCCCGCTTGGTTCTGTTGGTTTTGCTGAGTTTGTTGCATAGCTTGGATTACTTGTGGTAGCATCTGTGCTACCGTGGCGGCGACGATCTCAGCTATCGTCTGCGCGCCGGGTCCGTCATTGCCCCCTCCTCGAGGGCGACCTGGACCTCTTCCTGACATCTGAACATTTAGCAGTTAGATTAGGCTCCGCAAGATATGACTCAAAGGTCTTGGAATTTAAACAAGGTATCGTTATAGAGAACGTCAAGGGTATCCGTTATTAATAACGGTAGTTCCTAGTTAGGTTTCTAAGTATCCGTCTTAAGACGTTGAAATCCTAACTCGGTAATCCCCTATGCTCGGTACTATGGACATTAGAGCGTAACTACGCTCTGATACCACTTTTTGTAACACCCCAACCGCTAATCCTATACTTACCGTCCAATCATCCCATAATCCAGAGTTACTCGCAGCGGAAATACTACTTACTACGGCGGTGATACAACGCCGCTAACCGCCCATACGGCTAGCTAGGCTTACCTTACTTACAGTCACGGTCTGATGAACATAACGTACCGAGCTACTATAGTACTTACCAAAATACCACGTACCGAATACTTACATCAATGGATCACCGAGTATTTAAGTATATTCGATTACATCATTTCTAAGTTCCAAAAGAATGAGTTTCTACCGGCTACTCATCTATACCAATTCACCATCCCTTTCTATATCCAAAAAGGTGTACCCCATGGTACACCGGCTAATCAAACTAAAGCCATGTACTACTCAGTACACCAATCATCATTCAATGTTTACATTCCAAAAGAAGACAAAAGAACTAGAACTAAGTCTTCACACCTTCATCCTTAGCGGGTACCTGCGTGTAGTAAAAATGGTGCCCCAAGGGGCTCAGCAAACGTTGCGTATAAACTCCGCATATACCGCGTGCGTGCTAGCTAGGGCACGCCGACTATTTGACGTCCACTAAACATGCTGTTCATTAATTACACACATACATGCTTTACATACATCATACAATCATGCTCAATACATTACACATTCCAAGGCAACAATACAATAGCACGCATCTTACTTACCTTCACAAGGTTAGCCAAATTATGCATCCGGGTTAATCGGAATGCTTTTACTCTTTTACTCATTACTTACTTTTTCTTACTTACACTTACTTACTTTCATTTACTTTACTTACTCATTCTTACTTACTTACTCATACTCAAGTTAAGTCGTCGGGACCTCCGGCCCTGGGGACTACGCCGTCCCACCTCCGGGATTTACTTGACTCACCAATCCGGGATGCTACCCACTTAAGGGATTTGGGCCGCGGACCAGTTTAAGAGTCAGGAATTGGAGCCAACCTCTCGTGACTCCGCATCCTCACGCGTGGCCGAAACTATATCGGACTTCTACTCATTCCAATTTAATTACCAATTTAAGTTAGAATGGTTAGCTCGTTAGGAATAAGTTAGAAGTCCATTCACACAAATAATCGGTCACGAAGCAATACCACATACATACACACATTCATCATCATCCGTACATTTCATGAATTATACAAACTAAGACTTAAGAGAATATTCACAACATACAACACTACATATTCACAAGTATGCATATTAACTCCGATTCGTGCATTTATCTTTTTTGGTGATCAATTAGCACACAACACACAAATCAGAGTAACCAAGATAGCATACGGGGCATGAGGAATCCATACCGTTCACCGTCGTACATGTTTCCAAACGTTCCTCGGTGTCACAAATCAAATCCTATGATATACATACAATTGAATGATTAATCTAACTATTAATCTTAACTCAACTACTTTTGTGTTTACTAATCCATACTTACTAAGTCTTTACATTCCTTACACTTATATTTCATTTTACTTACTTTCCATTACTTGTCCATGGTTTACATACATATATATATACATATGTATAGGTGGGTATACATATATATGTATATATACAAGTTATAAGCTTACTGTTTTTTTTTTGTAAGTATTGGGCCGTCCGACCCACCGTCCGACCCAAACCCTGGGTCGGACCATTCCAATAGAGTTCGTCCTCTGAAATTCACCCTGTCCGACCCAGCACTATTCCGTCTGACCCGTACCCTCTGGGTCGGACCATTCCAGAAGGTTTCGGTTCCGTCGTCCAAGTCCTGTCCGACCCACGTCCGACTCACCCTCTGGGTCGGACGGAGTCAGAAACTTTGACGACGGAAAATTTTTGCCTGTCCGACCCATGTCCGACTCACAGCCCTGGGTCGGACCATTCCAGAATGTTTACGTTCTGTTATTTAGGCCATGTCCGACCCACGTCCGACTCACGGCCCTGGGTCGGACCATTCCAGAAAGATTGATTTTTGTTTCTCAAGCCCCGTCCGACCCACGTCCGACTCACCGTCTGGGTCGGACAAAGTCAGAACCTTGCTACAGATTTTATTTTTCTTTCCCAATTTCACCCATGCTTCCCCAATCTTCCTACATACATCCTAACATGTTTTTGTACAATTTAAACACTCTAAATCATGCTAATTCATTTCCTAACTCATTACACAATTCTATACTAACTTATACACACAGTTTCTAAGTTTTCATTCAACACTTACACAGTTTTCTCCCCTTACCATATTATGCTACATATTTTGTTCTAGCTCTCTCCCAACAATAGCTCCCTCTTCTAATGTCATTTTTAACCCCTCTAGTACATTACAACTATATTAACTATCTCTCCTAATCCACCCTCTAACTATCTAAATCAAAATCTGTTACAACCTACCTTATTCACCTAGTTTCTAATCCACTAAGTGTTCTATTCCTAGGTAAATTTTGCCATAACCTCCCCTATATTTTTACACTCTCACCACATATTCTAGTTCACAATTCAATACTTATTCCACCTGTTTCACACAACAACAATGTACAAACTCTCATATACCCATAGCAACATTAGATCACTCTTAAAAATTCCTGCACACTATATTCAATTCCCATTCCAATTGTGACAGTTTTAAAATGTCTTTTAAAATGTGTTTGAAGGGTTTAAAACACTTACATTCTCTTATACATTACTCTACTACTCAATACCATTTTCATTACTAAATTCAAACTTCTAAAATCTGTTACACATACATATACAAGACTACACAAAGGTGAGTATCCTTACCTTGTTTTTCTTCTAGATTTTCTTTGTTCTTCTTGCTTCTTCCTTCTTCCTTCTCTCTCTCTCTCTCTACCGGTTATAGTTTCTCAACAATCTAACATTACCACCCATTCATAAATACACCATTCAATACTAAAAATTAACCCCAACATTATTTAAGCTTTTAATGTAGGTTTTAGGGTTTAGAAAATTCATTACCTTCCAAGAGTGCAAATGAAGCTTGGAGTGGCTCAAGAACAAAATTCCAACTCCACCAACAAGGCCAAAATCGGCTAGCATAAAGAAGCAAGCAAGGGTTTTAGTTTTCATTTTCGTTTTGCCCTTGAGGCTAGAAAAAGATGGAGTTTTTAGGAATATTTTTACCTTAAAAGAACAAGGAGAATGAGGGCCTTCTAATGGTGGTCTTGAAGCTCCAAATGCTCCATACCCATGGAAATGAAAGTTGTTGTTTTTGATTTTTGAAAAGATAGGAATGTAGCTCTTGATGAGGGTATTCCAATGGTGTAGTTTTTTATAATTGTTGGAAGAGGTTTGAGGGAGTTTCAAGATGAGAGAAGATGGAGTTTTGTGGGTTTTGCTTATTTCTCCATTGATGTCGGCTGGAGGAAGAAGAAATAGAGAGTGAGGGTTGTGTGTATACGTGAGTGAAGAAGAATAAAGATAGGAGAGAGAGAATAAAGTGAGGGTGGGGGTTACTTTATTGTTTTTGTTTGTTTGTAAATAAGAAGGGAGTTAGTGAGTGTGTGAGAGAGGGGGAAATAAGGGGGGCCGGCTGTAACACCCCATCCAACAACATACACATAACAACATTCTACAGCGGAAAGTATACTACTTCACGTAACTTAACTCGTTGGTGTTACACGCCGTTAACCAACCACGTGGCTAACAAGGCTATTACATTAACATTGTACCGGTCTGATGGACTAGATTCCCGAGCAACTGTACATTACTATACCTTTTCATTAACAACAACCAACATACAAAAGCCTTCCATCTGTACCGAGTATTTACAAATTGATGCCGATAACAGTTTCGGTCTTACTACACCTACTGTATATATATACAACTTAAATGATTACCCATGTACAACGACTACCCCGTTCTACTCTCGAACGGCTTCCAGCTCCTTGAACCTGAAATAGGAAAAGAAGAGAAAGGGTGGCCCCCAAGGGGCTCAGCACCTTTGCTGGTATGGTAATCCCGCAGCCACATGCTACCGGGCCACGCACAACTAATTGTCGTCTTAGCATGCGGTTGATTATATTAAATCATGCATGCAACTGTAAACACACAACACATAACATTTCGCCTCAATGGGCTCAACAAACGGAAATTCATCCTTACTTGATAAGTCACTCATGGTATTCATTATCCCTAGAGTGTTCCTCCTCTAATGGAGCTACTTCCTTCCTAATTGAAATACCCCAAACCTTGGTATGTTGTGTAAATGTTAAACTATGGTATTTAAAAGGCTAAAAAGTGCCTTAGAAACATAAATGAACCATTTAAACCATGGTAAACACAATAAAACCTAAGACACGGTTTGAGCAAAAACATGCTCTAAGCTTGGAGTGAACTTGGCTAGGACCCAAATAGCCTACCAAGACTTAATAATATTTAATTATGATTTTATAGGGCTAATTAAGTCCTTAGGCAACCTTGGTAGACAATGAAACCAAACAAAACATAAATAAATACTTTAAGGTCAATATGGGCTAAATGTGCTCTAAGCTTGGGATAAGTTTGGTTAAGACCTAATAAGCTTACCAAGACTTTATTTATATGTTAATGAACATATTAAACCAATTACCAAAGAAAACCAAGCTTGAAAACAAGCTAAAACACAAAATGTGCTTTAAGGAGTCTTAAAGCACATTTTTGAAAAATTGTCTTGTAGATGAGTTTTGAGTGGCTAAATGACCATCATTACTCTTTAATTAACATGTGTACTACTTAGTATCACATTAGGAAGTCTAAATCAATGGGAAATCAAAAATTTCACAAATATGTGCCTTAATTTGTGAATAGTGCTCAAATAGTGCTAGTTTAAGTTATAAGTCAACATAAGATGTTTAATTGGTCAACAAAGGCCATATATATGTTATATATTGAAGGGGCCACGGTTTTGGGTGTGTGAGTCATCACACTTGGCTTGCCAATTAAAAGAAAGAAAGAAAAGTAAGTAAAGGTTACCTTTTTGCTTTATAACTTAAATATCTCCAAAACTTACCTCTCTCCTCACTTTCTCTTCTTTTCTTTTTGGTTCCCAACGTCTCCAACCATACTCCCTTCTCCATTCTCGTTTTGCTACAGCAAGTAGCCATTCTCCATCTTTGAATGCTTGTAACTCATGGCTCCAAGCTCCGAATTCAATTCCGAGACTACCGTTGTCTTAGTTAGAGTAAGCTCTACATTCCTATCTTTTCAAATCTTCAAAAGCTCCATTTTGGTGCCATGGAGATTCACCATTGAAGGAGCTTGAGCTCATATGTCCATGCCTTGTCATTCTCCTTTGTTTCAAGGTAAGGAAAATCAAAGAAAATCCAAGTTCCCATCATTTTCTTGTATAACCGAAAATTCACCTTACAATGGTGCCTTGTCTTGCTATTTTCTTAGCTTAATTCAATCTTCAAGGGACTAGGAGGAGTCCTATCTTGCCACTTAACCAAGCTCTCTTTCAAATTCCAAAGGTAATCATCAAATTTAGTGTTTTAAGACACTTATGTAAACCTAGGGTTTAATTATGAGTTTGAGTATTAAACTTAAAACTCATTACCCTTATATGTGTATTGGTTAGAAGGTTGACAAGTGATAAAAGCTCCTTGCCGATTTTCAATCAAGAAAAACAAGTGAAAACAAGTGAGAAAGCTTGGAAAACAAAGAGGTAAATGACCTCTCTTAATGTGGTTTTATGTACTAGGGAATTGAGCTATATTTGCTTAATAAATAACCTAAAGAGCCAATGGGAAATGAGCTAGAAAACTATCCACAAGGTGGACTAAAAAGACATGGAGCATTGTAAGGTGAATTTTCGGTTATACAAGAAAATGATGGGAACTTGGATTTTCTTTGATTTTCCTTACCTTGAAACAAAGGAGAATGACAAGGCATGGACATATGAGCTCAAACTCCTTCAATGGTGAATCTCCATGGCACCGAAATGGAGCTTTTGAAGATTTGAAAAGATAGGAATGTAGAGCTTACTCTAACTAAGACAACGGTAGTCTCGGAATTGAATTCGGAGCTTGGAGCCATGAGTTACAAGCATTCAAGATGGAGAATGGCTACTTGCTGTAGCAAAACGAGAATGGAGAAGGGAGTATGAGGTTGGAGACGGTGGGAACCAAAAAGAAAAGAAGAGAAAGTGAGGAGAGGTAAGTTTTGGAGATATTTAAGTTATAAAGCAAAAAGGTAACCTTTACTTACTTTTCCATTCTCGTTTTGCTACAGCAAGTAGCCATTCTCCTCTTTGAATGCTTGTAACTCATGGCTCCAAGCTCCGAATTCAATTCCGAGACTACCGTTGTCTTAGTTAGAGTAAGCTCTACATTCCTATCTTTTCAAATCTTCAAAAGCTCCATTTCGGTGCCATGGAGATTCACCATTGAAGGAGTTTGAGCTCATATGTCCATGCCTTGTCATTCTCCTTTGTTAACAAGATAAACACACTTCCCACAATGGTATTCGCATCTTCTGTGCGCAATTACCACAATTTAACCACAAATAAATGCGTATGTTTATATAACACACGCGCCAACCATCATAACAAATTATTTGTGCTATGCACAACACAAATCACGTATACTTATACGGTAAAACACACTAAGTGGTTTTGCGCTCTACCCCCCTTTAAAAGGGATTACGCCCACGTAATCAGTCACTAACCTTGGCTTAAAATGTTCTGCCGTCGTGAAGTGTTTTGACTTCCACGCGGTCTATTACACAATGGATTAGAGGGTCTTAACCATATTAGCGGTTTAGTTCCTAAACCAAGAATTCGCATTGGAGTTGTAACTCATAACCGGTTTCGGTCCTGGCCTGTGAGGCTTTTAGGCATTGATAGCTAGCCATTTTTCATATTCACCATGTAAATTCGGCATTTGATGCATGGGCTCACTGGCCTCTACTGCGCCATTCTGATAATTATAGGGTTAGTTTGCCCCATTCGTTACTGTTACTGTATTGTACATCTCCAATGTAATACCCTTATCTTGGTAATAATGGTTTCTCAACCGACGCATGGTATCTCTTACCCTAAGCGAATTCGGTGAGTTTCAACACTTCGCATCCCTTCTCCAATAACTTACTGCGTAAACTGCTATGTATTTCACAATGATTGACTTACTTCTACCCGACTTAGTGTCGGTTGAGATTAAGCTACTACCTAATGTGTAGTGCTCTCTCGGTTATTTCCCACACCTAGGGTATATCTCATACCGACATTTGGTATTTAGTGTTACTGTAGTCACTTACTGTTAATCATGTCTCCACCTTTGGTTTTGCACATGTATTCTTTCATTCCTGCGGCCTTGCATTACCTATGCATCGGCCATTATAACATTATTCCTCCATAATTACCATGCTTCTGATTCCTAGCTATCCCACTCGATCATTACTGTGCAAGAGCAATACCAAAACACTCAGTCATACAGAGTGCAGAGGCGTAAACTCATGACAGTAAATCTCACATTACATAATACAGGTTGTTGTGGCTTATAAGCCTTACCGTCACGATTCCTTCCAAGTTGTCTCTTTGGTAACTTAGGGTCTTACTGTTAAGTAGGTTACCTTCAGCGTTTAATCCGAGTATTTGTTTCAAATCTTGTGTTTCAATTATATTGTTGGATGCAGCAATATAATTGAAACACAAGATTTGAAACAAATACTCGGATTAAACGCTGAAGGTAACCTACTTAACAGTAAGACCCTAAGTTACCAAAGAGACAACTTGGAAGGAATCGTGACGGTAAGGCTTATAAGCCACAACAACCTGTATTATGTAATGTGAGATTTACTGTCATGAGTTTACGCCTCTGCACTCTGTATGACTGAGTGTTTTGGTATTGCTCTTGCACAGTAATGATCGAGTGGGATAGCTAGGAATCAGAAGCATGGTAATTGGAGGAATAATGTTATAATGGCCGATGCATAGGTAATGCAAGGCCGCAGGAATGAAAGAATACATGTGCAAAACCAAAGGTGGAGACATGATTAACAGTAAGTGACTACAGTAACACTAAATACCAAATGTCGGTATGAGATATACCCCAGGTGTGGGAAATAACCGAGAGAGCACTACACATTAGGTAGTAGCTCAATCTCAACCGACACTAAGTCGGTAGAAGTAAGTCAATCATTGTGAAATACATAGCAGTTTACGCAGTAAGTTATTGGAGAAGTGGATGCGAAGTGTTGAAACTCACCGAATTCGCTTAGGGTAAGAGATACCATGCGTCGGTTGAGAAACCATTATTACCAAGATAAGGGTATTACATTGGAGATGTACAATACAGTAACAGTAACGAATGGGGCAAACTAACCCTATAATTATCAGAATGGCGCAGCAGAGGCCAGTGAGCCCATGCATCAAATGCCGAATTTACATGGTGAATATGAAAAATGGCTAGCTATCAATGCCTAAAAGCCTCACAGGCCAGGACCGAAACCGGTTATGAGTTACAACTCCAATGCGAATTCTTGGTTTAGGAACTAAACCGCTAATATGGTTAAGACCCTCTAATCCATTGTGTAATAGACCGCGTGGAAGTCAAAACACTTCACGACGGCAGAACATTTTAAGCCAAGGTTTAGTGACTGATTACGTGGGCGTAATCCCTTTTAAGGGGGGTAGAGCGCAAAACCACTTAGTGTGTTTTACCGTATAAGTATACGTGATTTGTGTTGTGCATAGCACAAATAATTTGTTATGATGGTTGGCGCGTGTGTTATATAAACATACGCATTTATTTGTGGTTAAATTGTGGTAATTGCGCACAGAAGATGCGAATACCATTGTGGGAAGTGTGTTTATCTTGTTAACAGTAGTGTGTGAGAGTACAAGTGGAAGGGAGTAAAGAAACTCCCGGGGAACTAAAACCCCGACGGTGCATAAATGTAAACCATGTATTGTATTTTGATAAAAATATATGTATATATATACAATGTTGTGATTTATGAAGGGGTATGAGACCGACATAGAACCTAGTGAGAATTAAATTCCCTAGGTAACTTGAATTAAGTTGGATTTGGGTGATGATTGATAGACAGAGTTCTATTCCTTGGAGATGTAATGATTATGACTAGAAGGATTTAAAGATAGAAAATGGGATAC
Organism: Limonium bicolor; assembly: GCA_023374045.1. Taxonomy (NCBI): domain Eukaryota; kingdom Viridiplantae; phylum Streptophyta; class Magnoliopsida; order Caryophyllales; family Plumbaginaceae; genus Limonium; species Limonium bicolor. The sequence continues at coordinate 355,624,130 of CM041776.1, forward strand.
GCTTGAATTAGTTTTTGGTTGAAAAAGAAGTGGGAGGTGAAACTTGATTATCATGAGATCAAGGGAAGCCGAACACAAATTGGGGTGGAAAGATATTTCAACACTGATGCTGATCACATCAGGGTTGGATGACTCTTGAAGCTCCCTGTAAGTGGTCACAAACAACCATGTTAAGAAAAATACAAGGAGCATAAGTTGGACTTGGAGTTGTGTTGCGTTTTCAAAAAGAATTTCAATTGGTATTTCCAAAACAGTCAATTAATATTTTGAATAAAGGATTCTCTTATATACTTAACCTAGTAATATTTTTGTAGTACTTGCTCACGAGCTGAGGACGTACGAGCCTTTGTCTTCGGACCGGTGACATGAGAAGTATATATTTTAAACATGTATGTGATTGTTTTGACCTCCCAAAGGAACGGGGACCAGAAGGTGTCCATCGCGACCGGGTTCTGCGGGATCACAGTGTATATGTACTCAACATGGGACTGGAGCCCATGGAGAGATGGAAAAAGGTATTTCTGTTTGATATACATGCTAAGACATGTTGTGTGGAATAAGTAATAAATAATATTTTAGACCTTGAGTTCTAATGTGGGTGGGTTCTGAATTGATTGTGTTACCCGGGCCTACGAGTCCAAATGTGGTTATGTCACCCAGACCTAAGAGTCTGAGGGATATTATGTAAGTGCAAGTGTGGTGAAGGTACCCGGACCATTAAGTCCGAGGTTACCATGTGAGTATGATATTTTATGTATAATGTGGATATGTTGCCCGGACCATTAAGTCTGAGGTTGGATGTAAAGGGTGGTTGGTAATGGAAGTTTTATGGCTATAAGTAATTCCCGTATTCTAATCCAATGATGCGAGGAAATGTGAACTTCGAGGACGAAGTTCTTTTAAGGGGGGTAGATTGAAATACCCCAAACCTTGGTATGTTGTGTAAATGTTAAACTATGGTATTTAAAAGGCTAAAAAGTGCCTTAGAAACATAAATGAACCATTTAAACCATGGTAAAACACAATAAAACACTAAGACACGGTTTGAGCAAAAACATGCTCTAAGCTTGGAGTGAACTTGGCTAGGACCCAAATAGCCTACCAAGACTTAATAATATTTAATTATGATTTTATAGGGCTAATTAAGTCCTTAGGCAACCTTGGTAGACAATGAAACCAAACAAAACATAAATAAATACTTTAAGGTCAATATGGGCTAAAATGTGCTCTAAGCTTGGGATAAGTTTGGTTAAGACCTAATAAGCTTACCAAGACTTTATTATATGTTAATGAACATATTAAACCAATTACCAAAGAAAACCAAGCTTGAAAACAAGCTAAAACACAAAATGTGCTTTAAGGAGTCTTAAAGCACATTTTTGAAAAATTGTCTTGTAGATGAGTTTTGAGTGGCTAAATGACCATCATTACTCTTTAATTAACATGTGTACTACTTAGTATCACATTAGGAAGTCTAAATCAATGGGAAATCAAAAATTTCACAAATATGTGCCTTAATTTGTGAATAGTGCTCAAATAGTGCTAGTTTAAGTTATAAGTCAACATAAGTTGTTTAATTGGTCAACAAAGGCCATATATATGTTATATATTGAAGGGGCCACGGTTTTGGGTGTGTGAGTCATCACACTTGGCTTGCCAATTAAAAGAAAGAAAGAAAAGTAAGTAAAGGTTACCTTTTTGCTTTATAACTTAAATATCTCCAAAACTTACCTCTCTCCTCACTTTCTCTTCTTTTCTTTTTGGTTCCCACCGTCTCCAACCTCATCCTCCCTTCTCCATTCTCGTTTTGCTACAGCAAGTAGCCATTCTCCATCTTTGAATGCTTGTAACTCATGGCTCCAAGCTCCGAATTCAATTCCGAGACTACCGTTGTCTTAGTTAGAGTAAGCTCTACATTCCTATCTTTTCAAATCTTCAAAAGCTCCATTTCGGTGCCATGGAGATTCACCATTGAAGGAGTTTGAGCTCATATGTCCATGCCTTGTCATTCTCCTTTGTTTCAAGGTAAGGAAAATCAAAGAAAATCCAAGTTCCCATCATTTTCTTGTATAACCGAAAATTCACCTTACAATGGTGCCTTGTCTTGCTATTTTCTTAGCTTAATTCAATCTTCAAGGGACTAGGAGGAGTCCTATCTTGCCACTTAACCAAGCTCTCTTTCAAATTCCAAAGGTAATCATCAAATTTAGTGTTTTAAGACACTTATGTAAACCTAGGGTTTAATTATGAGTTTGAGTATTAAACTTAAAACTCATTACCCTTATATGTGTATTGGTTAGAAGGTTGACAAGTGATAAAAGCTCCTTGCCGATTTTCAATCAAGAAAAACAAGTGAAAACAAGTGAGAAAGCTTGGAAAACAAAGAGGTAAATGACCTCTCTTAATGTGGTTTTATGTACTAGGGAATTGAGCTATATTTGCTTAATAAATAACCTAAAGAGCCAATGGGAAATGAGCTAGAAAACTATCCACAAGGTGGACTAAAAAGACATGGGAGCATTGTTATGTGTATTCGCAGGTTGAAGGCATTTAAATGTGGAAATTCAGTGTTTATGGTTTATGTTATTTAAGGGCCTAAGTGCCAAGAATTTAAGTTTATGCACTATATTGTGATGTAGTGTAGTTTAAAGGTTTAGTTATGTAAAGAACATCTCTTGTGAAGGTGAATGTGTTTGATGGTTAAAGGATGAAAAACCATATGTTTGTGTATAAGAGTGTGTATTAAGAGATTGAATGTTCTTGATTGTCTAAAGGTGAAAAACAATGTGTTTTGGTGTGAGAGTTTACAAGAGAAGCTATGGCAAAATTTAGTTGATAAACAAAGGAGTTTATGTGATGAAATGAGATTTTAAGACCTAGAAGGTACTAGGAACTTGTTAAGTGTTAAGATGGTGGAAGAAGGTGAATCATGGTGTTCTTAGGTGTTAAGATGCCTTAGGCATAGTCTTGGAGATTTAGGGAACTAATGGATGATTTCTTGATACACCAAGGTGATGGTGGAGGTGTCGTAAAGTCTTGTGCAAAGTTTGGTGAACAATGAAAGTGTAACGTCTTGTGAAGGTTTAGTTATGAACTTGTGGGAAAGACTTGAGGAGTGTGTAAAGGGGATGAGTGTAGTGCAAATGATGTTTAAAAGGGTGGTTATAAGGTAGTGAGGGAGTACTTTGGTTAGGTGAAGTTTTACGCAAGAATACAAGTTACAAGTGTAAGAAAAAAATGTTCTAAGTGTTAAGGACTTAGTAAAAGTTGAGTAAAAGTTTAAGGAATTTTTGGGATGTTTCGAGAGGGTTTAAGTGTGCCCAAAAGATGTTAAAACATGTGGGAGATCATGTGTAAAGCATAGGAAAAAATTTGGGATGAATTTGGAGTTCAGAAAGAGGAGAAAAGCACATTAGAAAATTGGTTCTGCAGTGGACCGCCCCTACGGACCGCCCCTGTGGGGAGGTCCAGTGCAGAAGTGAAAAAAAAGAAACGTGTAGCATCTGTTGTGGACCGCCCCTGGGACCGCCCCAGAGGGGCGGTCCAGACCAGAAATGAAGAAAAAATTTGTTTAAGGCTCCTAATGATGGGGGATTGAATGGTAATGGTTTTAGATGATGTTTAGGCCTTGTTTGGTGACTTTTAAAGGCCATTGGAAGTATAAACAAGTGTGAGAGTGAATGTGTAAGTTGTGAACTTAAGATCACATAATAAATTAAGTACAACGGGATGATGGGGTTAACTATGGGCATTAGATATTAAACAATCATGTCACCCCGATGTTAATGACAGTAATTGTGATGTTACCAGTTAAAGGATTTGTTCGAGGAACCTAGGAGGACACAATATAGTGGACCATGGTGAAAGGTATGGTTTTCTTGCAACCTGTGTCCTACCGGATTACACTGGCTTGTATGCCAATATGTTTTACTGAGTGTTTGCCACCTTGTAAGATTAAAACATGTAATGAGTTTATAGTAATTCATTTATGTGGCGAATTTGGCCTCCGATACATTTAACCTCAAATATGTGTTAAACCTTAGCTAACCAAATCTAGGAACACATGAGTGATCGGTATTCGGAGTTGACGGCCCAAACCTTGGGAGCGTGCTAACCACGGCTATGTGTGAGTTAGTTGGGCATTGTTGTTGTATGCAAGTGTGTGAACCTCCCTTGTGTGCTTAACTCGGTTATGATACCGTATGGTGTGTGGATGTGGTAGGCTCCATAATGGATCTCTAACTACTTATTTATAAGTGTATATGTACTAATGGGGGGTGAGGAGTCCGGTTGTTCCGGCCACGCGTGTGATGGATGGGAGTCGATGTCATATCCGGTTCGGCTCTCTTGGTGTATGTATAGGTTGTATTCCAATTTGGTTTCTACCTTCCCTTAGCTTATCCAAAGCTAGTTACTGACTCACGTCGGGCCACAGGGGCATACGAATGTTATTTCGGTGTGCTTGGGATCACTATATCCGACACACCTTGGGTATAAGTTAACCGTTCTATATAACTGGACGGTAACGAGGTTGGTAACGAGCTTAGCATGGATTGGCAAAATCCTAGGCTCACATGGTATACTAACTATGATGGAAGGTTCCTTGTGAACCATTTATGGTGTTATGTGTTATGGTGCTATGCAATTCCCTGCTATGCTATGGTATATATATATATATATTCGATGTTTTAAATGAATGCGATGTCATCATATGTACGTTGGAACAAGAAAGGTGTTGTTATGTTTTATTATGTGAGAAGTGATATGTTGTATGATATGGAATGTGTGGATCATGGAAATGAATCCCAGCTTGTGACAAGAGGCGTTTAAGGATAACCCGATTGATGGGTACACGTCGTTCGTTAAGGAAGTAGCTCCGTTTAGAGGGAGCCACTCTAGGGTTAAGGAATCATTGGATGGTTGGTTAAGTGTGGATGTTTTGGTTATAGTTGAGCCCATCGAGGCGAAATGCTATGTGTTGTATGGTTATGGTTGTATGCATGATTTAAATATAATCAACTGCATGCTAAGTCGACAATTAGTTGTGCGTGGCCCGGTAGCATGTGGGCTGCGGGATTACCATACCAGCAAAGGTGCTGAGCCCCTTGGGGGCCACCCTTTCTCTCCTTTTCTATTTCAGGTACAAGGAGCTGGAAACCGTTCGAGAGTAGGACGGGAGATGTTTATACATGGGTAGCCATTTAAATGGCGTGAGTATATAGGCGTAGTAAGACCGAAGTTGTTATCGGCAGTAGTTTGTAAATACTCGGTACAGGGGGAGTGTATGTATATAATGTTGAGATGGAATGAGGAGCGTATTGTGTAGTTGCTCGGGAATCTAGTCCATCAGACCGATACAAATGTACATGTATTAGCCTTGTTAGCCACGTGGGTGGTTAACGGCGTGTAACACCATTGAATAAGTAATGTGATGAGTTGAGTTTCCGCTGCAGATTGTTATTATGTGTTTGTTGTTGGAAGGGGTGTTACATTAATAGACGACACTTACCCATAAATCGGGTTATCCTTAAACTCCTCTTATCACAAACTGGGATTCATTTCCATGATCCACACACACCATATTTTACAACATATAACATTCCTCACATAACAAATAACAGCAACACCTTTCACGTTTCGACGTGCACATGATAACATCGCAATAGAAATTGCTTTACAACAACATCACAACATAACGGGAACGGTCCTCTTAGGAACCGGCCCAAACATGATTAATTCACCGGTGAGCCTAGAGAATGAAGTCACCCTCATGATAAGCTCGTTATACAACAACAACAACACTCATTACCGTCCTAATAGTCGGACGAGTAACTTAAGTTAAGATGGTTTGGGTTTGGAGGCCCGCACACACCACACAAACACATGTTCCCCCTAAACCGATCTTAAGTCAGAATAGCTAAGCTTTGGAATAAGCTAATGGGAGATCATAACCCGTGAGGGAAACAACCATAACAAAGAGAAGGGTAAGGCTAAGAAGGATACCCCCTCCCAAACAACGCGCGACCGGCCAAACCGGATTCCTCACCACTGTTAGTACATACTTACTTTAGATATTAGTTAGAACCCCACTATGGAGTCTATCACATCTACACACCATACAGTATTACAACTGGGTTAAACACACAAGGGAGATCCCTACATTCACATACACATATCACACAATTAACACACGCATAGCCGTGGTTAGAACGTCCCATAGTTCGGGTCGTTTGCTCCGAATACCGAACTCTCATGTGATCCTAGACTCAGTTAACTAAGGTTAACACTTCTGAGGTTAAATGGTATCGGAATTGAACACGCCACATAAATGAATTACTGTAAACTCATTACATGTTTTATCTTACAACGTGGCAAACATACAGAAAAACACATTGACATACAATCCGATGTAATCCGGTAGGACACAGGTTGCAAGAAAACCATACTTGTCACCGGAGTCCACTTTACCACGTCCACTTATGTTCCTCGAGCAATTCTCGAACAACTGATAACATTACATGTACTTTTATTAACATCGGGGTAGCATGATTATTTAATGTCTAATGCTTATAACTTCTCCCCGTTAACTTAGTTACATAACTTTACATTTTAACTTGTTTTACTTTTACATTTTGATACAACTTTTCCCTCACCAAATTGCCATTATAACTCACCTAACATGTCTTTAACAACCTTATAACATCATTACTAATCTATCCCCATCATTACATATCATTTTATAACCATAAACAACATTTTTGGTCCGACCGACCTTACCGACCGACCTTGCACAAGGTCGGTCCATTCCAGAACACTTTACCGTCAAAATTTCTACTCCGACCGACCTTGTAAGTTCGGTCGCATGTTCGGTCCATTCCCGAGAGTTTCTTCCCTTGAAAATTCAGGCCCGACCGAACTTGTCAAGTCCGGTCCCATGTTCGGTCGATTCCAGTAACTTAATTCGTACACAAAATACAAGTCCGACCGACCTTGCAAGTCCGGTCCCCAAGGTCGGTCCATTCCAAAAACTAATTCTCGCAGGGTAAACTGGGCTCGACCGACCTTGGCAAGTTTGGTCGCAAGGTCAGTCTGCCCCAACCTTTATTTTCCATTGCCCATTTAACTCCAAACTTCACCTCATATATCCTAATATGTCCTTACCTCATTTGGGCACTTCAAACACATCTTTAGCCATGTACTAAACTCTTTAAATCACACACCAAAACCATCTTATCATTCACAAATTTCTTAAAATTCTTAGCACTTGGAATGTTTCTTCCTTAAGATTTCTAAGTGGTATTTCACCAATAATGACCACTATACCAAGGTGTTTCCTCTACACCTTAACATCATCTCTCAAACTTCTTTTTTACTAACTAAATCTCCTTTTTCACATCTTACCTAAACATCACTTCTTCCTTGTACATCAACATTCCTAAACCTTAAACAAACTTCTCCAAGACTTAAATACATTCTCAAAAACACACATTGAATTCCTAGAACTTCCAAGATAATACCTAAATCCTTGCATCACTCTCAGTCACCTTAATACATGTTTTCTTCCCAAGTAAAACATTTGTTCACCTTTAACACTTCCTAGTTCACCAAAACTTACTTAAAACACTTAGAACTTCTTACACATTTTCCAAATTTGGCCATAGCTTTTCTTGTATATACTCACATCCAAACACTTAGGTTTTTACCTTAATTCATTCAAGAACACCTAAAATCCATCAAACACATTTTATACACAAACTTCACACATTTAGCACTACATCACAATATAGTGCATAAGCTTAAATTGCTTGGCACTTAGGCCCTTAAATAACATGGCTCTTAGGCCCTTAAATAACATAAACCTTAAACACTGAATTTCCCACATAAATAATGCCTTTGACCTGTAAATACACCCAACAATACATATGCCCTTAATAAACTCCTTGAGAGCATTTTACTAGCTCATTTGCCATTGGCTCCTTAGGTATTTTATTAAGCATATCAAGCTCATTTTTCCTAAGGCATTTAAACTACATTGAGATAGCTTGTTTACCTCTTTTTCCTCACAACTTCTTTCTTGTTTCCTTGTAAAACCGGTAGGGTGTTTGGTTGTTTGTCAACTTCTAAACAATGTATAAATAATAGAATGAGCATTCAAGCATTATGCTTCATCTCATTGTAAACCCTAGTTACATATATTGTTTTAAGGTATTAAAATGATTGTTTTACCTTGGAATGGAAAGAGAGCTTGAATAAGTATCAAGAGAGGACTCCTCCTAGCCCTTGGAAGATTCAAATGAAGCTAAAACAAGACAAAAGGAGACACCATTACAAGGTGTATTTTCGGTCAACACCAAAAATGAAGGAAATGGAGTTTTCTTTGGTTTTTCCTTACCTTGAAGCAAAGGTGATCAACAAGGCATAAAAATATAAGCTCAAGCTCCTTCCATGGAAGTTCTCCTTGGCACCGAAATGGTGGTTTTGATGATTTGAAAAGACAATGTTGTAGAGCTTGCTCCAACTAAGAGAACGGTAGTCTTGGAATTAAATTCGGAGCATGGAGTTAGGAGTTACAAGTGAAAGGAGTTGGAAATGGTGAGGCTTTGCTGTAGCATAACCGATGGACTTGAGAGAATGGAGGAAGGGAACCGTGGGAATACAAGAAGGAAAGAGAGAATGAAGATAAGTTTGCTTTTGTTAAGATATTTATGTATAAAGCAAAATAGTACTTTACTTTATAAGCTTTACTTTTCTTATTAAACTAACAAGGGGGATGACTCATCCCATTTAAGAAAACCGGCCCCCTTTATTACATGAGGGGTATAATAGTCTTTGTTGACCAATTTAATTACTTATAACAACATATGTTACAAACTAGCTTATTAAAGTTACTATTCATGAAAACAAGGCACATAGTTGTGAAATTTTTGATTTCCCATTGATATAGACTTCCAAATGTGATACTATATAGTACACATGTTAATTAAAGAGTAATGATGGACATTTAGCCATTCAAAACTCATTTACAAGACAATTTTTCAAAAACGTGCTTTAAGGCTCCTTAAAGCACTTTTTGTGTTTTAACTTGTTTTCAAGCTTGGTTTTCTTTGGTAATTGATTTAATATGTTCATTAACATATTTATAAGGTGTAGGTACGACCATTAGGTCTTATACAAATTTATCCCAAGCTTAGAGCACATTTTTGCTCTTATTGACTTTAAGGTATTTTCTTGTGTTTGTTTGGTTTAATTGTCTACCAAAGTTTCCTAAGGACTTAATTAGCCTTATTCAATCATAATTGAATATCATTAAGTCTTGGTATCCTCTTTGGGTCCTAACCAAGTTCACTCCTAGCTTAGAGCATGTTTTGCTCAAGCTGTGTCTTAGTGCTTTATTGCATTTTACTATGGTTTAAATTGTTCACTGATGTTTCTAAGGCACTTTTTAGCCTTTACATACCATAGTTTAATATTTAAACCACATATCAAGGTTTGGGGTATTTCAATCTACCCCCTTAAAAGAACTTCGTCCTCGAAGTTTACACTTCCCACACATCTTGGATTAGAATACGGGGATTACTTAAAGAAATAAAACTTCCATAACCAAACACACTTTACATCACGACCTCAGACTTAGTGGTCGGGTAACACATTCACATCCATACATAACATAACATATTCACATGATAACCTCGGACTCAATGGTACGGGTATCTTAACAACATTTACACATACATAACAACCCTTAGACTCTCTGGTCTTAGGTAACATAACAACATTTAGACACACGGGTCTTGATAACATAACAGCCTTTAGACACACAGGTCTATGTAACACAACACATTTAGACTTATAGGTCTTGATAACATAACAGCCTTTAGACACACAGGTCTATGTAACACAACACATTTAGACTCATAGGTCTTGATAGCATACACTTTACGAAATCAAAGTCAAAATAACATTTATTACACATACCACACAACATGTCATAGCATGTATAACAATAAAAAATATCCTTGATATACACTGTGATCCCGCAGAACCCGGTCGCGATGGACACCTTCCGTCCCCGTGCCTTTGGGAGATCAAAACAATCACTTAAGTTTAACATTTCCTTGTGAGGTTAAGTAAGAGAACTTTAATTATGTAAATTATCTATCGACGTTTTATAAATACCAATTGAAAATCCTTTTGGAAACACACACAACTCCAAGTCCAACTTAAGCTCTTTACTTCTTTTCTTAGCGTGGTTATTTGTGACCACTTATAGGGAGCTTCAAGAATCATCCAACCCTGATGTGATCAGCATCAGTGCTGAACTATCCTTCCACCCCAATTTGTGTTCGGCTTCCATTGATCGCATGCAAATCAAGTTCCACTTCCCACTTCATTTTCAAGCATCAAATAAAACACTCATTTCCAATTTTCTATCTTTTTAATCATTCTAGTCATGATCATAACATCTCCAAGGGATAGAACTCCGTCTATCAGTTATCTCCATTCACTTTAATCCTGTTGCCTATGGAATCTTATTCTCATTAGGTTTTATATCGGTATCATAACCTTTCGTGAATCACTATATAATATATATATACACATATATTTTATCAAAATACAACACACAGTTCCACATTTACACACCGTCAGGGTTTTGTTCCCCGGGAGTTTCTCTACTCCCCACACTTGTATTATCACACACCACTGTTAACAAATAAACACACTTATCACAATGGTATTCGCATCTTCTGTGTGCAACTACCACAATTAAACCATGAATGAATGCGTATGTTTACGTAACACACACACCAATCATAGAAACAAATTATTTTGTGTTATGCACAACATAAGTCACGTACACTTGTACGGTAATACACACTAAGTGGTTTTGCGCTCTACCCCCCTTAAAAGGGATTACGCCCACGTAATCAATCACTTAAAATGTTCTGCCGTCGTGAAGTGTTTTAACTTCCACGCGGTCTATTACACAATGGATTCTGATTAGAGGATCTTAACCATATTAGCGGTTTAGTTCCTAAACCATGAATTCTTGTTGGAGTTTGCTTTAACTCTTAACTGGTTTCGGTTCTGGCCTGTTAGGCTTCTAGGCGTTAATAATTAGCCATTCACTTGTGTTCACCATGTACATTCAACACTTGAATCACTGGCTCACTAGTTTCTGCTGCGAAACTCTAATAACTGTAGAGCTTAATTGCCCTATTTGTTATTCTTACTGTATTGTACATCCCCAATTGTCACCTTCATCTTGGTAACAATGGTTTCTCAACCGACGCGTGGTATCTCTTACCGTTAGCGAATTCGGTGAGTTATAAACTTTCTATCCACTTCCATAACAATTTACTGTGTATACAGCTATGTATTTCACAATGATTGACTTGTTCCCTTCCGACTTACAGTCGGTTGAGATTTGAGCTACTACCTAGTGTGTAGTGCTCTCACAACTGTTTACAACATTTGGGGTATATTCCATACCGATATTTTGTACAAGCACTCTTTTATTGGTGCGGCCTTGCATTTCCTATGCATCGGCCATTATAACATTATTCCTCCATAATTAACATGTTTCCAATTCCTAGCTATCCCACTCGATCATTACTGTGCAAGTGCAATACCAAAATGCTCAGTCATACAGAGTGCAGAGGCGTAAACTCTTGACAGCAAATCTCTCATGTGATTCGCATGGAATTCACACTGTGTTTCATTGAGATTCCGATCTCGTAATATTGGCTACTGGCTTACTGTCGAGTTTGTTTATCATCACTTAATTAAATTCATAAATCTCTATCTTCCCACATCATTGATTCAACAGCGCTTATCAACGTCCTTGCTGCGCACCGTGCCTATTGTATAACATAACACTAACTTACATGGTATTTACTGTCACATTAACTTCCACACATATATTATATCATTCACATTATGTTCATCACTCATTTGGATGACTACTGAATGCTCCTGAGCATCGATCATTCGAGTCACAGCCGGCATTATTCAGCTCGTGTTTCACTTTATACACCCATACTGCTAAAACTAAACTGCTCTCAGATAATAAGAATATGTCCAGCTTTAACATATTTCTTGAATCCTGGTTCACATAACTACCGCCTCCACGGTTTCACAATATCGCGAGGTTCCCCACTCTTTAAGCAGTGGTTCGTTCTCCGCTCTATTACTTGTACCCATAAACTTCTACAATTAACTCAATTTACATAACATAGCTTGTTGTTGCTTATAAGCCTTGCTGCCTGAGCTCCGCTCATTGTTAGCTGTCCACACACATATACTTCTCTGTACAACATTACATGGTTAGAGTTGTATTTCGTTGCATTCCTCTCCTTTCATTGAATGCTTTAGGGTGTCAGTCCATCTCCTGACACTTATGTCTAAACTGGTGTTAGTTCAACACAACTTGTGTTTCTGTCAACTTATTTTCGTGCAACAATTGTTGATGCGAACACCCTTCAAGGATTGCTCCTGGTGTTGCTAAGTTATGCCATTAACATCAGGTTCGCACTTATTGACTTCCCGTTAGCCCGCCGTTTGCGTTCTTACTGGCTTATTATCTCCTCCTGTGAAGATTAACATTTCCTGGTAGTGTAGGTACTCCATTCTGGGAGTTTCATCCCGTTCATTGCACATTATGTGTCCACATTAGGCATCTGCTATAGCCATGACAGGCATGGTCACCGTTCCACTAACATGTTTATCCCTCGGAATTCTTAAGCATGTGTGATGTCTTTACATAACAGTTAGTGCACTCTCCGCACCTCCTAACTCTTAAACTATCCTTGAAATGCATTCACTAATTCCTTATCTCGTTAACTTGACTTTTTCCTTACTTCAACCATTCATGGTAATCCTTAGTTCTGTTGTCTATACTGCTGACCGTAGTACGGAGTCGACTACGTCCCGTGTTCCGTACTCTACTTGTATACATATGTGGGGTACCATGCTGATACATTGCTACTTACCCAACTAACCCATAAGTAGGTCTGTCAGGCCCACAAGCTCCTATCGGAGTGCGGTCGTCCACACTTTCAGTTGGTACACTCGTAGTGTCCGTCACAACGCCTAGGTGAAGTATTTGTTGTCACTCCCTTATTTGTCCCGTGACAATATTCATTCCGTGCTTCCCGAACTTAATCGAGGGAAAGTTATCCACTGTTGTATCTTTTCCAACTGCCCTTGGTTTTACTGGTTTGGTTTAGAAGAAGGTTGAAAGAAGCGTTGGTTTGAAAGAAATTTTGGTTTGACAGAAAAGAGAGTTTGAATAATCTGGGTTTGAAAGAAATTTTCATGGTTTCACAACATCTTCTTACTTTAACCAAGTCTAGTCTTCTTGCTGACTGGGGTACTTACCAATTACAGAGGTTAGCTAACAAGCCCTTCCACTGTTGTAACGATCACTTTTAACCTTATGGGTACTTTACCAAGTACTTGTAGTGGTTATAAATTTCCCGAAAACAGCCCTGTTATAGCAGCACTTGCTATGGCAAGTGCGCCTGCTAACTGGCTATCGGTTTAACACATACCAGTTGTGGTATTGCTTTTACCCGCAGTCATCAGTGGCCTTGTTGGCCCTCACTGATCTTACTGTCTTGATGATAACCCTTGGGTGACTTCTCATTGTCTTCACATGATAATCATTAACTAGGGTGTTCCCATTCTGGGAGACCCCTTTACTTAGTATGTTTCCTCTTCGTATCCGTTCCACGTATTGTCGTGGTACTGAGACTTATCTCTGTTTGGGCCTACGTTGTGGTTCCTTTGTCGGTTGGATACAGTCGGTGTATTATTATCAACTGCGGTCCCGTAGGCCATCGTCTCGGGTCTCACTATTCCACTTCTTGCCTGTGCACGGTTGGTGCGTTGAAGCTGTTATTCTCGATGCTCGGCATGCCGACCCAGGTTGCCGGAATCTCATTCTTTATGCACAAAATTCTCATTCTTCTATTATGTGGTTAACATTGTTCTGATGGAAACCGTCTCCGGATTCCCAGTTTTCGGATCTACCGGATGACAGGTCTTCTGTACTTTAAAGGTATTTAATAACAGCCAGATCGGGCTTCCCGAGTATGAGGACTTCCATCTCTGGCGTTCTTTCCCAATTATAAAACAGGGATTGTGGAGGGCGGGAAGGATATAGTAGGTTTCCCAGTATTCACTGGTTGTTCCTAACTAACGTATCTCTCACGCTATCACTCAACCCGTAACCCAAGTACTAAAATCCTAACTCGGTGCTTCCTAAGCCTCGGTAATTCAGTCATCAGAGCGATACTTCGCTCTGTTACCACTTTTTGTAACACCCCCATCCAACAACATACACAAAACAACATTCTGCAGCGGAAAGTATACTACTTCACATACACTTAACTCGTTGGTGTTACCACGCCGTTAACCACCCAGTGGACTAAAAGGCATGACATTAACATTGTACCAGTGTAACACCCCATCCAAAGCCTATCGTGGTTATCGCAATCTGAACACTTAATCGAAAACGTCGCAGCGGAAATAAACAACACCTGGACCTTGCCACGGTCTGATCGTTAGAATATACCGGCTTAATATATACAATACTTAACCAAATACTTATCCAACTCAAAACATTAACACACAATCCCACAACCAACCGAGTACTAGTATCTCAACGTAATCTCAAACTTACAACAATTTAATATAAACAGTCGGGTGCACAGGCGCAACCCGAATTCAAAATAAATGTCCCCTCCTAAGTCTAACCGCTCCTACTCTCGTAGTGCGTCCTCATGGGCCTCTTACCTGCAAGTGTAAAAATAGCCCCCGAGGGGGTCAGCACGAATGCTGGTACACCCTCTCATGGCCCCCAAGCTAACGGGGCTACGACGACTAATTGTCGATAGCATGGAAATTGATTACATACAAACATAATATGAAGTGCAATAACAATAACCACAGATGAACATATATAGTTCACAAGCAATGAACGACTCAAGCGTTCCCTTAACAAGTGGGTTAGTAACCCCCTCCTTAGTCCTCATTTCCTTAATCTCAGTTCCTTACCTTACCTTAATCTTAATCTCAATCTCAATCTTAATCTTAATCTCAGTATACAAACCTTTCCTGGAAGGGATTGGTTGTAGCTTAATTCGAACCTGGGATTTAGGTGATCCCACCGCACCATCTTAATGCCACCTACTCTGGACGGGAGTCCAACGTAGCTGAGCCGGCAACCGGCCCTAGGCTACAAGTCCGAAGAAGACAAGTCCTTAAGCGGAGGGCGGATCTGATTCAGATACCGTCCCCCTTTCACTTAGCATGCATGACCGGAGATCGGTCCCGGGTTTCCTCACTCAAGTTCCAGTTAGTAGACATCTTAAACACCATGTGCTAGCTAAGCCTTAACGGGCATTAACCAACAGCCATCAACTTAACTCTTATTCTTAACTCAGTAAGTACTAAACTTGGTTAGTAACAATCTCAAATCTCGCGGGTTAGTGTAAGTATAACACAATCACATCGAGAACAATATAACCGGTTGCATGCTTTATCTTGTTTTAGTCATAGCAAATAAACAGATAGCACACAAGCCGAGGGACACCTCGTTAGCAAGCAGGTCACAAAAGGATTGTACCGTTCACCGTCGATCGTTGTTTGTTTAACCTTCTTCGGGGTCCCAACTCACAAACCTAAAACATTCATTCATTTTTAGGTTATTAGTTATTTGCACCTTACTTAACTCACTTAGTCTCTAAGGACTTCCATTCAATAACCTCTCAAGTCTTTATCACTTAGTCTTACAAACTTAACTTTAAACATTAAAACTTATACTTAATCTTAACTTAATTCCTTAAGTTCTTAGGGTCCCAATCATTACTACCCTACCAAGGGCATACCTCATTACCCTTACCATCTTAGAATTTAAAATTTCTTTTTTTTTTTTTTTTAGGCCGACCGAACTTCCGACCGACCTTACCTAAGGTCGGTCCATTCCAGAACACTTCACCGTTTGAAAATTCTACCCCGACCGACCTTGCAAGTCCGGTCCCCAAGGTCGGTCCATTCCCGAGAGTTTCCCCGAGGGAAATTTAAGCTCGACCGAACTTGACAAGTCCGGTCCTATGTTCGGTCGATTCCAGAGACTTAATTCCTTCACAAAATACAGGTCCGACCGAACTTGTAAGTCCGGTCCCCAAGTTCGGTCGATTCCAGAAACATTTTCCGGTAGTGTAAACTGAGCCCGACCGACCTTGCAAGTCCGGTCCCTAAGGTCGGTCGGCTCCAGAACCTTGTTTTCCAATTCCCATTCAACTCCAAACTTCTCCTCATATATCCTAATATGTTATAACCTCATTGGGGCACCTCAAATACACCTTAAGCCCTCCTCAAAACACATTAAATCATTCACCAAGATTCACCTTAGTCATTATGCATTTTCCTTGTAATAATGCTAACACTTGTAATGTTTTCCTCTAGGTTTCTAGGTGGTGGTTCATACCTAATGTAACCACTATGCCAAAAGTCTTCCTCACCACTATAACATCATCTCCCAAGCATCTTTCACCTTCTAAAACTCTTTTATGCATTTACTTAAAGTTCCTTCCCAAGCTTAAACTTCCATCATCAACACATTACTCCCTTCCTAGTTGTGCAACAACATTTGCCTAAGTCCTAAATACTCAAATACATCCTCTTGATTTCTAAATCTTTCATGGTGATACCTAAATCATCATAAGTCATTAAAACATCTTAACTTCACCCTTTTTCATCAAGACAACCCATAGAACATTCCTAGTACTTCCTTAGTCATTAAATTCCCTTAGGATATCTTAAACACTTAAACTCTCCTTTAAATTTTGCCATGGGTTCTCTAGTATATAGTACTTCCTAACAAATGGTTTTTCTCCATCAAACAACCAATACCACACAAATTCTCATCACAATAGCTTAACACCCAATTTACACTAAAACTTCACCACATCATCATATAATGATTAAACTTAAAATGCTTGGCACTTAGGCCCTTAAATGACAATAATCTTAACCACTGAATTTCCACATATATTTGCCTTCAACCTGCGAATACACTCAACAAGGCTCCCATTGAAATAAAATGCTTCTTGTACTTCACCTTTATATTCTTACACTATCTCTTTTCTCATTTGCTCCTTAGTCACAAGTTCACAAGTATAGACATTGTTTCTCCTATAGGTTTTATAGCACCTTCCCCAATATAAACTCTACACTAAACTCATCATTACCCACATCTCATTCCCTTAAACAACAAAACACCTTAAGGTAAGTAATTTACCTTGTTTTCTCACAAGCTTAAAAGCTTTTCTCCTTAGGTTTTCTTTGTTCAATCTCGGTCACCAATGTGATTCTCCTTGCCAATGTTCTAACCAATATCCAATGACTCCAATGAGTACTAGATAACACATTAACCCTAAGGAACAAACCCTAGGTTTAAAAATATGTTTTAAGGTATTAATGTGATTGTTTTACCTTGGTTTCTCAAGACAACTTGGATGTGAAGCAAGAAGGACCTCCTCTCTCCTTTGAAGAGTAGAAACAAGCTAGAACAAGGCATAAACATGGAGTCCCATGAGTATATATTTTCGGTCAAGTGAAGAAAATGGTGGAAACCTAGATTTTCTTACACTTTTTCTTTACCTTAAGAGAATGGAGATGCCAATGGAGTCTCCAAACTTGAATTTCCTCCTCTAATGGTGGTTTGACTTGGCACCAAAATGAAGCTCTTGAAGTTTTGAAAAGATAGAAGGAGGAGCTTGAGCTAACTAAGAGAATATGTATTTTGTTTTGGATTTGGAGCTTAAATGAGCAAGTGGTGTGCAAGAGAAGGTGGAGCTTTCATGGAGGTGAGCTCTACGTGAATGGAGAAGAAAGAGAGCAAGAAATCGTGGGCAACAAGAGAGAATGAAGAAGTGAGGAGAGAGGTAAGTAAATGTATATTTATCTTAAAGGTGAATAGTTTTGCTTTATAACTTACTTATTTGCTTTCTCTTACTTAGTTAGATAAGTGTGGTGAGTCACACTTAAAGAAACCGGCCCCCTTTAGTGAATGAGGGTAGTTTAGTCTTTGTTGACCAAATGTCTCACTTATATAGACTTATGTTATAAACTAGCTTAATAAATTCACTATTCATCAAAACAAGGCACATTGTTGTGAAATTTTTGATTTCCCATTGATATAGACCTCCAAATGTGATACTATATAGTACACATATTAATTAAAGAGTAATGATGGACATTTAGCCATTCAAAACTCATTTACAAGACAATTTTTCAAAAACGTGCTTTAAGACTCCTTAAAGCACATTTTGTGTTTTAACTTGTTTTCAAGCTTGGTTTTCTTTGGTAATTGACTTAAAATGACCATTAGGATATTACTAAGGTCTTAGAACAATATTTGGGTACTCTCCCATGTCTCTCCAAGCTTAGAGCACGTTTTTGCTTAAACTGCTCTTTGGTGTTTCCTTATATTTTCTTTGATTAGAAATGTTTCTTAATGTTTCTAAGGCATTATTTAGCCTCCTTATATCTTAGTTTATCATTTAAACACCATATCTAAGTTTGGGGTATTTCAATCTACCCCCCTTAAAAGAACTTTGTCCTCAAAGTTCACACATGTGTTTAACCATTCACGGTACACAGTTCTCTTAATCTTAATACCACATCTTATATTCACATTCATACATCTCAAGACTCAAAGGTCAATCTCAAATACAATACATAAGTATTATACATAACTCAAACTTACACCAAGGTGTAGCAACTTACACAAATCCACATCTTAAACAACCAAACAAACGACAAACATGATCGTTTCCTAACTCAAAAGCGAGGAAGCTCTACCCCCCTTAAAAAGGGGTACGCCCCGTACCCTATACAGACGATCTAGTCAGTAAATAAAGAGGGTACTTCGCCCTCATCTTATCCTCTAATTCCCACGTGGCCTCTTCGACATCCTGGTTAGACCAGAGAACCTTCACCAGTCTCACTGACTTGTGGCGAGTGTCCCTAGTCTTACTGTCCAAGATTCTCTGAGGAGTCTCCACGGATCTCATATTTGGTTCTAAAGTCAACCTCTCAGGTTCTAACACATGGGAGGGGTGGTGCATGTATTTCTTTAGCTGTGAAACATGAAAAACATCATGCACTTTACCCAGCTCAGCAGGTAAATTCAACCTGTAAGCAACCGGGCCCACCCGCTCCGTAATCTCATAAGGACCAACAAATTTTGGGCTTAACTTGCCCTTCTGCCCAAACCTGAATACACCCTTCATCGGTGATACTCGCAGAAATACCTGGTCGCCCACTGCGAACTCCAGGTCTCGTCGTCGAACATCAGCATACGACTTCTGCCTATCTTGAGCAGCTTTCATGTTCTCCCTGATTTGCTGAACTTCAGCCTGAACTTGTTCTAAGTACTCTGGTCCTATAATGACCGTCTCACTCGACTCATCCCAGCAGAGCGGTGTACGACATGGTCTACCGTACAACGCTTGAAAAGGTGCCATCTTGATCGAAGCGTGATAGCTGTTGTTGTATGAAAACTCGATCAGATGCAATCTGTCAATCCAACTGCCCTGGAAGTCTAAGGCACATGCTCTCAGCATGTCCTCGAGTGTCTGAATAGTACGCTCAGTCTGACCATCTGTCTGAGGATGGAACGCGGTACTCAGTTTGAGTTCTGTACCCAACGCTTCTCTGGTAGCTCTCCAGTACCTCGAAAGGAATCTGGTATCTCTATCTGACACTATGGTCTTTGGTGTGCCGTGATGCCTCATGATTTCTTTCTCAAATAACTCAGCTAATTTGGTCACCTTCCAAGTATCCTTCATCGGTATGAATCGGGCTACTTTGGTAAGGCGATCCACCACCACCCATATCATGTTGAGACCTCCCCTAGCAGGTGGAAGCCCAACTACGAAGTCCATGGAGATATCATGGAACTTCCACTCCGGAACTGGCATCGACTGTACCATTCCGCCCGGTCGTCTGTGCTCGAATTTCACCTTCTGGCATGTGAGACACCTCAAGACGAACTCGGTAACATCTGTCTTCATCCCCGACCACCAGAAGTATCTCTTCATGTCTTTATACATTTTAGAGGCTCCCGGATGGATGGAAACTGAAGAACAGTGTGATTCTCTAAGTATACGGTCTTTCAGATCCGTGTTACCTCGTGGTATGCATAATCGGCCCTTAAGTCTGATCAGATCATCATCATGAAGTCTGAAGTCGTATTTCTGACTCTCAAAGGTACCATCTGTCAGCTTCTGTCTGACCTCTCTCATATACTCATCAGTCCTCTGAGCCTCTCGCACCTCATCAACCAAGCTGGAGAAAGAAACTAGCGAATGGAGTGAGTGTGCTCGACGGCTCAGGGCATCTGCTACAACATTGGCCTTCCCTTCTTTGTATTGGAGGTCAATGTCATAGTCTTTCAGAAATTCTAACCATCTCCTCTGTCGAAGATTTAACTCCTTCTGAGTGAATATGTATTTCAAACTCTTGTGATCGGTGTAGATCGTACACTAACCCCATATAAGTAGTGGCGCCATATCTTCAAAGCGAAGACTACAGCTCCCAGCTCTAAATCATGTGTGGGGTAGTTCTCCTCATGTTTCTTCAACTGGCGTGAGGCATATGCCACCACCTTGCCATGTTGCATGAGCACGCAACCCAGCCCTCTGCCGGATGCATCACAATAAACCTCAAAGCCCTCTGTACCGTCTGGAATGTCAATACCGGTGCAGTGGTCAGTGAGTCCTTCAAGCGCTGAAATGATCTCTCACAGTCACTGTCCATAGAAATGGTGCATCTTTCTTCATCAGACTGGTCATCGGCTTCGCGACCTTGCTGAAATCTCTACAAACCTCCTGTAGTAACCTGCCAGACCGAGAAAGCTCCGGATGTCGGTAACAGTCTTCGGCCTTGGCCAGGTACGTACGGCATCAATCTTTGCTGGATCCACTGCGATCCCAGCATCTGAGATGACATGACCTAGGAAAGAGACCTGGTCAAGCCAAAACTCACACTTGGAGAACTTAGCATATAGCTGGTTCTCCCTTAATATTTCCAACACCCTTCTCAAATGTTCCTCATGCTCAACCTTAGACTTTGAATATATCAATATCATCAATAAAAACCACCACCGACTTGTCCAGCTGCTCCCGGAACAAGCGGTTCATCAGATCCATAAACTTCGCTGGCGCGTTCGACAAACCGAACGGCATCACTGTAAACTCATAGTGGCCGTATCGTGTCCGGAATGCCGTCTTCTCAATGTCTCCCTCCTTAATGGCTATCTGATGATACCCCGATCTGAGATCAATCTTGGAAAACACAGATGCTCCCTTCAACTGATCGAACAGATCGTCAATGCGGGGTAGTGGGTACTTATTCTTCACTGTCACTGCATTCAGCTCTCTGTAGTCGATGCAGAGGCGGAGACTACCATCCTTCTTCTTCACGAAGAGGACTGGCGCTCCCCATGGTGACACGCTTGGTCTAATGATCCCTTATCCAATCTTTCAGTTGTTCCTTTAACTCAGTCTTTCTGCCGGAGCCATACGGTCTGGTGCCTTGGCTATCGGTCCAGTACCAGGTAGCAGCTCAATGGTGAACTCTACCTCCCGAGTGGGTGGCATGCCGGGCAGTTCCCGTGGAAATAGATTGGGGAACTCCGACACTACCGGTAAGTCGGGGTCGAACTCAGGGTCTCTCTCTATGTCCAGTACATAGCAAGGTATATCTTCCTTTCTCCTTAATTCTCTATTGCATTGCCATGGCGGTGATGATCTTAGTCGAAGGCTCCCTGGCCTCTGGCGTATGATATTTTTACCCCAGACGACTCCTGAGCATCAATCTGCTCGGCGCAGAGGATACGTCCCTTGTGCCGCTCCAACCAGTTCATCCCGAATATAACATCAATCCTAGCTTACTGAACTCAATGAAACTGACTGGGAAGTCTTCCCCCTTCATTCTGATGGTGGCTCCTCGGTAGTAACGAGTGCAACGAACCTTCTCCTTAGACGGGAGCGTAACCGTGAAGTCGGGTAGCTCCTCAGCGTCTAGCCCCAACCTGCTCGCAAATGATGCAGAGACAAGGTATGCGAGGCCCCTGAGTCGAAGAGAACTGATGCCTCAATCCCATTGATCGGAAAGGTGCCGGTGAGGATAGTACCGCTAGCGTCGGCCTGTGCCTCTGTGAGTATGCTTAGTGCACCTTCCGTACCGAGTCCATAACCTAATTGTGTTCACAAGCTTCATGAGTATTGATGGTATAACAGAGTCGTAACAATTTATGAAACCACACTGTTATTTTATTCATGACCATCCTGTTTACAACATGTGCTTCAATCTTACATCTCATTTCTCATCTCATTCTAACATTACATGGCTAATATTGTCTAAAGGTTAGGTTTAATCTTCCTGGTCTCATATGCGTCGCATTGATTACTGCTGACGGTGCTGTATTCAGCTTGACTCTCTTAATCCCATGGTACAACATCCTTGATTCTCCTCCCAAAATTAATACGTCACCTGACTTAAGTACTAATTTATCTGCACGGTCCGCACGCTTCTGCTCGCCGTACAAAAATTCCGCGTCGTCTCCAATGGACCAAGACACTACGGGTATCCCTCTCTCGAGAGACTCCGTTGTCTCGTCCTTATCCTGGTGTAGTCCCAGTTTCCCATCTTTTTCGTAGAAGTTTACAATGCAAATGTCTGGCTGGATGTCTGGAATCGGTTCAGCTTCCAACTGCTGAGCGATTTCCACGACTTGTGTAATAACTGGATGGAACTCTTCGGGTATCCCCGGTGGTGAGACTCCATCTTGCTCCCTTGTGGTTTGGTAATTCTTGGCATACGGATTCCAATCCTTGCCCGCTCATCATCTTTAATTTCATCCTTGCTCCCCCTGGGTACTCCCGGTGTGTAAAAACCTCCCGGTCCCATTCCTAGTTGATTGCATCTCCTGATGATGGCTATTTGTGCGTCGGGTGTCAGGTATCCCCTTAATAAAATCATACCTGGGCGGATAACCTGACATTGTTCGGTTGGAAAGTGTATGGTTTCGATGTCGGTGTGCTCCGGGTTAGTTGTAGATGGTATGGGGTAGCAGATGTTGAATCTTCCTAAAGTGGTAGTAGGTTATGTCTTACTTAGGTTCTAATCTCATCTTATTTTCACTTAACTCATATATTTCACCAAACATGCATGATAATGCGGTAAGCAGGTAGTTTTATTACTAAATGGTTATAGTGGTACCTGGCCTCGATGAGGGCTCAGGCTCATCGTCCCGATCCACCATGTGTAGAGTGGGCCCCGTCTTCTGGGTCGCCCGTGGGTTTTTGTCCGCCGGCTGCTGCACTTTCCTCTGACCGTCAGATCCAGCTCCCTGATCGGTCTTGCCCTTGCCCCTAGTGTCGGGCCTATAGGCTCTGCTAGCAGGGTTCCGGTAACACTCGTATGCCCGGTGTCCATACACTCCGCAGAAGTTGCACTCCACTTTGTTTCCCTTACAGTCGAGCCCGGGGTGGTCCTTGTGACACCATCTACAGATGAAGCGTCGCTGGTAGCCACCACCGGCTCCCCTCTCAGTCTCAGATCCTGATGATTCACATTGTCAACTCTCATATCTCAAACGGTTACTAATTTATTTCTTAACTCATTCAATATCAATTTCCTTACCCTTTGGCGCCTTAGAGCGCAGGGGTGTAGCTGCAATCGCGTAAGTCAGCTTCAATGGCTCTTCCGAAGCCTTCTCCTTTTCCTCCTTCCCTTTCGGGTTCTGATTCTTCTGGGCCTGAGGCTGGTACTTCTGTTTCTTGTACCCTCCTTGCCCTTGACTCTCTGAGCTTTTACCGGCACTCTTCCTCTTAGCATTCTCCTCGTCCCTCAGCTGGACGGTAATCTCAACCTTAGCAGCGGCATGATAGCACTCCTGCTTTTCCTTAGTATTAGTCACACTTATTTCTCATAATCTAAATCTTATTCACCACTTACTCAAATTTCAATCATTCTTATTACCTGCAAGGTAGTGTAACTCGTCGGCCCCATGCCGTAGCGGAGTCGATGGCTAAGCCCGCCATAGAAGCGGTCTACCAAGATCTGGTCAGAATACCCTAGACCTGGCAGAAGACGGAGCAGGCTGAACTCTGAGTAATACTCGTCCACCGTCATCTTGTCCGACTGCTTAAGCGCATCTAACTGCAAGCGCTTCTTCGTCTGGACATGGGCGGGGTAGTACTTTGCCCGTAGCAAGGCGGTGTACTGCTCCCAGCCGAACTCTGGGTTGGCCACATGCTCGGCCCTCACCAGCTTCCACCAATCGCCCGCCGCCCCTTCAGGTAGAAAGCAGCTAAGCGCACCTTGATCCCAGCAGGGACATCAAGGGTCTCGAAGGCGGTCTCCAGCTCGGAGATGTACGCCTCAAGCTTGGCGGGATCGGTCTCCCCCTTGAAGTGAGCGGGTCGAAGATCTGACAGACTCTTCACCCAGTTTGGTTCCCTAGGCTGTGGCGGTGGAGGTGGTGCACCCACACCAGGCTGATAGCCCATATGCCCTAAAGCGGCAGCTACGATCTCTGCGATCGTCTGCCCTCCAGGTATCCCTGGAATATCCTCACCCCGGCCGCGACCTCGGCCCCTCTAGGGCGTCCTGCCATCTGAACAAGCATAACTTACATTAGATTCACATTCACCATTGTTTGGTTAGTAAATTTATAACGTCCGTAGACGGTAAAGACAATCCACACTTATTAGTGGTCATCTGACTCTACTCACTCTAACTTCTCACACCCTTAACCCAATACTTATTCCTTAGCTTATATCCTAACTCGGTGGTCACTCATGTCCGGTATTTCTTGATCAGAGCGTAACTACGCTCTGATACCACTTTTTGTAACACCCCATCCAAAGCCTATCGTGGTTATCGCAATCTGAACACTTAATCGAAAACGTCGCAGCGGAAATGAACAACACCTGGACCTTGCCACGGTCTGATCGTTAGAACATACCGGCTTAATATATACAATACTTAACCAAAATACTTATCCAACTCAAACATTAACATCCACATCCCACCCACAACCAACCGAGTACTATCTCAAGCGTAATCTTAAACTTACAACAGTTTAATATAAACAGTCGGGTGCACAGGCGCAACCCGAATTCAAAATAAATATCCCCTCCTAAGTCTAACCGCTCCTACTCTCGTAGTGCGTCCTCATGGGCCTCTTACCTGCAAGTGTAAAAATAGCCCCCGAGGGGGTCAGCACGAATGCTGGTACACCCTCTCATGGCCCCAAGCTAACGGGGCTACGACGACTAATTGTCGATAGCATGGAAATTGATTACGTGCACAAACATAATATGAAGTGCAATAACAATAACCACAGACGAACATATATAGTTCACAAGCAATGAACGACTCAAGCGTTCCCTTAACAAGTGGGTTAGTAACCCCCTCCTTAGTCCTCATTTCCTTAATCTCAGTTCCTTACCTTACCTTAATCTTAATCTCAATCTCAATCTTAATCTTAATCTCAGTATACAAACCTTTCCTGGAAGGGATTGGTTGTAGCTTAATTCGAACCTGGGATTTAGGTGATCCCACCGCACCATCTTAATGCCACCTACTCTGGACGGGAGCCCAGCGTAGCTGAGCCGGCAACCGGCCCTAGGCTACAAGTCCGAAGACAAGTCCTTAAGCGGAGGGCGGATCTGATTCAGATACCGTCCCCCTTTCACTTAGCATGCATGACCGGAGATCGGTCCCGGGTTTCCTCACTCAAGTTCCAGTTAGTAGACATCTTAAACACCATGTGCTAGCTAAGCCTTAACGGGCATTAACCAACAGCCATCAACTTAACTCTTATTCTTAACTCAGTAAGTACTAAACTGCGTTAGTAACAATCTCAAATCTCGCGGGTTAGTGTAATTAAACAATCACAACGAGAACAATATAACCGGTTGCATGCTTTATCTTGTTTAGTCATAGCAAATAAACAGATAGCAAACAAGCCGAGGGACACCTCGTTAGCAAGCAGGTCACAAGAAGGATTGTACCGTTCACCGTCGATCGTTGTTTGACTAATCTCTTCTCGGGGTCCCAACTCACAAACCTAAAACATTCATTCATTTTAGGTTATTAGTTATTTGCACCTTACTTAACTCACTTAGTCTCTAAGGACTTCCATTCAATAACCTCTCAAGTCTTTATCACTTAGTCTTACAACTTAACTTTAAACATTAAAACTTATACTTAATCTTAACTTAATTCCTTAAGTTCTTAGGGTCCCAATCATTACTACCCTACCAAGGGCATACCTCATTACCCATTACCATTCTTAGAATTTAAAATTTCTTTTTTTTTTTTAGGCCCGACCGAACTTCCGACCGACCTTACCTAAGGTCGGTCCATTCCAGAACACTTCACCGTTTGAAAATTCTACCCACCGACCGACCTTGCAAGTCTGGTCCCCAAGGTCGGTCCATTCCCGAGAGTTTCCCCGAGGGAAATTTAAGCTCGACCGAACTTGACAAGTTTGGTCCTATGTTCGGTCGATTCCAGAGACTTAATTCCTTCACAAAATACAGGTCCGACCGAACTTGTAAGTCCGGTCCCCAAGTTCGGTCGATTCCAGAAACATTTTCCGGTAGTGTAAACTGAGCCCGACCGACCTTGCAAGTCCGGTCCCTAAGGTCGGTCGGCTCCAGAACCTTGTTTTCCAATTCCCATTCAACTCCAAACTTCTCCTCATATATCCTAATATGTTATAACCTCATTGGGGCACCTCAAATTCACCTTAAGCCCTCCTCAAAACACATTAAATCATTCACCAAGATTCACCTTAGTCATTATGCATTTTCCTTGTAATAATGCTAACACTTGTAATGTTTTCCTCTAGGTTTCTAGGTGGTGGTTCATACCTAATGTAACCACTATGCCAAAAGTCTTCCTCACCACTATAACATCATCTCCCAAGCATCTTTCACCTTCTAAAACTCTTTTATGCATTTACTTAAAGTTCCTTCCCAAGCTTAAACTTCCATCATCAACACATTACTCCCTTCCTAGTTGTGCAACAACATTTGCCTAAGTCCTAAATACTCAAATACATCCTCTTGATTTCTAAATCTTTCATGGTGATACCTAAATCATCATAAGTCATTAAAACATCTTAACTTCACCCTTTTTCATCAAGACAATCCATAGAACATTCCTAGTACTTCCTTAGTCATTAAATTCCCTTAGGATATCTTAAACACTTAAACTCTCCTTTAAATTTTGCCATGGGTTCTCTAGTATATAGTACTTCCTAACAAATGGTTTTTCTCCATCAAACAACCAATACCACACAAATTCTCATCACAATAGCTTAACACCCAATTTACACTAAAACTTCACCACATCATCATATAATGATTAAACTTAAAATGCTTGGCACTTAGGCCCTTAAATGACAATAATCTTAACCACTGAATTTCCACATATATTTGCCTTCAACCTGCGAATACACTCAACAAGGCTCCCATTGAAATAAAATGCTTCTTGTACTTCACCTTTATATTCTTACACTATCTCTTTTCTCATTTGCTCCTTAGTCACAAGTTCACAAGTATAGACATTGTTTCTCCTAGGTTTTATAGCACCTTCCCCAATATAAACTCTACACTAAACTCATCATTTACCCACATCTCATTCCCTTAAACAACAAAACCTTAAGGTAAGTAATTTACCTTGTTTTCTCACAAGCTTAAAAGCTTTTCTCCTTAGGTTTTCTTTGTTCAATCTCGGTCACCAATGTGATTCTCCTTGCCAATGTTCTAACCAATATCCAATGACTCCAATGAGTACTAGATACACATTAACCCTAATGAACAAACCCTAGGTTTAAAAATATGTTTTAAGGTATTAATGTGATTGTTTTACCTTGGTTTCTCAAGACAACTTGGATGTGAAGCAAGAAGGACCCTCTCCTTTGAAGAGTAGAAACAAGCTAGAACAAGGCATAAACATGGAGTCCCATGAGTATATATTTTCGGTCAAGTGAAGAAAATGGTGGAAACCTAGATTTTCTTACACTTTCTTTACCTTAAGAGAATGGAGATGCCAATGGAGTCTCCAAACTTGAATTTCCTCCTCTAATGGTGGTTTGACTTGGCACCAAAATGAAGCTCTTGAAGTTTTGAAAGATAGGAAGAAGGAGCTTGAGCTAACTAAGAGGAATAGTATTTTGTTTTGGATTTGGAGCTTAAATGAGCAAGTGGTGTGCAAGAGAAGGTGGAGCTTTCATGGAGGTGAGCTCTACGTGAATGGAGAAGAGAAAGAGAGCAAGAAATCGTGGGCAAAAGAGAGAATGAAGAAGTGAGGAGAGAGGTAAGTAAATGTGTGATATTTATCTTAAAGGTGAATAGTACTTTTGCTTATAACTTACTTATTTGCTTTCTCATTACTTAGTTAGATAAGTGTGGTGAGTCACACTTAAAGAAAACCGGCCCCCTTTAGTGAATGAGGGTAGTTTAGTCTTGTGACCAAATGTCTCACTTATATAGACTTATGTTATAAACTAGCTTAATAAATTCACTATTCATCAAGAACAAGGCACATTGTTGTGAAATTTTTGATTTCCCATTGATATAGACCTCCAAATGTGATACTATATAGTACACATATTAATTAAAGAGTAATGATGGACATTTAGCCATTCAAAACTCATTTACAAGACAATTTTCAAAAAATGTGCTTTAAGACTCCTTAAAGCACATTTTGTGTTTTAAACTTGTTTTCAAGCTTGGTTTTCTTTGGTAAATGACTTAAAATGACCATTAGGATATTACTAAGGTCTTGGAACAATATTTGGGTACTCTCCCATATCCTCCCAAGCTTAGAGCACGTTTTTGCTTAAACTGCTCTTCTGGTGTTTCCTTATATTTTCTTTGATTAGAAATGTTTCTTAATGTTTCTAAGGCATATTTAGCCTCCTTATATCTTAGTTATCATTTAAACACCATATCTAAGTTTGGGGTATTTCAACCGGTCTGATGGACTAGATTCCGAGCAACTGTACATTACTATACCTTTTCATTAACAACAACCAACATACAAAAGCCTTCCAACTGTACCGAGTATTTACAAATTGATGCCGATAACAGTTTCGGTCTTACTACACCTACTGTATATATATACAACTTAAATGATACCCATGTACAACGACTACCCCGTTCTACTCTCGAACGGCTTCCAGCTTCTTGAACCTGAAATAGGAAAAGAAGAGAAAGGGTGGCCCCCAAGGGGCTCAGCACCTTTGCTGGTATGGTAATCCCGCAGCCCACATGCTACCGGGCCACGCACAACTAATTGTCGTCTTAGCATGCGGTTGATTATATTTAAATCATGCATGCAAACTGTAAACACAACACATAACATTTCGCCTCAATGGGCTCAACAAACGGATAATTCATCCTTACTTGATAAGTCACTCATGGTATTCATTATCCCTAGAGTGTTCCTCCTCTAATGGAGCTACTTCCTTAATAGACGACACTTACCCATAAATCGGGTTATCCTTAAACGCCTCTTATCACAAACTGGGATTCATTTCCATGATCCACACACACCATATTTTACAACATATAACATTCCTCACATAACAAATCACAACAACACCTTTCACGTTTCGACGTGCACATGATAACATCGCAATAGAAATTGCTTTACAACAAAATCACATAACATAACGGGAACGGTCCTCTTAGGAACCGGCCCAAACATGATTAATTCACTGGTGAGCCTAGAGAATGAAGTCACCCTCATGATAAGCTCGTTATACAACAACAAACAACACTCATTACCGTCCTAATAGTCGGACGAGTAACTTAAGTTAAGATGGTTTGGGTTTGGAGGACCGCACACACCACACAAACACGGTTCCCCTAAACCGATCTTAAGTCAGAATAGCTAAGCTTTGGAATAAGCTAATGGGAGATCATAACCCGTGAGGGAAACAACCATAACAAAGAGAAGGGTAAGGCTAAGAAGGATACCCCCTCCCAAACAACGCGCGACCGGCCAAACCGGATTCCTCACCACTGTTAGTACATACTTACTTTAGATATTAGTTAGAACCCCACTATGGAGTCTATCACATCTACACACCATACAGTATTACAACTGGGTTAAACACACAAGGGAGATCCCTACATTCACATACACATATCACACAATTAACACACGCATAGCCGTGGTTAGAACGTCCCATAGTTCGGGTCGTTTGCTCCGAATACCGAACTCTCATGTGATCCTAGACTCAGTTAACTAAGGTTAACACTTCTGAGGTTAAATGGTATCGGAGTTGAACACGCCACATAAATGAATTACTGTAAACTCATTACATGTTTTATCTTACAACGTGGCAAACATACAGAAAACACACATGGCTACAAGCCGGTATACAAGCCGGTGTAATCCGGTAGGACACAGGTTGCAAGAAAACCATACCTGTCACCGGAGTCCACTTTACCACGTCCACTTATGTTCCTCGAGCAATTCTCGAACAACTGATAACATTACATGTACTTTTATTAACATCGGGGTAGCATGATTATTTAATGTCTAATGCTTATAACTTCTCCCCGTTAACTTAGTTACATAACTTTACATTTTAACTTGTTTTACTTTTACATTTTGATACAACTTTTCCCTCACCAAATTGCCATTATAACTCACCTAACATGTCTTTAACAACCTTATAACATCATTACTAATCTATCCCCATCATTACATATCATTTTATAACCATAAACAACATTTTTGGTCCGACCGACCTAACCGACCGACCTTGCACAAGGTCGGTCCATTCCAGAACACTTTACCGTCAAAATTTCTACTCCGACCGACCTTGTAAGTTCGGTCGCATGTTCGGTCCATTCCCGAGAGTTTCTTCCCTTGAAAATTCAGGCCCGACCGAACTTGTCAAGTCCGGTCCCATGTTCGGTCGATTCTAGTAACTTAATTCGTACACAAAATACAAGTCCGACCGACCTTGCAAGTCCGGTCCCCAAGGTCGGTCCATTCCAAAAACTAATTCTCGCAGGGTAAACTGGGCTCGACCGACCTTGGCAAGTTCGGTCGCAAGGTCGGTCTGCCCCAGACCTTTATTTTCCATTGCCCATTTAACTCCAAACTTCACCTCATATATCCTAATATGTCCTTACCTCATTTGGGCACTTCAAACACATCTTTAGCCATGTACTAAACTCTTTAAATCACACACCAAAACCATCTTATCATTCACAAATTTCTTACAAAATTCTTAGCACTTGGAATGTTTCTTCCTTAAGATTTCTAAGTGGTATTTCACCAATAATGACCACTATACCAAGGTGTTTCCTCTACACCTTAACATCATCTCTCAAACTTCTTTTCTTACTAACTAAATCTCCTTTTTCACATCTTACCTAAACATCACTTCTTCCTTGTACATCAACATTCCTAAACCTTAAACAAACTTCTCCAAGACTTAAATACATTCTCAAAAACACACATTGAATTCCTAGAACTTCCAAGATAATACCTAAATCCTTGCATCACTCTCAATCACCTTAATACATGTTTTCTTCCCAAGTAAAACATTTGTTCACCTTTAACACTTCCTAGTTCACCAAAACTTACTTAAAACACTTAGAACTTCTTACACATTTTCCAAATTTGGCCATAGCTTCTCTTGTATATACTCACATCCAAACACTTAGGTTTTTACCTTAATTCATTCAAGAACACCTAAAATCCATCAAACACATTTTATACACAAACTTCACACATTTAGCACTATATCACAATATAGTGCATAATCTTAAATTGCTTGGCACTTAGGCCCTTAAATAACATGGCTCTTAGGCCCTTAAATAACATAAACCTTGAACACTGAATTTCCCACATAAATAATGCCTTTGACCTACAAATACACCCAACAATACATATGCCCTTAATAAACTCCCTGAGAGCATTTTACTAGCTCATTTGCCATTGGCTCCTTAGGTATTTTATTAAGCATATCAAGCTCATTTTTCCTAAGGCATTTAAACTACATTGAGATAGCTTGTTTACCTCTTTTTCCTCACAACTTCTTTCTTGTTTCCTTGTAAAACCTGTAGGGTGTTTGGTTGTTTGTCAACTTCTAAACAATGTATAAATAATAGAATGAGCATTCAAGCATTATGCTTCATCTCATTGTAAACCCTATTTACATATATTGTTTTAAGGTATTAAAATGATTGTTTTACCTTGGAATGGAAAGAGAGCTTGAATAAGTATCAAGAGAGGACTCCTCCTAGCCCTTGGAAGATTCAAATGAAGCTAAAACAAGACAAGAGGAGACACCATTACAAGGTGTATTTTCGGTCAACACCAAAAATGAAGGAAATGGAGTTTTCTTTGGTTTTTCCTTACCTTGAAGCAAAGGTGATCAACAAGGCATAAAAATATAAGCTCAAGCTCCTTCCATGGAAGTTCTCCTTGGCACCGAAATGGTGGTTTTGATGATTTGAAAAGACAATGTTGTAGAGCTTGCTCCAACTAAGAGAACGGTAGTCTTGGAATTAAATTCGGAGCATGGAGTTAGGAGTTACAAGTGAAAGGAGTTGGAAATGGTGAGGCTTTGCTGTAGCATAACCGATGGAGCTTGAGAGAATGGAGGAAGGGAACCGTGGGAATACAAGAAGGAAAGAGAGAATGAAGATAAGTTTGCTTTTGTTAAGATATTTATGTATAAAGCAAAATAGTACTTTACTTTATAAGCTTTACTTTTCTTATTAAACTAACAAGGGGGATGACTCATCCCATTTAAGAAAACCGGCCCCCTTTATTACATGAGGGGTATAATAGTCTTTGTTGACCAATTTAATTACTTATAACAACATATGTTACAAACTAGCTTATTAAAGTTACTATTCATGAAAACAAGGCACATAGTTGTGAAATTTTTGATTTCCCATTGATATAGACTTCAAAATGTGATACTATATAGTACACATGTTAATTAAAGAGTAATTATGGACATTTAGCCATTCAAAACTCATTTACAAGACAATTTTTCAAAAACGTGCTTTAAGGCTCCTTAAAGCACTTTTGTGTTTTAACTTGTTTTCAAGCTTGGTTTTCTTTGGTAATTGATTTAATATGTTCATTAACATATTTATAAGGTGTAGGTACGACCATTAGGTCTTATACAAATTTATCCCAAGCTTAGAGCACATTTTTGCTCTTATTGACTTTAAGGTATTTTCTTGTGTTTGTTTGGTTTAATTGTCTACCAAAGTTTCCTAAGGACTTAATTAGCCTTATTAAATCATAATTGAATTTCATTAAGTCTTGGTAGGCTCTTTGGGTCCTAACCAAGTTCACTCCTAGCTTAGAGCATGTTTTTGCTCAAGCTGTGTCTTAGTGCTTTATTGCATTTTACTATGGTTTAAATTGTTCACTGATGTTTTTAAGGCACTTTTTAGCCTTTACATACCATAGTTTAATATTTAAACCACATATCAAGGTTTGGGGTATTTCACCGGCTGGCACCACACACACACACACAATTTTTACTTTTTATTTTAAAAGTGGACACATAAGTTTGTGTTATTTATATTTCTACCCTACAACTTCCTGTTTTTGACAGTTTTTACTAATCTCTCGTTTTATTGATTTTATTGGTCCTAAAGCTTCACTAATATTTATTAATGATTATTTAGTTGACCAAAATTGTTACGAGTCTATTTGACCCGCTTAAAGACACGTTTTCCCGGTTACCTCGAAAAACGCGCTTTATGGTTCGTTAGTGATTTTAATCCGTTTTAAGGATCCGTTTTCTTCGGGATTTGTTCCCTCATGATTATTTATACTTAATTAAGCTTCTAAATTATTCATTAGCCTAATTAATCGCTATTTTTAATTACGGGGTATTTCACCCACCCATCGCACGTGTTACAGCCAGAGACTTTAGAGTTGGACCCCGCTCTACGATATGAGGAAGTACCACTCCGCATTCTCGATACGAAGACGAGGCAGACTAGGAACAAGACCGTTAGAATGGTCAAGGTTCTCTGGTCGAACCATGAGGTGGAGGAGGCTACATGGGAGTTAGAGGACTCCATGAGAGCGAAGTATCCCGCACTCTTCGAGTAGTAGCTGTGATACTTGTACGGGTTCGTGGTCAAACCCTTTTTAAGGGGGGTAGACACCACTTGGCTTGCGCATATGTTATGCATTAGGTCTTATTTTTGTGGTGTGTTTTGTTTGGTATGCTACGTCATACATGTTTGTTTGGATGATTGTATGTTTAATACATCTTGTGTATGTGCCTTAGTGCACCTGTTTGAGATATATATATATATATAGTACTGCTGAGTACTTTTGTTGATGAGTTGGATTTGCACCCTGTTTAGTGCTGTGATACGAATGAGTTTATACCATGAGTTTGGCTATTGATATATGCTGTATGTATAGACTAGGTTTGAACCTAGTGGGAGTTACTCCCTAGCGATGGACTCTTTGGTTACTTAGTGGAACTTGATTCCTTAGGTGAACTGTAGAGGATTAAGGACTTCGGGACGAAGCCTTTTTAAGGGGGGTAGACTGAAATACCCCTAACCTTAAAAACTAAATTAAATGATCTAATAATGATCTAAGAGGGTTATTAAACATCTAAATATTATTGGGGAACAATCTAAAAGATCTTAACAAGGCAAAACATGCCTTAAGATCGGTAAAGCCAAAAATGTGCTTTAAAGCACCATAAAGATTGTATGACCTCAAATAGGATCCAAAGTGGATTCCTAAGTATTATAATGAAGTAAGGAACACAACAAAACTATTCTCAAAGAAAACTAAGCTCAGAAGCACCTTGCAACACAAAATGTGCACTAAAACACCTTAAAGCACGTTTTTGTGAAATTGCCTTCTAAATTGGCTTTTAATGCGCTTAAAGGTTATAATTACCTTTAAATATGATAATATATCACATTATATCATATTAGGAATTTAATTCCAGAAATTTAGAAATTTTTACAAATTTAATATTAAAATATTAATAAAACCCTAAAAGGGGGCCCGTTTGAGTCAACATTGAGTAAGAATGGTCAAGAGGTCAAAGTTGACCCATTGGACCACATGGAATCGGCAGCCACAAGCAAGAAGAGGCTGGATTCACCACTTGCACATACAAGGGACAAGTCTCCAACACCACTCCTTAAATTAAGGAGACTACCTTTTACCTTTTAATATTATGACTTAAATTATACACATTTGCTCCATTATTGACTCAATCAGCCTCCAAAACCGTGTGAGCCAGCCTTTCCCCTCCAATAACCGATGGCTCTTATCCCTTGATGAGTCATTAGCCATTACAAATCATTAAAATAAGCTAAAGTTGTTTATTCAATTATTAAGGCTCATTTCAATCATTCTCTTTCTCCTAGCTCCATTCCAGCCGGGCTTGTTCCATTCCAGCCGAGCTCATTCAGTTTCCAAACTCTCTCAAGCTTTGTTCTTGAGCATGGAAGGTAGATCTAACTCTTAAGCTCCTAAGGTAATGTTTTAAGGCTTATTTTAGCTCTTTTTCTTCATCTCTTCATTACCTACACTTAGATCTCGTGGCTCATCACCTCCTATGGCTTATTCTCAGTGTTTTAAGGTTATAACACCAACCAATTTCGGCTGAAGCAAGTATAGGGACCAAGGTTTCCCAAATTTGCATTTTAAGGTAAAAACATACCTTAAGCTTCTCTACTCTCCATCCGATTTTCTTCCTTTGATTTTTATGAGTTTATACACTAATAATCTCCATATTTACATGTTCATTCAGTTGGTTAGCCTTTTGAAGCAAGGGCGGCCGAGATCTAAAGGAAATACCCTTCTTTAAGGCATTTGTCCAAGGTAAAACCTAATACCAAGGCAGCTTGTTGTTGTCTAGCTATTCCCTATGTCTATGTGGTGAATTTAACACCTTGTGGTGTGTTTAAAACAGGCCGAATTCCTCTTGAAGTTCCCTTGCATTTTTAAGGTGATTTTTGCCTTAAATCTTACATTAATTGTTCCTTATGGTTAAGCTCAAGCTTGGAGTATAACCATATCTTATTTTGGTGTATTAAACATGTCTAAATGATGTGGTGAATTTTCCTTCAAGTGGCCGAGTACATACAAGGAGAAATCAAGGTATAAACACCTTAAAACTTATGATTTTATAATTTCTAAGCATATATATAAATTATGCCGAGAGTGGAGTTTAACATATGGGTTATATTAACCTAAAAATGGAAAAAAATGACTAAGATAAATTAAGCTAGTCATTTAAGAGATTTAATTAACATAATGGTCAAATTATGACATTATGTGGAAAAATAATTAAACTAAAGTGAGGCCGTGAGTTTATACTATATTTTGAGACATTTAAAGTGTAATTTATTTTGCAAGTTCAAGGTTGTAATAAGGCCATGTCATTAGACCATTTTAATTTAAGTTTATAAGCTTATTTAGTTAGATTTATGCTTATATATTTAAGTTTGGGGCCAAACCGTAATTATTGGTAAAATATAAAGTTGTGGGCTTAGTTTAGAGGAATTTAGGGGTTTTAAATGAATTTAATAAAAATTATAACATTTTACAAAGTTTTGTGTCAAAATTGTAAAAATAGAAAAGTATGGGGTAAGATTGGTAATTACCGAGAGTTTGGTACAATTTGGTATTAGAAGTCAAAGTTGACTATATAGGAGACTTTGACCAAGTTTGGAGAATTTTAGAAATTAAAATACTACCTTATATTAAGATAGTTATTAAATTGTAAAAGATTTATAAGAGATGGGGCTATAATGTAATTTCCGAAACTTTGGGGTACTAAATGGGAATTAGTAAAGTCCTTAAGTTATTAGGAATTTTTAGAAGTTTATTTGGTAATTTTTGGAGTTATATATAAGATTTTATAAAGATATATGTATAATATATAGTTTTAATGACATTAGAAAACTATGTATTATAAATTGGGAAGATTTGGTAAATATACAAAGTTTGGTGGTGGGAATTTAATTAAAACAGTCCTAGGGGCTGTTCGAAAATTATAGCCTTTAAAAACTATAGGTTATAATTATTTTAAGGTTTAAGGGTTATAATATAAAGTATATATTATAAGTGTAATAATGAAATGTATTTTGGGGTGGATTTGTGATTTATAGAAGTTTAGTGGTATATAGTGAAAGCCGAATAATATAAGGGCTGTTTGGTATTTTAAAACAATTTACCACTATATGTTATAATTGTTTTAATGACATAAATGTCATAATATTTGTTATATAACTATAATGTAACATTATATTAATTATGTGGTGGATTTTGTAAATATTTAAGAACATAGGTGCTGTTCGGAAATATTAACATTTTTAAATGAAATTTATAATATGGTTTTAATGTTATAGGAATTATAACATTTATAATATAAGAGGTATTCATTAAAAGGAATGAATATATATTATGAGACTTACCATATAATAATTACTTCCACAATACATGTAAATAAATAAATAAATGCTATGGTGTAGAAAATATAATATGGTTCAATAACCATATACTTTCATAATTAAAATGATATATGATAAAGGGAAAGGAATTACAAACATTGGATATGGAATTCTAATGTTAAGAGTATACATGGGATAATAAGGATTTATATAATCCAAAGTGTTGTTTACATATGAATGATAACACATTGAAATGGGAAAAAAAAAACAAACCTTAGACAAATAAATACTAAGGTGAGATGTATAATACATGACAAAGAATCATACATGCAATAAAGAAACAAACTATACGGTATACAAGTATACATTAAGTTACATGCGATAATAAAGTTCAACAATAAGTATATTAATATACGAGACAAGACTACGCATGTAATACGACACTTTTTCCAATCTCGAGTTAAGCCGAAAACCCGACAAACGTTGACAGTTAATAACGAGGGATTAACCGGGAGGTACTAGTGACGGTACGGGGTACCGTGGTGTTGTGTTGTTATACGGGATGCTAATCAGTAGCATTATGTATTGTTTAGACTGTTAGAGACGACACACGGAGCATAGGATCTTGCTGATTCATACTCCACCGTAATACAATCAGGGTGAACGGTATGTTGTTATGTGTCTCTGTTTGTCTCTGAGGGCTTCCTCAATTCAGACTTCTGTGTGATCTGTGATAAGATTGTTTGTCTAAATGTGTTAATTAATATGCATGAACTGTATATTTATAGCTGCTTATTATTACTGTTGTTGAGTTAACAGTATTGGTTCGTATATATGAACCTATATATTAAACAAACTAGCGGCTATGGTGCTATCTTATATGAAATATAAGGATCGTCAGAAAAACGTTGTAGCACTAGGATAATAAGATATACATATTATCCGAGACTTTTATACGGAGCATTGGCCTTTCTAAACGCCGCTCTCGTATCTAACACTGGATCCCGAGTTTACAGACTCCGGATTGGACTAATGACCTTAGTTTGCTGTGTTAGAAAATTTGGAAATGCGATGCGATGGTATAATTAATTAATTAATGAAAGATAGTAAAGCCAAGAGGATGTGGCTCTTGGTGCGCGCTGTGATCACAAAAACGATACCAGGATGTCCGCGTACGGGTCCGTAAGTATCAAGAAAATTTCCCGTGAGCTAGAATGGCTCGTTGGTCGGAGACTCTACCGTTGGAGTGGCTACTGCCGTGGGTGACCCGCCATAATATATGGGTAATTTAGAGACACATCGTTCTTAACGAGACGTAGTCACTAGGTATAACTGAACACTTAATACAGTTGTGACTTGTACAGTGGCGAGCAATATTGGTTTCTACACCATGGACGAGAATTAATACTTGTTTATTATTCTCGTTGTTTCGCTTTGTTGTTCATGGGTTATACTTGTGGTATATTATGTGTGTTGATGGTTGTGTTTTTGTATGACTATTACTGTTAATTGTTTTACAGTTTTAATATTAAAACGGTATTGCATGTAACGAATCTCATGCTCTCGACCAAATAATTGAGGGGTTGAGGGGGCATGACGGGGCATGTGATGACATACTCAGCAGGGGCTGATTCCATACCACAAACCATTTTTATTTCATTAGATTAGCTGGTGGGTCGACGCGGGGCGCGACGGTTGTGATATTATTGTTGGTTAAGACTTGGTACAGTTTGATACTAATGTTACTTGGACTCGGGTTGTGTAAACCGAGGTGTATTTTGGTTAGATGCTCGCGAGTGCGGTCTGTAATAATCGGTTGTTGTTGGATTTTTTTTAAATTGGTTTAAGTACTACTATCATCTCTTGTGGTCACTGCGGGAATACGTTTCGCATGTTGATTATCAGGTAATTCGTTATCACCCGTATGGGCGAGTGATAACAGTGACACCATTAGAGCGACTGTCTGTTATTTACCGCTGTGATTTATTTCTTATGTGTGACGTTTATAGGATAATTAGGAGCCGAATTAGTAGGGGTGTTACAATCGCAGCGGAATAAACTAACACCGGGACCTTGCCACAGTCTGATCAATAGAATATACCGAACTTACTTACTTACAAATGCTTGCCCAAAAAGGGATATACCAACTATCTAAAACATTCACCAACCGAGTTCATTGTATCTCCGTTAACAACATAGCCACTATCAGTTTTTAATATCAACAGACAGGAGCACAGGTGCAACCCGTATTCAAAATAAAAGTCCCACCTAAGTCTACCCGCTCCTACTCTCATGGTGTGACTTCATGGGCCGCTTACCTGCAAAAGTAAAAACAGCCCCCAAAGGGGGTCAGCAAGAATGCTAGTACGACCCTCTCATGGCCCCCAAGCTAACGGGGCTACGACGACTAATTGTCGATAGCATGGAAGTTGATTAGAATCACAATCATAATATGAAGTGCAATAAACAATAATCCACAAATGAACATACATAGTTCACACACAAACGAACGACTTAAAGTGTTCTCTTAATAAGTGAGTTAGTAAGCAAACTCCTTAAGTTCCGAATCCACTCATCCTTAGTCCATCTTAACTTACCTCAGTCTTAACCTTATCTTAATGTTTGAATACAAACCATTCCTTAAATTGAAATGGTCGTATCTTATCTCAATGTTTATTTTGTCGGGTCAAGCAACCCTAGCCAATGAGCTATTAATTCCATTGGTTGAATAAACAACTTATCTTATAATTTAGGATTTAGGTGATCCCACCGCACCATCTTAATGCCTCCTACTTTGGACTGGAAATCCATCGTAGCTGAGCCACATTCGACCCTAGGCAACAAGTCCGAAGACAAGTCCTTAAGCGGAAGTCGGATCTGATTCAGATACCGAACCCCCCTCTCCTTAATTAAATAGGTACCAAACTTAGTTAGTAGCTATCCTCAAGCCTCACGGGTTAGTGTAAAGAAACACACACACAACGAGAGAAATATAGAACCGGTTGCATGCTTTATCTTGTATTAGTCATAGCAAATAAGCAGATAGCACACAAGCCGAGGGACACCTCGTTAGCAAGCAGGTCACAAGAAAGATTGTACCGTTCACCGTCACTGTCGCTTGTTTAATCTCCTTCGGGGTCCCAATTCACAAACCTAAAACATTCATTTATTTTTAGGCCATTAGTTATTTGCACCTTACTTAACTCACTAGTCCCTAAAGATTCCATTCAATAACCTCTTAAGTTCTTACAACTTTAACCTTAAATACTTAACTTATTTCCTTAACTTAACTCCTTACTTTCTCATATGCTTACCCTCCTAATCATCATTGTCCTCTTAGTAAGGTACTACTAATACCACTTAACATTCTTAGTTTTAGTTTTTTTAAAAGTCTTAAGGGTTGACCGACCTTACCGACTGACCTTACCTAAAGTCGGTCCATTCCATAACATATTACCGTTTGAAAATTTTACCCCGACCGACCTTGCAAGTCCAGTCCCCTAAGTCGGTCTATTCCCGAGAGTTTTCCCCTTTGAAAACTTAGGCCCGACCGACCTTTTCAAAGTCGGTCCCAAGTTCGGTCGTTTCCAGAGACCAATTCACGTACAAAATTTTAGGCATAACCGACCTTGCAAGTCCGGTCCCAAGGTCGGTCCATTCCAGAGACTCAATCCGTACATAAAATACAAGCCCGACCGACCTTGTAAGACCGGTCCCCACGGTCGATCCATTCCAAAAAGTTTCCCGGTAGTGTAAACTGGGCTCGACCGACCTTGCAGGTCTGGTCCCCAAGGTCGGTCTGCTCCAGACCCTTGTTTTTAATTGCCCATTTGACTCCAAATTTCACCTTATACAACCTAGTATGTTCTAACCTTATTTGGGCACTTCAAACACACTTTTAGCCATCCACTAAACCCCTTAAATCACTCAGCAAGATCCACTTTAGCCATTATGCATTTTCTTGTAATAATGCCAACACTTGTAATGTTTTTCACTAGGCTTCTAAGTGGTGGTTCATACCTATAATAACCACTATGCCAAAGTGTTTTCTCACCAC
Source organism: Limonium bicolor (assembly GCA_023374045.1). Taxonomy (NCBI): domain Eukaryota; kingdom Viridiplantae; phylum Streptophyta; class Magnoliopsida; order Caryophyllales; family Plumbaginaceae; genus Limonium; species Limonium bicolor. Next base: position 355,665,716 of record CM041776.1, read on the forward strand.
TATAACATCTCCCAAGCATCTTTCACCTTCTAAAATTGTAATACCCCAGCCCGAAATCCAATAACCTGAACGGCGATCACTCCCAAATAAAATACAACTGCAGCGGAAATAAATACAACAACTGGGCGGTATTACAATGCCGTTGGCCACCCTTGTGACCAACAAGGCTAACTCCAAATACAATCTCCAAAAGTCACGGTCTGAATACGAATACAATCCGAGATACTAGGAATCAAACTCAAATGTAAAATACTTAAGTAAAAACAAATATCTAGAAGAAGACTCCCATAGCTTGAATCTACCCCACCTACACTCGGTGTGGTAATCTTCTCCACTTCAGGTACCTGAAAAATGGGGGTGCCCCCAAAGGGGCTCAGCAAACAATGCTGGTATGGAAAACGTGCAGCCCATCGTCTACCGGGCCACACCAACTACTTTGTCGAATACATGCAGTTCATTTTCATAAAGCTGTAAACAAACATAGTAGGATAATAACAAGTATCCATACAAGGACAATAATGTCACATAGAACAAGACTTCAGAAGGTCAAGTTAGCTGAATAGCAATCTTTTAATGATAGTCGGGTCCACACAATGGGACTGACAGGTATAACTGAATATCTCAATAGTGGAGGTATAGTGACCTCGTTAAGATTGAAAGGTTGGGAAACTAGTCCCTCAGCAGATAACGTAGTTAACTCCTGTACTGAGAAATGTGGGAATCATACCCTCGAGAGGAATGAAGTCTTCCTCTCCACTGAACTGATGGGAAATAGAACCCTAGAGAGGAATAAAGTCTTCCTCTCCACTGAAATGTTCCGTCGCGACGTATAACTGAATAGGAGACGACCTGAGACAGGTACAACTCCTGTAGCATGCATGGCCAGATCCAACTGGGCTCCTCGTTCTCGTAGTATAGAATTGTTAGGTGTCATAGAAGACGTTAAACAAGAACACAATGTGTATTGTCAATTATCACGTTTAGGATAATGACGTTTGTTATAAAGTGAAGTTAGTGAGAGACTTGAGTACAAGTCCTCGGTATACTGAAGCGCAGGTATTTAATCCACTGGTATAGTAGTGTTTGTATGCGTGGGACATACACGTTGTAGTCAGCATCATTCACGCACATAAAATAATACAACAGTGCACAAGAGTGAACAACATTTTACATTAATTATCTTGGTCATTAATTCAAACAACAGATAGCACACAAGCCGGTGTAATCCGGTAGAAAACAGGTTGCAAGAATCCCATACCGTTCACCGTAGGTTGCAGTTGATTATACCCTGGTCAACGTCTGGTCAAACAAAGTCCTAGAATAGGATTAACTGAGAGGGTTAATTTATGTTACCCTTATATAATAATTCTATGGATCTTTTAACAAATCTCGTATTTGTTATTTCTTGTGAGGTTTATTTCTTTTAATTACCTCATGATTTTATGTATAACTTATTTGTTATTCCTTTTGATTTATCTATAAATCCTTTAATGTACATATATGTATTTATTTATTCATGTACTATATTTGTTATTTATTTATTTTTTGTCTAGTTGACATATCAACTTATAATTCCTTAACTATATTTATATGCCATACATGGACATAAAATTCTTATAGTTTTCATTATTCCTCCTTTAAACAAAAGTAATAATCATTGGTTACCTTTAAATTCCTTATAACTATATAAGTCATAGTTTAAATTTCATAACTCCTTTAATCAAAATTCTTTCTTTCTAATTCCTCCAAATATCCATATAGGACCTATATTTATTTAAATCTAAATTCTTACCCTTATATTTCGGTTATTTACAAAACAACCACATTAATACATAAACTTTATATTTAAATTCTAATCTCATTATATTATAGAGTTTTAACTTCTTATTTAGCTAAATTACAAAGTCACACTAATATTTTGGCATATAGCTTTTAGATATTATAACTTTCAAAATTACAACTTAGCCCCTTAAATTCTCGGCCTTAATAATTTATTTCCTATAATTACAATCTAACCACAAAATCTTATAACCTTTACATAATGCCTTATAAACTATAGTTTAAATTTTTGATTCTCCATAAATGCCGAATTTACATATATAAATTCTTAAATTACCAAACTAACCCAAAATAATTCGGCCTTGGTCATGTACTTTCCATTAATTACATTTTCACCCCAAACTTTTATAATAGTTACTTAATAACTTATAAACTATAGTTTAAATATTTAATTCCTTAAAAGTTCGAAAGTGAACCTAATAATTCTCTTAATTATGAATTTGCCTACTAATAAGTTCCAAACTTTCATAACAACTTTTATAATTACATAATAGCCCAAAACTTTATAAAATGTATTTTAACACTTGTTTAAATTATCTAAAATTCATGAACTAAATTCCTAACCTTATATTATATCATAATTACTCTAAATATACTCTTAACTCTCGGCTTTCACAATAATATACACCAAACTTTGTAAAAATTACATCTTTGCCACATAACTTAATTAATTAGCCATTTAAGCACTAATAAAATATTTTTAACTCACTAAACTTTGTAGTATAAGTTTATATACATAAGTAGCTCATAAAAATCTATTTTTCACTTAGGCAATTCGGCCATAATTAAATAGTCACCATATAGTATATAAAAGTGGATTTATATGTCATAATAAATGTACATAAACTCATATGAGTCATATAACTCATGTAAAAATTATTGTAATGTCTTATATTGATTCTTAGCTCAAAATAAAGTATTTTTGCCCTTGACATTTCGGCTTGAATTAATATGTAACATAAATAAATTTTGTGACACAAAAATGTGTCTTAAGTTAAATATTTTCCATATATGTTATAGATTATATTTTTGGCATATAATACCATGTAGTTTCGGTTTTAATTAACCTAGGAGATGTATATAATTTTTGTATAATTTTTAGAAGCTTAACAAAGCTTATAACATAAAGATTAACTTAATAAACTTACTTCTTAACAAAGGTGGTTAAGTGCTTGAACTCCTCTTGAATCTCCAAGCTTTCTCCAAGGAAATTTTGATGCTCCACTTCGGTTATATGCAAGTGGTGAAGGAGTTTAGGAGTTAGATCTTGAATAAAGATCTTAAGTAGATTTGTAAGTAGTTTTCCAAGAATTTACCTTAAGCTTTTCTCCTTATAATTTCGGCTCACTTAAGGTGGATGAAGAACAAGTTCTCCTTCATGAAAATGAAGAAGAAAAGAGCCTTAGAAGATATAGAAATCGGTTACACAATAAAATGTGCTTTAAGGATTTTCAAGCTTGAAAACTACCTTAAGATAACCTTGAGATGCTCCTTGGATTAATGTTGGTTTAGACAACCTCCTTGGAACACTAGTTGATGTCGAATGCTTGTTGGTGTGCTAGGAAGAGTTTTGCTTCAAGGCTTGCCAAGAAATGCTAGGAAATTACCTTAAAGATGAGGATAGAAGTTAAAACTCCATTAATGGACTTAAGAGCTTCAAAGGAAGAAGATGAAGCTAGAAGAGAGAGGAGGGAGCCTTACCAATTCGGTGGTGAAGAGTGCAAGGAGGAAAATGAGACTAAGCTCACGTAAGAAGAGAAGGCAATTTGGAATTTGATTTTTGTTTTGTTAATTTTTAATGTCAAATGACTATACTTTTTCCTTAGTTCATTACATGAGTTATTGGCTCAATAAATGCCCTTATTTCCAGCATATGATCGGCTATAATGCAAGACAAGACAATGTGGAGGGAAATAATGGTGAGCTAAATGACAAGGTAAGAAAAGTAAGGTTTATTCTTTTGTTTTTTCTAAGTTTTGCTTGTCTTCTTCTTCTCTTGTAGGTGGACGATTTCCAAGCTCAAATGGAGGGTCTCAATCGGTGATGAAGAGCCAAGGAAGAAGCATGGAAAGTCTCTTGAAGTTTAAGAAATGAAAAAGGTGGAATCTAGATCCACTTTTGCCTTTTTACATTTTGTTTTCTTCCTAGCTCACATGGCCTTGTTCCATGGCATAATTTCGACAGCTTGCTGGTCAAATGAGACCTACATACTTTGACATTAAGTATTATAGCACATGGGAAGGTGAGTCACCATGTTTTATGCCTTTTATAAATTTTTAATGTAAGTTTTATACTAGTTTTTGAGCATAAAATCGGCCCCTATAGAGTGCCTTGTTGACTAGTCTATCCAACTGATTTAGAAGGTCATTTTAACCCTATTTAAGATTACCAATTCGTGGCATGTCAAAAACTACAAGGCAATTGCGTAAAACGCGTTTTCGTGACACCCGAAGGTGTGTTTTTGTGCTGTAAGGAAATTTTGGGAAATAAATTGTTTTTATGAGTTCCAAGTGTTTGTAAACACTTATTATAGTAAATAATGATATATTAAGACATTACATTGAGTTACATGAGGTTACATCAACCCATGTCATAATTTACGGGCTTCGGGACACTCCCGGGCCAAAAAGGAGCGCTAAGAAATACTCCTGAGGTTTTTGTTGAATTTTGAGAAACCACTTCGTGGGTTCTCTTTAGAATGATTAATAATGATGTTAGGAACTCTAAGAATTAATTTTATAGGAGTTCGTGCCACCTCGGCACTCCTCCGGGCTTTTCGTGCTTTAAGGAGCGGGCGTGAGCACTCCCGAGCATTTTGCGTTTTTGACTGGGTATAGCCTAAGGAATATGTTTATATATTCATATAATGAATGTATGACCATTTGGTTTGAGTTTTAGAAGGTCATGCACGGTCATGCTTGATCACATGTTTCTAAGGCGTTTTAGCGTTACGGTGAAATGACTATTTTTACGTAACGTCTTCATGCATGGATTTGCATGCATACTCGAAATGATTTATATTTGATTTATATTCCATTAAATAATGGTTTTATAATGTTAATTAGATTTGGGGTATTTCAAAAATTCCTTTACGCAACTACTTGAAGTTCCTTCAAAAGTTTATGCCTCTTTCTCCCAACTCATGATCTTTTTCCTACTTGTTTAACAATATTTGCATAAGTCCTAAATACACAAGTGTATCCCAAAACACTCATTTGGTTCCTAAATCCTCCATGATAATGCCTAAGCCATTCTAATTCACAAGAACACCTAAAGCTCATTCTTTTTCATCAAAACAACTCCTAAAGCTTCCGAGTTTTTCCTTAGTCATAAAATTTCCTTAGAACATCTTGAACATCATGTTTCTTCACCAAATTTTGACATGGTTTCCCTAGTATATTACTACACCCAAGCACTTACATTTTCACCACTATGAAACTACAAACACTCAAATTCTCATTACGCCATCTTAACACACAATTTACACTCAAACTACACTACATCACAATATAGTGCATAATCTTAAATTTCTTGGCACTTAGGCCCTTAAATGCATAAATCTTAAACACTGAATTTCCATAATATATATTGCCTTTGACCTGCAAGTACACACAACAAGGCTCCCATTGTAATATAGATGTTCTTATAGTTCACCTTGACATTGTTTAACTATCTCCTTTCTCATTTTCTCTTTGTAACAAGTTATCAAATATAGTCATTGTTTCTCCTAGGTTATATAGCTCTTCCCTAATGTGGATTCTAAACTAAACTTATCATATGTCTAAATCCCATCCCTTAATGCATTAAAACACCTTAAGGTAAGACATTTACCTTGCTCTTTTACAAGCTTCACAAACTTTCATTCTTAGCCTTTTTCCTTGACAATCTCGGTCACCAACCAAACTCTCCTTGCCAATGTTATAATCAATATCCAATGACTCTAATGAGTGCTAGATAATACATTAACCTTAAGGAATAAACCCTAGGTTAAAAATGTGTTTTAAGGTATTAAGATGAGTATTTTACCTTGAAGTCTTAGAGTAGGCTTGGATATGAATCAACAAGGACCTCCCCTATCCCTTGGAGAATAGAAAACAAGCTAGAACAAGGCATAAAAATGGAGCCCCATGAGTAGAAATTTTCAGTAATGAAGAAGAAATGGTGGGAACCTACTTTTTCTTACATTTTCCTTACCTTAAGAGAATGGAGAAGCTAATGGAGTCTCCAAGCTTGTGTTTCCTCCTCTAATGGCAGTTTGGCTTGACACCAAAATTAAGCTCTTGATGTTTTGAAAAGATAGAAAGAAGGAGCTTGAGCTAACTAAGAAGAATATGTGTTTTGTTTTGGTTTTGGAGCTAAAATGAGTAAGTAGTGGTCAAAGGGAGATGGAGCTAGCATGGAGTTGCTTCTTACGTGAAGGAAGAAGGAAGAGAGCCAGAGAAATCGGTGAGGAAGAAGAAGAATGAAGAAAGGAGGAGAGAGGGAAGCTAAAAGCAAGATTTTGTTTAAAAGGTAAATAGTACTATTTGCCTTATCTCTTCTCTTTTTCTTAAATGGTTGAGTCATGTAGTGACTCCCCACATCAAAACCAGCCACCCCTTTAAATAACAAGATATTTATGGTCTTGGTTGACCAATCACTTAGCTTATATTGACTTAATGCTAAACTAGTCTAATTTGAGCACTATTCACAAATTAGTGCACATATTTGTGAAATTTTTGATTTCCCATTGATTTAGACTTCCTAATGTGATACTAAGTAGTACACAACTTAATAAAGAAGTATTCATGGGCATTTAGCCACATAAAACCCCTTTCTCAGACAATTTTTCAAAAATGTGCTTTAAGAGTCCTTAAAGCACAATTTGTGTTTTGACTTGTTTTTGAGCTTGGTTTTCTTTGGTAATTGATTTAACATGACCATTAGGATATTACTAAGGTCTAAGAATGACATTTGGGTGCTCACCCAAGTTACTCCAAGCTTAGAGCATGTTTTTGCTTAAACTGCTCTTATAGTGTTTCCTTATATTTTCTTTGGTCTAAATTGTTTCCTAATGTTTCTAAGGCATTATTTAGCCTTCTTACATCTTAGTTTATCATATAAACACTTTATCTAGGTTTGGGGTATTTCAAAAGCAAATTTGTAATAAGGTCATGTCATTAGGCCATTTTAATTTAAGTTTAGAAGCTTATTTAATTTAATTTATGCTTATATTATTAAGTTTGGGGTCAAACGGTAATTACTAGTAAAATATAAAGCCGTGGGCTTAAATAAGAGGAATTTAGGGTTTTTAAATGAATTTAATAAAAATTATAACATTTTATAAAGTTTTGTGTCAAAATTGTAAAAATAGAAAAGTATAGGGTATAGGTAGTAATTACCGAGAGTTTGGGTCCAAATTAGGATTAGAAGTCAAAGTTGACTATATAGGAGACTTTGACCAAGTTTGGAGAATTTATGGAATTAAAATACTACCTTATATTAAGTTAGTTATTAAATTGTAAAAGATTTATAAGAGATGGGGTGATAGTGCAATTTCCGAAACTTAAGGGTGCTAAATGGAGTTTAGAACAGACCTTGGGTTAGGAATTTTTAGGAATTTATTTGGTTAAATTTGGAGTTAATATGAATTATATAAGTATAATATATGATATTTTATATCATTGTTACAAATGGGTAACATATGGGGTATAAACCGTAAATATAGAAAGTATAAGGTTAGGAATGATATTTATAACCTTTTGGTATAGTTTGGTAATTTTTGGAGTTATATATAAGGTTTTATTAAGATATATGTATAATATATAGTTTTAATGACATTAGGAAACTATATATTATAAATTGGGGAGATTTGGTAATTATACAAAGTTAAGAGGTTGGAATTAAATTAGGTCTGTTCGGCAATTATAAGCCATTAAAACCATAGGTTATAATTATATTAAGGTTTAAGGATTATTATATAAGATATATATTATAAGTGTGACAATGGAATATAATTTGGGGTTGATTTGTAAATTATGGAAGTATAGTGGAATATAATAAAAACCGAGAAGAGTAAGGGATGTTTGGTATTTTATAACAACTTATAACTATAGGTTATAATTGTTATAATGACATAAATGTCATAATATATGTTATATAACTATAATATAACATTATATAAATTATGTGGTGGATTTTGTAAATATTTAAGAAAACAAGTGTTGTTCGGTAATAATGGGCAATTTAGAATAAGAATTTATAATATGGTTTTTAATGTTATAAGGGTTGTAACATTTATAATATAAGGAATATTCATTAAAAGAGAATGAATATATTATAAAGACTTACCATATAATAAATGGTCCCATAATACATATATATAAATAAATATATGTTATGGAGTGGAAAAATACAATATGGTTCAATAACCATATATTATCATAATTAAAATGGTATAAGGTAAAGAGAAAAGAATTATGAACATTAGATAAGGAAATTCCAATGTTAGGATTATACATGAAATAATAAGGGTTTATATAATTCAAAGTATTTTTACACATGAATTATACTACATTAAACTTGGAAAAACTAACCTTAGGAAAATAAATACTAAGGTGAAATGTATAACATATGATTAAGAATTATACATGCAATATAGAACAAACTATATAATATACAAGTGTATATTGGATTACATGCGATAACCAAATTCAAACATTAAGTATATTAATATACGAGACGAGTTCACGCATGTAATATAACGTTTTTCCTAATCCCGAGTTAAACTGGAAACCCGACAAACGTTGTTAGTAAATAACAGGGAACGAACCGGGAGGTATTAGTGACGGTACGGGGTACCGCAGTGTTATGTCATTATACGGGATGCTAATCTGTAGCGTTATGTATTATTAGACTATTAGAGACGACACAAGGAGCATCGGATCTAGCTGATTAATACTCCACGGTTATATAATCAGGGTGAACGGTATGTTCTTACGTGTCTCTGATTGTCTCTGAGGGCTTCCTCAGTTCAGACTTCTGTGTAATCTATGATAAGATTGTCTGATTGTGTGAATAAATATGCATGAACTGTATATTTAAGCTGCTTATTATTTACTATTTTTGTGATAACAGTATCGGTTCGTATATATGGACCTATATATATATATATAACGAACTAGCGGCTATGGTGCTATCTTATATGTAATATAAGGATCGTCAGAAAAACGTTGTAGCACTAGGATAATAAGATATATATATATATATATATTATCGAGACTTATACGGAGCATGGGCCTTTTCTAACGCCGCTCTCGTATCTAACACTGGATCCCGAGTTTACATACTCCGGATTGGACTAACGACCTTAGTCTGCTGTGTTAGTAAAATTGGTAATGCGATGTGATGGTATAATTAATTGACATAACAAAGCCAAGAGGATGTGGCTCTTGGTGTGCGCTGTGATCACAAAAACGATACTAGGATGTCCGCGTATGGGTCGGCAAGTATCAAGAAAATTTCCCGTGAGCTAGGACGGTTCGTTGGTCGGAGACTCTACCGCTGGAGTGGCTACTGCCGTGGGTGACCCGCCATAGTATATGGGTAATTTAGAGACACGTCATTTTAACGAGACGTTGTCACTAGGTATAACCGAACTTTTATAACAATTATGACTTGTACATTGGCGAGCAATATTGGACTTTATGCCAAGAACGAGAGTTAATACTTGTTTATTATTCTCGTTGTTTCGCCTTGTCATTCATTGGTTATACTGTGTGGATTATATTATGTGTGTTGATGGTTGTGTTTATTAAATGGTTATTACTGTTAAATGTTTTACAGTTTAAATATTAAAACGGTATTGCATGTAACAAATCTCATGCTCTCGACCAATTAATTTAGGGGTTTGAGGAGGCATGACGGGGCATGTGATAACATACTCAGCAGGGGCTGATTCCATACCACAACCATTTTTATTTCAGGAGACTAGCTAGAGGGTCGATGCGGGGCACGACGGTTTTAGAGACTTTTTGGTTAGACTTAGTACGGACTGAGACAATGGATATTTTGGATTGGGGTTGTGTAAACCGAGGTGTATATTTGGTTAGATGCTCACGTGTATGTGTATAAGACGGATTGTTGTTGTATATATATTTTAGTTTTATTTAAGCACTACTCTATCTCTTGTGGTCTGCGGAATACGTTTTGTATGTTGATTATCATGTAACTCGTTATCACCCGTATGGGCGAGTGATAATGGTGACACCATTAGAGCGACAGTCTGTTATTTACCGCTGCGATTTATTTACTAAGTACGACATTTATACTATAATTAGGAGCCGGATTAGTAGGGGTGTTACAAAAGTGGTATCAGAGCGGAGTACCGCTCTGATTACAAGAGATAGTAGTCTAAGTACCGTGAGCTTAGGTTATTCAAATACGAGTACCATTGAGGAAGTTGGAAATGAGATGAGTTAGGAGATTGTTGGGGACAATGTGTTTTACGCCTTTTAGGGCTATGTGAACTTATGGATGAGAATAGTACGGTATTCTTACCGAGTGTTGACTTTGATTCTGAATTCTTCAGATGTGTACTAGAGGTCGTCCTTCAGGCAAAGGCAGAGTAGAGGCGGCGGGTCTGGAGGAGGTCCTCCTGGGACCCAGCCCGTGGGCGTTGCTGAGACGGTAGCTACCGTCTGTGCTCAACTGGCCCAGATGGGAGGCATCCAGATCGGAGCGCCACCCGTAGTCCCACCCATACCCGCACCGAGAGAGCCAAACTGGCTAAAGAGCGTCGCCGACACACAAGTACCTACTTATGACAGAGTAGCTGTCCCCACCGTCCTGGAGAGATATATTATTGAGCACGAGAAGGCTTTTAACGTCATTCATATGCCTGTTGCACACCGGGTCGGTATAGCAGTCTTTCACCTGAGGGACGCCGCCAGTACTTGGTGGAGGTCCGTGAAGGCACACTACACTGCTATAGAGGGTTTTGGATGGGCGGGTTTTGTGGAGTTGCTGAGAGAGAAATATTACCCTACTCACTTGAAGCAGAGGAAGAGGGAAGAGTTCGAGGCTCTGAGGCAGGGTAGTCTGACAGTGGATCAGTACTACTCCTCATTCATCGGGCTGTTGGACTTTGTCCCAAGAGTTTTTATTCTGACACCGTGAAGGTGGAGAAGTTCAGAGGCGGGCTACGATATGCTATCAAGGCCGCCATGGGTGCTGCTTTATACCCTACGGTCCAGGTAAATTAGTTAACAGTTTATACCTTGTAACTCAGTTTGATTTATTACAAGTTTCGGGGAACTCATTGATGCATTGTAGGAGTGCTATGATGCTGCTTCTCGGACCGAGCTGTTGGTGAACAGCCGGGATGACAGTCAGGGGCAGAAGCGTAAGGCCCCCGAGAAGGAGGCTGAGGTTGTGGCTGGAGGCGGAGGCAGCAAGGGCGGGAAGTAAGAACCGCTTTTAAGTTATTTAAATTTATTTAAATTACTTACTTGCTTGCCTGCTTTTATACCTGCAATTCCTAACTCTTTAACGATAATAGGAAGAAAAAGTTCTCCTGGAGGGAGAAGAAGAAGGAGCAGGCCAGCCAGAAGGGCAAGGAGAAGGTTCCGATGCTGACCGGGCCTACCTATGATGTCCAGCCTCTCAGATCTGCACCCCCTAAGGGTAAGAGATCTAACCTCGTGAATGAGTTGTGAATTACACTATCCATTACCGTCCTTGTATTAATCCGATTGTAATGTGATAATAGGTTCTGCACCCCAGCGCCACTTTCACTGCAAGCGTTGTGGTAAAGACCACCCGGGTGTTGACTGCTCCGGGCAAGCGGTGGACTGGCACCACTGTGGGAAGAAAGGTCATAGGTCGTTCGAGTGCTTCGCGAATCCGGAGAGCCGAGCGTACCGCCCGTCGAAGGGGACTCAGAGCGCACCTGCTGGAGGAGGTGGAGCTCGAGGTGGCCAGAAGGGGCAGGCACCCCCAGCCTAGAAGCGGCAGCAGCAGCAGACCCAGAGGACGAACCCGCCGGGCAACCGTGTGCTGAATGCAGCGGGAGCTTCGGGCGCTGGTACTAGTACCCAAAGCGGTGAAGGTTAGCTTTTGAAACCTTAGACCATTGTATGAGAGCATGACTAAGTGTTAAACGCTTTACCTTAGCATGAATGTGTGTTTTAATTACTGCTTTAGATAAACGACTTACCTAGGAAACCTTTTATCTCTTAGGAGACTTCGATATCTGCTATCCCACACTCACAAGACCAAGATCACCTAGACCCATAGAAGAAAGACGGGAGTACCCTGGCGAGTTGTGTCATGTGGTCAGACCGGGCATGATACTTCTTAGAGAGTTCCTAACCCTAGATGAGCAAATCGCCATAGTGAACGAGTGTAGAGCTTTGGGTAAGGGCTTGGGAGGATTTTATACCCCTGTATTTAGTAGTGGTTCTAAGATGAAATTGCACATGATGTGCTTAGGGAAAGATTGGGATCCGCAAGCTAGGGTTTACGAGAGGTGAGGATGGTAGGTGGCGTATCAATACCTAGGATACCTGAGAGTTTCCTAACCTTGGTGAGAAACGCAATGGATATTGCTCAAGACTGTGAGACTTACCCATTACCCGACATGACACCTGACGTCTGCATCATCAACTACTACGAGCAGGGAGGAAGGCTTGGGATGCACCAAGACCATGATGAGACTACCGAGTCCATCACCAGGGAATACCGGTTGTGTCATTCTCCATGGCGATGATGCTGAGTTCATCTATGGAGACCAGAAGAGGATGGATCTAGCAAGCAAGATCATCCTCAAGTCTGGGGATGTGTTGGTATTTGGTGGAGAATCAAGGCTAGTCTATCATGGGTTTAAGAGCATTAAGCTCAATACCGCCCCACCAGCTCTAGTGAAAGAGACCCACATCCGACCCGGCCGTTTAAATTTAACTTTCAGACAGTATTGATGTAATTTAGTAGCTAAGTGTGTAACCTTGTGTAATACCAATTAGATAAATGAAATAAGAGTTTTTGTACCTTCAAGTATATGTGTTCAGCTTGTTGATACCGTTAATTCATAACTCCAAGCCACGGAAATGGAAAGGAGGGTACCATATGCATCCTAGATATGGCGCAAGCCAAGGAGTCCGGTAATGTCATCACAGGTATGACAATTAACAACCGACAGTAAATAAGTGATTTATTGGGACTCGATGCTAATACGAGAGGTGATCTCAGGTACCTTTCCTGTCGATGGTGTTAGTGCTTCCATATTGTTCGACTCAGGGGCTTCGCATTCTTTTATCTCCTCGGCATTCGCTAAGAAGCTGGGGGCTGCCCCCGAACAGCTCTCTGACTTTTCAGTCACCCTTCCTTCGAAGGAGAGAGTTGGTTGCACCAGACAGTACATGGGGTTAGAGATCAACATCATGACTGAGACCTTCCCCATCGACCTGATCGAGTTCAAGAACTTGGGCTTCGACGTTATAGTGGGCATGGACTGGCTGCAGAAGCATAGGGGCCGCCTACATTGTGCAGAGCATCGACTACTGCTGAAGGGGCCGAGCGGCAAGACAGTGTCATACCGTAGTGTGAGGAGAGAGCCGACTGTCAAGATCGTGTCAGCGCTGTCCCTGATGAAGGACGTTAGGAAGGGCCGGCAGGCCTTCCTCTGTTATATTCAAGACACGAGACAGAGCGACGTGATGGACTCAGACATCCCAGTCGTGGTAGATTTCCCCGACTTGTTTCCTGATGAGCTGCCAGGCATGCCGCCTGTGCGTGAGGTTGAGTTCGCCGTCGACTTGTTGCCAGGTACGGGCCCTATTGCTAAGGCACCCTACCGTATGGCGCCGGCTGAGATGAGGGAGCTGAAGCTACAGCTGGAGGACCTTCTCGACAAGGGATTCATATGACCTAGTGTTTCTCCTTGGGGTGCTCCAATACTGTTCGTCAAGAAGAAGGATGGCAGTATGCGACTCTGCATCGACTACCACGAGCTTAATGCGGTCACGGTCAAGAACAAGTACACGTTACCACGGATTGATGACTTATTTGACCAGCTGAGAGGGGCCAGTGTGTTCTCGAGGATAGATCTCAGATCTGGCTACCATCAGATCAGGATTGCAGAGGGTGATGTGGAGAAGACAGCTTTCAGGACACGATATGGACACTACGAGTTCACCGTTATGCCATTCGGGTTATCGAATGCACCAGCTATTTTCATGGATTTGATGAACCGTCTCTTCAGAGAGCAGCTTGATAGTTCAGTTGTGGTCTTCATCGACGATATCTTTGGTCTATTCATAGACCAAGGAGGAGCATGAGTTACATTTGAGGCAGGTTTTGAGTATCATGAGAGAGAACCAGCTGTATACCAAACTCTCAAAGTGTGAGTTCTGGTTGGACTGCGTGTCATTCCTTGGACACATTATATCAGTGAGCGGGATATCTTTAGACCCTGCTAAGATAGAGGCAACGAAGAGTTGGCCGAGGCCGGAGACGGTTACAGACGTCCGCAGCTTTTTGGGTTTGGCCGGTTACTATTGAAGGTTCGTGAAGGACTTCTCCAAGGTGGCCAAACCAATGACGAATCTCATGAAGAATGAGTCCCAGTTCTTATGGTCTGCCGAGTGCGAGCAGTCCTTTCATACACTGAAGGATCTCCTGACATCGGTGCCCGTTCTTACTATCCCTGAGGGCACCGATGGGTTCGAGGTATATTGTGATGCCTCTGGAACCGGTCTAGGCTATGTGCTTATGCAGCACGGGAAGGTAGTTGCCTACGCATCCCGACAGCTGAAGAAGCACGAGGTGAACTACCCCACACATGACCTTGAGTTAGGCGCAGTAGTTTTCGCTTTGAAGATCTGGCGACATTATCTTTACGGTGTGACAATCACTGTCTACTCTGATCACAAGAGTTTACAGCATCTCTTCACTCAGAAGGAGCTGAACATGCGACAGAGAAGATGGGTCGAGTTCTTGAAGGACTATGACATAGACCTGAGGTACAAGGAGGGCAAGGCGAATGTTGTAGCCGACGCCCTGAGCCGCAGAGCTCTTTTATTGTTTACACTTTTAGCGGGCAGCGGTCTGGTTGATGAGATACGAGCTGCACAAGAGAGTGATCAGTATATGCAGAGTATCAGACAGAAGATGTCAGAGGGTTGTTTTGAGAGTCAGAAGTATGACTTCGAACAGAGTGACGACGGCATGATTCGACTGAATGGCCGGTTATGTATTCCAGAGTCCTCTCCTGATCTGAAGGAGAAGGTACTCCAGGAGGCCCATTGCTCGTCCTTATCCGTCCACCCTGGTTCTTCGAAGATGTACAAGGACTTGAAGGTCCATTTCTGGTGGAGCGGGATGAAGAAGGACGTAGCCGACTACGTGGCTAGATGCTTGACCTGTCAGAAGGTTAAGTTTGAGCATAGGAGACCCGGCGGATTAGTGCAGTCTATGCCTATTCCTTGCTGGAAGTTCGAGGACATCTCGATGGATTTTGTTGTCGGTCTCCCACCGACTAAGGGAGGACTGAACATGATTTGGGTCATTGTAGATCATCTTACGAAGGTGGCGAAGTTTGTTGCTATGAACGATACCTGGAAGGTCCCAAAGTTGGCGGACTTGTTCCAGAAGGAGGTGATCCGGCACCATGGTGTGCCAAAGACCATTGTGTCTGACAGGGACCCTCGATTTTTGTCCAGATTCTGGGGTCAGGAAGCCTTAGGTACTAAGCTGAAGCGGCATTCCATCCACAGACCGACGGTCAGAGTGAGAGGACCATCCAGACACTGGAGGACATGCTGAGAGCATGTGCCTTGGATTTTCAGGGGAGCTGGTTAGAGCGTCTACATCTGATAGAGTTCGCCTACAACAACAGCTACCACTCCTCGATATAGATGCCACCATTCCAGGAACTTTACGGTAGACCGTGTAGGACTCCTTTATGCTGGGATGAGGCCAGCGAGACTACGCTTCTAGGACCAGAGTACCTAGAGCAGATCAAGGAGGATGTCCTACAGATTCGTAGGAACATGAGGGCAGCCCAGGACCGGCAGAAATCATATGCAGACACTAGGAGGAGAGACATTGAGTTCACTACCGATGACATGGTATTCGTTAGAGTGTCACCCATGAAGGGGATCTTCCGGTTCGGGCAGAAGGGCAAGTTGAGCCCGAAGTATGTTGGACCTTATGCGATTAGGAAGCGAGTGGGCCCGTTAGCCTACAGACTGGATTTGCCAGTAGAGCTCGGGAGGGTGCACGACGTCTTTCACGTTTCACAGTTAAAGAGGTATGTGCCCCATCCATCGCACGTTTTACAGCCAGAGACTTTAGAGTTGGACCCCGCTCTACGATATGAAGAAGTACCACTCCGCATTCTCGATACGAAGACGAGGCTGACTAGGAACAAGACCGTTAGCATGGTCAAGGTTCTCTGGTCGAACCATGACGTGGAGGAGGCTACATGGGAGTTAGAAGACTCCATGAGAGTGAAGTATCCAGCACTCTTTAAGTAGTGGCTGTGATACTTATACGGGTTCATGGTCAAACCCTTTTTAAGGGGGGTAGATGCCACTTGGCTTGCGCATATGTTATGCATTAGGTCTTGTTTTTGTGGTGTGTTTTGGTGGTATACTGCGTCATACATGTTTGTTTGGATGATTGTATGTTTGATACATCTTATGTATGTGCCTTAGTGCACCTGTTTGAATATATATATATAGTACCGCTGAGTACTTATGTTGGTAAGTGTGATGTGCACCATGTTTAGTGCTGTGATATGAATGAGTTTATGCCATGAGTTTCGGCTACGTGATATTTGCTGTATCAATTATGATACATATAGACTAGGTCTGAACATAGTGGGATTTACTCCCTAGCGATGGTCTGTTTTGATTACTTAGTGGAAATGGATTCCTTAGGTGAACTGTATATGAATAAGGACTTCGGGATGAAGCCTTTTTAAGGAGGGTAGATTGAAATACCCCTAACCTTACAAACTTAATTAAATGATCTATTAGTGATCTAAGATGGTTAATAAACATCTTAATACCATTGGGGAACAATCTAAAGATCTCAACAAGGCAAAACATGCCTTAAGATCGGTAAAGCCAAAAATGTGCTTTAACACACCATAGAGATTGTATGACCTCAATTAGGATCCAAAGTGGATTCCTAAGTATTATAATTAAGAAATGAACACTATAAAACTATTCTCAAAGGAAACCAAGCTCAAAACACATGGTCTAACACAAATTGTGCTTTAAAACTCCTTAAAGCACGTTTTTGAGAAAATTGACTTTCTGAGTGGGTTTTGAGTGGAGTTAGGCATTGGATTAGACCTTGTTATACTAATGTACTATAATGTACCACATTAGAAGGTCTAAATCCAAGATTTTTAAAAAAATCAGAAATATGGCATTCATTTGTGAATTGTAACCCAAATAGTGCATTTTTAAGCAATATTGACTAAGTCAAGTCAATGGTCAAGACTTGAATCATTCCTATCCTAAATGAGGTGCCAGCTTAAAGGATGGAGGACAGTACATTCATCTTTAACCAAAATATCTAGCCAATTTGGTGAATCACCATTTACTATTCCATTTATTACTTTTCATTCCTTAAAACACAAATTCTTTCTTTCTCTTTCCTCTTGTCCCATTCCAGCCGAGCACACATCAGTTCCTAAAGCTCTCAAGCTGTGTTCTTGAGCATTCAAGGAAAATCTAACTCATTTCCACCTAAGGTAATGGTTTAAGGCATATTTTAGCTCTTTTTCTTCATCTCTTCATCACCTACACATGGAGCTTATAATCTATCACTTTCCATGGATTATTCTAAGTATTTTAACCCTTGAACAAGACCTATTCTCGACTGAAGCAACCCTGGGGACCAAGGTGGTCAAAATTTCCATTATAAGGTAAAAACATACCTTAAGGACTTTCACTCTTCATCCGGTTTTCTTCTTCTGTTTTCTATGAGTTTATACACTCATAATCTTCATATTTTCATGTTGGTTCAGTGTGTTAACCACTTGGAGCAAGAGTGGCCGAAAACCAAGAGAAAAATCATTCTTTAAGCCATTTTTCCAAGGTAAAATCTATTACCATAGCACCTTGCTGTTGTCTAGCTATTCCCCATGTTTATATGGTGAATCTAACACCATGTGGTGTTCTTGATTCAGGCCGAAACCCCTTTGAGACTACCTTTCCTTTTTAAGGTGTTTTTTGCCTTAAATCTTACATTTAATTGTTCCTTATGGTTAGCTCATGCTTGGAGTGTAACCATATCTTATTTTGGTGTATTAAACATGTTTAAGTGCTGTGGTGAATTTTCCTCCAAGCTGCCGAGTGGGTATAAGGTCATTAAGCACTTAAATCAAGGTATAAATACCTTAAACTTATGTTATTATGATTTTTCAGCTCATATAAAATATGTGCCGAGAGTGGAGTTAATTAAATGGGTGATTTTAACCTAACTATGAAAAAAAAATTACTTAGATAAATTAAGCTAGTCATTTAAGGGGTTAAATTAACATAATGGTCAAATTATGACATTATATGGAAAAATAATTAATGTTAAAGTAAGGCCGAGAGCTTATAGTGTATTTTGAGGTATTTATGTGTAATTTTATGTTATAAAGCAAAGTCGTAATAAGGCCATGTCATTAGGCCATTTTAATTTAAGTTTAATAGCTTATTTAATTTAATTTATGCTTATATTATTAAGTTTGGGGTCAAACGGTAATTACTAGTAAAATATAAAGCCGTGGGCTTAAATAAGAGGAATTTAGGGTTTTTAAATGAATTTAATAAAAATTATAACATTTTATAAAGTTTTGTGTCAAAATTGTAAAAATAGAAAAGTATAAGGTATAGGTAGTAATTACCAAGAGTGTGGGTCCAAATTGGGATTAGAAGTCAAAGTTGACTATATAAGAGACTTTGACCAAGTTTGGAGAATTTATGGAATTAAAATACTACCTTATATTAAGTTAGTTATTAAATTGTAAAAGATTTATAAGAGATGGGGTGATAGTGGAATTTCCAAAACTTAAGGGTGCTAAATGGAGTTTAGAACAGACCTTGGGTTATTCGGAATTTTTAGGAATTTATTTGGTCAAATTTGGAGTTAATATGAATTATATAAGTATAATATACGATATTTTATATCATTGTTACAAATGGGTAACATATGGCGTATAAACCGTAAATATAGAAAGTATAAGGTTAGGAATGATATTTATAACCTTTTGGTATAGTTTGGTAATTTTTGGAGTTATATATAAGGTTTTATTAAGATATATGTATAATATATAGTTTTAATGACATTAGGAAACTATAAATTAAAAATTGGGGAGATTTGGTAAATATACAAAGTTGGGAGGTAGGAATTAAAATAAAAGAGACCCTAGGGTCTGTTCGGCAATTATAAGCCAATATAACCATAGGTTATAATTATATTAAGATTTAAGCATTATAATATAAGATATATATTATAAGTGTAACAATGGAATATAATTTGGGGTTGATTTGTAAATTATGGAAGTATAGTGGAATGTAATAAAAACCGAGATGAGTATGGGCTGTTTGGTATTTTATAACAAATTATACCTATAGGTTACAATTGTTTTAATGGCATAAATGTCTTAACATATGTTATATAACTATAATATAACATTACATAAATTATGTGGCGGATTTTGTAATATTTGAAAAAAAACAAGTGTTGTTCGGTAATAATGGGCATTTTAGAATAAGAATTTATAATATGGTTTTTAATGTTATAAGGGTTGTAACATTTATAATATAAGAAATATTCTTCAACTAACGCTTTCTGGTTCACGGCCGTCATGACTAATGGCACTTACGCTTTCTGGCCACGGTCCTTTGGCTCAGATCAAATTCATTTGCATATATAGAGATCTGCAGGCGCTCACTCATACTTACTCATACTTACTTCTCAGTGCCCTTGTAAAAATACAAAACACACACTGTCACCACACCCAATCGGCCACTTAGGACCGCCGCATGAACGGTGTAGTGGTTTCAAAACTAATCAACACTTCCACTGACTCAAAACTAGCTTCACCTCCATGGTTTCAACAATATCCACTAGCGCCCGTGGGAGCGGTTTGAAAACCGATCCTCATTCTCAAGTTGAAGAAAACATTGTACCAAATTAGTTTTGGGAATTCATTTTGAAAACTTGCATGCATCTCCCAGATTCCATTTATGGTAATTATACCTATCATTAGTGTTATTACTGTGACCACTTAAAGGGAGCTTCAAGAGTCCTTCAACCCCAATGTGATCAGCATTGGTGTTGAACTATCCTTCCACCCCAATTTGGTGTCCAGTTTCCCTTGATCACTAGCAAATCAAGTCCCACCTCTCACCTCAATTCAAACAGACAAATCTTCAAACATCATTTCTTTTCTATCTTTTTATCTTTCTACTCATAATCACACACATACATTTTCCAATTTATAAAATTCACTTACTTACTTACTAATCATCTCATCAATTATTACTACATCATCTCCAACTACTATACTTAAGAAATTCATGGGTATAATATCCATTAATTTACTATACTCCAGTTTATACTCAAAAAATACATCAGTTTCATACCGATTTATACTCCTCAAGTCTCCCATACATACTCATTCCTCATGCTATTACCAATCGGGGTTCTCATTCCCCTGGAGTTTCTCTACTCCTTTTCCTATTCTTACTTCTCAAATAATCACCATTACACGATGAGTGGATACAAATGTTTATGTAACATAAGTATCAATCATCAAAACAAATTCTTTTACGCTATGCGCATTGTAGTTTACGCACCTATCACGTAAAACATACATTTCACGGTTTTTGCTCTACCCCCTTAAAAGGGATTACGCCCACGTAATCTATGATGTGTCAACAATATTGGGCATTAGTCGAAGGCATTCAGCCGTCATGGAGTGGTTCAGCTTCCATGCGGTCTATTATACAATGTTCCTTGATCAATTGGTCTTAACCGTATTACCGGTTAGTCCCTGCATCAAGAATTCCATCGGAGTTATTCAACTCTTAACCGGGTTTGGTTCTAGCCTAAATGGCTTTAAGGCATTTGTGATTAACCCTTTGTTCACTAGGTGTATTTCGCTTAGAATTCTGGGCCCACTAGCTTCTGCTGCACGACCCTGATAACTTGGGGTTTGTTCGCCCTTCTCGTTATCCTTAACGTGCCACACATCACCCTTTTATTGTGGAAATAAGGTTCATTCAATCAAGCGTGGTATTTCTTACCATACGCGAACTCAATGAGTTTTAGATTTATAACCATCTCTCGCAATCTATATACATACTATTGTGTTTTGTAGTGATCATTCACTTGGTTCCTCTGACTTATTGTCGGTTGAGGTTGAGCCACTACTTAGATGTAGTGCTTCCTCTATTGTTAGTGGCTTCTGAATTCTGCTCACTATTTTGTTTGGTACAAGTGTTCTTTACTTGTATGACCTTGCATTTTCTATGTGTCGGTCCTTGTGACTTTCTTAAGTCTCCTTTCACCTTTATTCCAATGGAATTCACATCTTGTGATTGTTGGTGTTTCACACTCTTCGTGCTTCTTTGGCCTTAGGCCGCACGGTTTGTTTCTAAGCTTTTGCTTAACTGGCTTATGCCATGTTTGTTGGTGAATGGAAGAATTTACCATGATTTACATTTTCCCATATTCCTAGCTATCCCACTAGATCATTAACTACACAAGTGCAATACCAAAACACTTAGTCCTACAGAATGTAGAGGCGTAAACCCTTGGCAGTAACTTTCTTATGTGATCGCAATAGGAATGAATGTTCCTTCTTTGTGAGGTGCTTCATCATTTGGTGCAGACTCCTGACTTGTTGCCCGGTCTGTCTGCCATCTTGTTTTAACAACTCCATAGCATTGGGTGATTATTCCTATACATTGGTCGCCTACTACGCACCTTGTTCTTACTGATTCTGCAGTATTGGTTTACATGGCATCTGTTGTTGCTAGCTTCAGCTCATGCATTTCTACCATTTATACCATGGTTCAGCGTTTATACTTCTGAGCTCTTTGAGCGTTATTTACTTATACTTTACGTTCCCACATATCGTGTTCCTTCTGAACCGGTTACTCCTTGGTTGTAAACAATTGCTATTGAGGCTTATTTTACGTCACTTGGCAATAATTGTATGCTCAAGCTCCACTACATTAGTAGTTCTGAAAGAGGTGTATTATCAGACAATTATTGGTGGTAACCTCCTCTTAGAATCCTTGTGCTCACCGCTCTCGTGGTCTCACATTTACGAGGGGTGTCCTTGCTCGTTGGTTATTAACCTTTTATCGGTGTCGTCCTTGACCACTTTCCATACGGTTCACAATGGGTTTTGCAACCGTTGGGTTGTGTATTGTAATAGTATCATGGCATACTAGCCAGATTGCCTAGAGCTCTGCTCATCATAGGCTGTTCCCAAGTGATTACTTCTTCGTAGGCCATCGCTGGATTCGGAGGTGATACTGGGCTCCATGATAAGATCGTCGCACCACGCTTCCGTTTGTTGGAGACCCTTTTAGTATCTTGATATTGATAAGTACCATTTATTAATTTGGGGTATCCCCTGTCAAGTGGGATCCCTTTGGTGTTTTAACCGAATGTTCGTTCCAATTATGGTGTTCTTATCACGACGTTTTGTTCAACTGTGTTGACTTGATACCCTTTATGGATTGCTCCAGGGTATTACTGATTATACGGTAGCATCTGCCTGACATTTATGAGTATGTCCAGTTTGTTATCCTACCTTGCGGTTCTGGATCTGAGTTATCCCGTTGAGGGTTATAACGTCTCCCGTTCTTAGGGTAGAATATGGGTACTTCCCTTATATTTTTAACCGGTTTGGTATTTCCTTTAGTGGTGAATGGTATCCTCCGGTACCTTATATGATCACCCTGTGTGTGTTTGTGGTAGTGTCCTGGGAATTCCATCCCGTTTATTGGACACTGATGTGTTAATGTTAGGCATTTGCCTTACAGTGTTTAGACTGGGTATTCCTTCCAGTTATCAGGTTTTACTTCAATATCTTTGAGACATACCAAATGTCTTTATTCAGTTGTTAGTGCTTCTCTCACTTTTAACTCTAAATGGTTCTCCTAGAGTGAGTTCTTGACTCCTTTAGCTTATAAGCTTATCTAAGTTTCCTTTGCTCATTTGAGGTATCCAACTGTTCTGGTTTGAATTTACTTATGATCCGTAGAACGGAGTTGACTACTTCCCATGTTTCGTACACTACATGTATACATACTTGGGGTACCTTATTGGCACGTTACCACTTACCTGACTATCTGTCAGGCCTGCAAGCTCCTTCGGAGTGTGGTTGTCCCACATCCCAAATTTGGGTACACTCTTAGTGCTCGCACACGCCTAGGTGAAGTATTCTATTGTCAACTCCTCTTGTATCATTCTATGATACTCACCGTAATTCCTTTGGTTTGGTTTTAAAAAAATCTGAGGTTCAAAAGAAGGGTTTGTGGTTTTGAAAGAAAACTTTTGGGTTTGAAATAACAATTCGGTGTTAAAAGAAATTCTTCATGGCGTTGCCATGTCTGAGGTCTTGACCAAGTCCAACTTCTCGCTGACTGGTATGTTCTTAATTCAATGGTCGGGCCGTTAGGCCTTTCCAAGGTTTAACAGTTTCAAATTCTTAGGATTAGTGATCCTATATTTGCTTCAATCCTCATGGTGGTACTTTAGTAGGTACTTGTTGGTTGTTAAAAGTCTTCCAACTGTCTTGTAGTTGCTGCACTTGCCTTGGGCAAGTGCGCGGGTAGGTTGTTTTTTGGTTAACGTATACCGGTTAAGGTATCGTTTCCATCCATAGTTGGTGGTCTTATTAGATCTTCCTTTGGTCTTTTGATCTTGGTGATCAATCTCCTGAGTCGTATCTCAGTGGTCTTGACATGGTTGTTGTCAATCCGGGTGTCTCACACCTTCACTATGGTTACGAGACTTGTCTTATCCTTAGGAACCACGTTGTAGTCCCATAGGTGTATGTTTTATGAATACTTTCATTGTCATCTGAACTATGTTGTTCGGTTATTTCGGCCTCTTGGCGTGTAGGTTTGGTGTTAATCCAACCTCGACTAATTCCTTAGTCAGTTTGTATACCATTGTTGGTATTATCAAGTATTACAGTCCGTAGACTCTCTTGTCTCGGGTTTGTTACTCTATCTTTTTCGCTCCACTGCGCGGTTGTGCTTCCCTTCTCGCCGGCTACGCATGGTTCTTGCGACTGCGAAGCATGTCGCCCCATGGTGCCATAAATTTCATTATCCTTTATTCAGGATCTTCAATCCTCCGCCATTAAGTACGGTCATTAACTGCGGTTTTTGTTGTTCCAACGGGAACCATCCCCGGGATTTCCAGTTCCTGGAATCCACCGTATGACTGGTTCTTTTTCTAATAAGGTTTGTTTTTGCAACTGCAGATCGGGTTTTACCCTAGTGTGAGAGGTCTTTCCATCTCTCTGGCGTTCTTCTTCCAACTTAATACCGGGGGTTGCGGAGGGCGGGTATGGTTGTTGTAGGTTTCCGGTTCATAAGGAAGTTCCTATCTAGCGTACCTCACACGCTAACACTCAACCCTTAGCCCTAAGTCTCTAATTCCTAACTCGGTATTTTCCTAAACTCGGTATTTCATCCATCAGAGCGATACTTCGCTCTGATACCACTTTTTGTAACACCTCTACCGCTAACACCGTCATTACTGTACAAATACTTACCTCCGCAGCGGATATTACATACACAACGGCGGGTGTACAATGCCGTTAGTCACCCACGTGACTAACAAGGCGAGTTACAATACTACATACTATCGGTCTGATGAATTTGAACATACCGAGTACTCTACACAATACATTACTTCCCATTGCATACTCCAAACATAATTCAAATGCAACTCCAATACAATACTATACCGAGTCTACTACAATCCTTAAATTATCGATACAGTTTGGACTTCCAAATTCACTTTACAGTTCAAATACAATTCCTATTACTCAACTACTCATTCTTACATAGCAGCCCCGTCCTACACTCTCGAACGGTGGTCGGCTTCGAAGTACCTGTAAATAAAAACGGTGCCCCTAGGGGCTCAGCAAATTGCTGCATATGAAATTCGCATACCCCGCGTGCTAACCGGGGTACGCCGACTACTTATGGTCGGATAGACATGGAGTTCATTTTACATGCATACATACATACTAATACTACGACAATACAAGCATCAATACCTACGTACACATACAAGATTCAATACTTACTAGGGAAGACAATTTGACAGTCAACCGTTCGTGTTAGTTACTCACTCATTACTTCCTCGTTACATTACTCTATTTGTGCTTTGTTCGTTATTCGTTACTCTACTCGTACTTACTTCTTACTTGTTACTCATCACTTTACTCGTACCTACTCATCACTCGGTGTTCATTACTTGCTCATACTTTGAAATACCCCAAACCTTGGTATGTTGTGTAAATGTTAAACTATGGTATTTAAAGGCTAAAAAGTGCCTTAGAAACATAAATGAACCATTTAAACTATGGTAAAACACAATAAAACACTAAGACACGGTTTGAGCAAAAACATGCTCTAAGCTTGGAGTGAACTTGGTTAGGACCCAAAGAGCCTACCAAGACTTGATAATATTTAATTATGACTTTATAAGGCTAATTAAGTCCTTAGGAAACTTTGGTAGACAATGAAACCAAACAAAACACAAATAAATACCTTAAAGTCAATAAGAGCAAAAATGTGCTCTAAGCTTGGGATAAATTTGTAAAAGACCTAATGGTCATACCTACACCTTATAAATATGTTAATGAACATATTAAATCATTTACCAAATAAAACCAAGCTTGAAAACAAGTTAAAACACAAAATGTGCTTTAAGGAGTCTTAAAGCACGTTTTTGAAAAATTGTCTTGTAAATGAGTTTTGAATGGCTAAATGTCCATCATTACTCTTTAATTAACATGTGTACTATATAGTATCACATTTGGAAGTCTATATCAATGGGAAATCAAAAATTTCACTTCTATGTGCTTTGTTTTTGTGAATAGTAACTTTTATAAGCTAGTTTGTAACATATGTTATTATAAGTAAGTTGATTGGTCAACAAAGACCAAAACACCCTTCTAACTAAATGGTGGCCGGTTTTTATGAAGGTGAGTCACCACCATGTAAAAATCAATTAAGGAAAGGAAGGGTAGGAAGGTAAAAAGGAGAAAGTTACCTTTTAATACAAATATCTTGTTAAAGCAAGTTCTATCTTCATTTCTCCTTTCCTCCTTCATTTCACACGCCTCCAACCTCCCTTCTTGCTCTCTTTTACGAGCTGCTACAGCAACACCAACACCACCATTGTTTTCCATCTTTGACCACTTGTAACTCCTAGCTCCATGGTCCAAATTCAATTCCAAGACCACCATTCTTCTAGTTGGAGCAAGCTCTACACTTCTACCTTTTCAAATCTTCAAGAACTCAATTTCGGTGCCAAGGAGATTCACCATTGATGGAGCTTGAGCTCATCTTTCCACATATTATTGATCTCCTTCGCTTCTAGGTAAGGAATCTCAAAGAAAAATCAAGTTTCCTCCATGTCTTGTGTGTGACCGAAAATACTCATTGATGGAGCTCTTTGTGTGACTTTGTTCTAGCTTCATTCCAATCTCTTATGGACTAGGTGGAGTCCTCTCTTCATAGATATTCAAACTCCCTTCAAAGATCAAGGTAAAACAACTACATTAATGTTTTTGAAATAATGTAAACCTAGGGTTTACAATGAGATGAAGCTTAAAGCTTATATACTCATTTCAATGTTGGTATATTGTTTAGTAGTTGACAAGGAATGAAATGCCTTACCGGTTTTAAGAGGAAACAAGAAAGAAGATTGAGTGGAAAAGAGGTAAATATGCTATCTCAATGTGGTTTAATGCCTTAGGAGAAATGAGCTTATAATGCTTGCTAAAACTACCTAAAGAGCAAATGGTGAATGACTTAGTAAGGTGTTCTCAAGGAGACTAGTAAAGGAACATATGTCTTGGTGTGTGTAATTGCAGGTCAAAGGCTTATGTATTGTGGAAATTCAGTGTTTAAGATTATGCAATTTAAGGGCCTAAGAGCCATGTTATTTAAGGGCCTAAGTGCCAAGCAAGTTTAATTATGCACTATATTGTGATGTAGTGTAAATTGGGTGAAGTCTTGTGTGTGATGGTGTTCTGGATGGAATTAGGTGTTCTTGAGTGTTTAATGGTGAAAACTATGAGCTTTGGAATGATGATGTGCTAAGAGAACCTATGGCAAAATTTGTAACATGTATAAGGAGTTTTAAGTGCTTAAGTGAACTTGGGTGAACTAGGAATTGTTAGGAATGGATACATGCTTCACTAAGGAAGAAAACATGCATTAAGGTGTTCTAAGGTGCTATAAGGATTTAGGCATTATCTTGGAAGTTCTGGAAATCCAATGAGTGTTTTAGGATGTAATGAAGTCTTGGAGAAGTTTGTTTAAGGTTTAGGTAATGTGGATGAATAAGGAGGGAATGATGTTTAGGTAAGGTTTTGAGAAAGGAATTCAAGAAGTTGTGAAAAGAGGATTTGGTTAGTAAGAGGAGATGCTTGGGAGATGATGTTAGGAAGGTGAGGAAACATTTTAGAGTAGTGGTCATTTAAGGTGAAACACCACTTGGAAAACCAAAAAGGAAATGTTACAAGTGTTAAGAGATTTGATAAGAAGATTGAGTAACAAGTTGGACAATGTTTTAAGGTGAATCAAAGTGATATTTTGGTATTAGAATATGCCTAAATTCATGTATGAAGCTTGGGTAATCAATGGATGAAGATAAGAGGTGAAACAAGACTTGGAAAGTGAAGTTCTGGCCCGTCCGAACTACCGTCCGAACTTGGACGTTCGGACGTGCTCTGTGTACGCGTAGGTTTTGTGATCTTCGACTGATGTCCGAACTACCGTCCGAACATGGGAAGTTCGGACACACTTATTTTATTCTCTGGTTTGGCCTCGAACAGCGTCCGAACTTGGGAAGTCCGGACGCAAGTTCGGACGTTCACCAGTTTGCACCCCTAGAGCCTCGAACGGTGTCCGAACTTGAGAAGTCCGGACACAAGTTCGGACAAGGTGCTGTTTTGACCAAAGAGGGTGTTTAAGGTATGGAAATGATGTGTAATGATGGGGATTGATGGTTAATGATGTCATGAGGTTGTTAAGGACATGTTAAGTGAGTTATAATGATGATTGAGTGGGTGAAAGGTTGTGTTACAATGTGAAAAGTAAAAGAATAAATGTGAAGTTATTTAATTAATTTATGGGGTTAATCATGGTTATTCGATATTACACAAACATGTTACCCCCAGTGTTAATGAAAACAACTTGAATGTTACCAGTTGTTCGAGAATTGTTCGAGGAACGTAAATGGACATGATAGAGTGGACTCCGGTGACAGGTATGGTTTTCTTGCAACCTGTGTCCTACCGGATTACACCGGCTTGTATGCCAACGTGTTTTTCTGAGTGTTTGCCACCTTGTAAGATTAAGTAAGACATGTAATGAGTTTATAGTAATTCATTTATGTGGCGCATCTGGTCTCCGATACCGTTTAACCTCAAATATGTGTTAGACCTTAGCTAACCAAATCTAGGAACACATGAGTGATCGGTATTCGGAGTTGACGGCCCAAACCTTGGGAACGTGCTAACCACGGCTATGTGTGAGTTAGTTGGACATTGTTGTCGTATGCAAGTGTGTGAACCTCCCTTGTGTGCTTAACTCGGTTATGATACCGTATGGTGTGTGGATGTGGTAGGCTCCATAATGGATCTCTAACTACTTATTTATAAGTGTATATGTACTAATGGGGGGTGAGGAGTCCGGTTGTTCCGGCCACGCGTGTGATGGACGGGAGTCGATATCATATCCGGTTCGGCTCTCTTGGTGTATGTATAGGTGGTATTCCAATTTGGTTTCTACCTTCCCTTAGCTTATCCAAAGCTAGTTACTGACTCACGTCGGGCCACAGGGGCATACGAATGTTATTTCGGTGTGCTTGGGATCACTATATCCGACACACCTTAGGTATAAGTTAACCGTTCTATATAACTGGACGGTAACGAGGTTGGTAACGAGCTTAACATGGGATTGGCAAAAATCCCTAGGCTCACATGGTATACTAACTATGGTGGAAGGTTCCTTGTGAGAACCGATTTTGTGGTGTTATGTAATGTTATGGTGCTATGCAAATTCCCTTGCTATGCTATGGTACATATATATATTGGATGTTTTAAATGAATGCGATGTCATCATGTGTACGTCGAAACAAGAGAGGTGTTGTTACGTTTTATTATGTGAGAAATGAGATATGTTGTATGGTATGGAGTGTGTGGATCATGGAAATGAATCCCAGTTTGTGATAAGAGGCGTTTAAGGATAACCCGATTAATGGGTACGTGGCGTTCATTAAGGAAGTAGCTCCGTTTTAGAGGAGAGCCACTCTAAGGTTAAAGGAATCATTGGATGGTTTGTTAAGTGTGGATGTGTTGGATATATGTTGAGCCCTATCGTTGGGTGTATGCAAAGTGTTGTGTGTTTATGGTTTGTATGCGTGATTTTAATATAATCAACTGCATGCTAAGACGACAATTAGTTGTGCGTGGCCCGGTAGCATGTGGGCTGCGGGATTACCATACCAGCAAAGGTGCTGAGCCCTTGGGGGCCACCCTTTCTCTCCTTTTCTATTTCAGGCACAAGGAGCTGGAAGCCGTTCGAGAGTAGGACGGGGTAGATGTTTATACATGGGTAGCCATTTAATGGCGTAAGCATTGTAGGCGTAGTAAGACCGAAATTGTTATCGGCATTAGTTGTAAATACTCGGTACAGTGGGGATGTATGTATATAATAAATGTTGGTAATGGAATAAGGATTGTATTGTGTAGTTGCTCGGGAACCTAGTCCATCAGACCGATACAATGTACATGTATTAGCCTTGTTAGCCACGTGGGTGGTTAACGGCGTGTAACACCATTGAGTTAAGTAATGTGATGAGTTGAGATTTCCGCTGCAGTTTGATGTTAAGTGTACGGTGGTGGTTGGGGTGTTACATACTTAAAACCTTACTCGATCCTCATTACTTACTCTTTCATACTCATCAGTCAATGCTCATTACCTTACTCGCACACATTCCTTACTCCATACTCATTACTATACTTGTACATACTTATTGCTTAATACTCCATACTTACGCATAGCCTCCGGGCAGAGTCATACTCAAGACTCGCCACCAGGCTTACAAATACACGCGGAGCTATACACTTAGCTCCACAATTACTCAAATGTCCGTTTTTATCGGACTACTCAATTCCCAACACTCCTCTCTCGGAGTATCTTACAATCTCATGGATTAGCCTAGAAGTATATCTCTCGATAACCGCCATTAGCTTAGGGAATTACCATCGTCTAGTATTCTCAGATTTAAGGGTTTCCCCAACGTATCGAATACTCTCATGTTCGGGACTTACTTACATCAGTCGGGTCCTCTCAATGTGGGTTGACTAACTTCCTAAGGGGTTTGGAGATCCCTCCTCATACTTTTACTACTCACATGGTTCATGTCTTGCACCATCATCACTACCTCTAATAGAGGTTACTTTTATATACTCCCACTACTGATTGTTTTGTGGGTTGTCCATTTTGGTTCTCTTTTTCTTATCGGGAGGTTACTAGTCCCGTACACTCTCTCACATTCTAGTGAGTACATTGGTTTGCGTTATCATTTACTGATTCGTTAGTTTAGTGTGTTTCTACGTTTCCGTTAATTCACAACATGACTCTAACTACGAGTCACTAAACAAGAAGACTCATCTGTGAGTCGGTCTACACACTAAGTTAAGCCACACATTCAATCAAGAAGGTTAGCTCATACAACATACATCAAGACATACAATGAAAGGCAATAAACCATTTTCATGCTTTAATGTTGATTAGCCGGCATACAGCACACAAATCAGAGTAACTCGGTTAGCATACGGGGCATGAGAAAATCATACCTTTCACTGGGGTTAGCTTTACCGTGTGTTCCCTTGTTCCTTGGTTCACACTTGTTCCACTGATAATGTTTCAAACATTGTTATTAATACTATGTTCATACGGTACGTAAATAGTTACTACTCCCTTAATTTAACCCTGTTAATGGTAGGTTCTTATGTGCATACTATTTTATTTTATTTTTTTTCTTACCACCATCACTCTCCCCATGGTCTACTACTTAAGCCCATAATGTTTTTATTATTTTTTTATTTTTTTTGCCCGACCTACCATGCAAGGTCGGTCGCAAGGTAGGTCGGAGTCAGTATGTTACATTTTCGCAAAATTTCAGCCCGACCGACCTTGCGTGGTCGGTCCTAAGGTCGGTCGAAGTCACAAGACATCCCGACTTGAACATTTAAGCCCGACCGACCATACCAAGGTCGGTCTTAAGGTCGGTCTAAGTCAAAATGCTCCGGATTTGCGATTTACAGGCCGACCGACCTTTCTAAGGTCGGTCCTAGGGTCGGTCCAGCCCAGTACTTGTTCTAATTGCTCACTTTGAGCTCTAAATTCACCTCAATTCTTGACCAATCCTTTCCTAATCATTTCCACATGTTTTCTACATGTTTAAGTACCTTAAAACACCCCAAGTCATGCTCTAAACATCCTCAATTCATTACTCAAATTCTTTACCCAAATCCTTACTCAATTTCTACAAACTTCAATACTCATTTTAGCACTTATGCACTCTAGTGCATTTCTAAACTTCTCTTGAAAGTCTACCTCTTGTTCTCACCCATTTTGACCATTCCAATTCATTCCTAGATAAATACACTACCTATACCCAAGTCCAAATCTCCATTTCCAAGATTATACACCAACTCTTTTCTTGAAATCCTAAGGTCTTTACACCCCATTTTGCTACAGATTTTTCTCTCCCTCTAATCCATTTTTCAAATACCACCCCAAGGTTATTAATCAACCCAACTCCATCCTATAAACACCTAGTTAAGCCTAGGTCACTCTTTACCCAATATACTCTCAAAACAACTTCGATTTCTACCGAAATTTTGCCATAACTCCGTTGCTTTTCTAGCATTGTCCACAACTCATCTCATCACCAAATTTCATCCTAAACTAGCCACACCCATAAAAGGGTTCTACCAGCACACAATTAATTCACTAACCTCATCCAAATCTCATAAAGCACAATATATCACAATACATAATTCATACACTACTTGGCTCCAAGGCCTTCAATCCAAACACCAATTCCACAATTACTCTCTTCTAGTTACCAACAAAATACATTTCCATTCCAGTTTTGGTTCATTCATTCATTACCCATCCCAATCTACTAGTACATATAAAATATACATCAAGGTAGGTTTTTCTAACCTTAAATTTCTCACAAGTTCCTCTTTTGCTCCCTTCCTTCCCCATTCTTCTTTTCGGTCAAGTTGGGCAATGGAGTTTCCAAACTCCATCCCAAAACCCACATTACACCAAAAAGAATACAATTAAACTTCTAACCCTTGGAATTCACTAATTCAATGAAACGCTTAGAACACATAAGTTAGGGTTTACCTTTTTGGAATTTTTAAGAGGGGTTGTAACCCTTGGCTCAAGAAGGTAATCCCACTACTATTGGAAGGTTGGAATAATGCTCAAAAGAGGGAGAAAATAGAGCTCCATTAGAGGCTAAAATCGGCCACACTAAGAAATGGAGGAAACATGAGTTTTTCATGGAAATTTTTACCTTAATGGAGAGAGGAGAGTCCAAGCTTCGATTTGGTACCATTTTCTCTTCAAATGGGCAAAACCCATGGAGATGAACTTCCTCATTTTGAGATTTTGAAAAGAGAGAATGATAGAGAATGATGAGGAGATGAAGTATATGTACTTATTTTTGTGATTGGAGCTTTAATGAAGCTTGGGCATGAGGTAAAAGGAGGAGTTGCCATGGGAGCTGGTTGGAGAACTCCAAAATCGCCCAAAATCAGAGAAGGAAGGAAGGAGACGGTGAGAGAAAAAGAAATGGGAGAGAGAAGAGGGAAAAGTGAAAATGAGAGGTGAGAGAGTGTTATTCTACTTTTTGTACTTTTCTACTTTTTGGCTTCTTATTTAATTAGCTAGCTTAGTGTGTGTGTGTGTGTGTGAGTTGGATATATTATAAAAACCGGCCCCCACTGTTCACACATGCTGGAGCATTTTTTGTCTTTTACAGAAAACGCTCGTTAATTTACTCGGTTTTAGCACTATTCACTAACCGGGCCCGTTTTCCGGAATTTTCTCGTTTCTTTAATTGTATTGGTTATTAAGCTTACATTAATGCTTAATTATAGTTATTTAATGAACTATAATTTTACGGGTTCATTTGACCACTCAAAGTCACGTTTTCGGGTTTTCTTGAAAAACGTGCGCTAAGGCTTTATTAGCGTTTTAATTCATTATTTGGATCCGTTTTCTTCGGGAATCATTCCCGTATACTAATTAGGCATGATTAAGCCTTAGGGATCCTTATAATACTCTAATCGAGGTCTCGTACCTCCTATGGTTATTTAACGCTTATTTTAGCGTTTTCCACTTTTTAAGTGTTTTCTCATTTCTTTTGGATTTATTTTCCTTACCAAAATTACTTAGGCACAATAAGGCCCATAAATGCCATACTAGAATAATTAAATCACCATATTTAAGTTCGGGGTATTTCACTGGAATGGGCCTTGGGCCGAAATGTTTTGAGAATTTTGCACCTGTGTCGGAATGTGTTTGGGCTTATAAATAAGGTGCATGGGCCGGAATTATTTCTAATGCACGTTCTAGATGTGAATTGAAATTTAGGCCGACATTTAAGTGAATGATTCTGATTTGGCCTGAAAGATGATTCCTAGATCTTGGATTTTGGGCCAAAGCCCGAGTGAAAAGTCTTCGTAGACTAGAATGGGCCTTTGTGCCAAAAAGGTTTTCAGAGAAAATGCTTGATTGATTTTTTGATTCTTGTGGATTACTTCAAGTTTGAGTGGATTTCTTTTTCATGGGCCTAGAACTAAATAGATAATTTAAATTGGGCCAAAAGAGAAATCACCTAGATCTAAGGTATTGGGCCAAAGCCCAAGCAAATGACCCACACATTAAAACCAAGAAGAGCCCTTTGGCCGCAAACAACAAAGTTGCCAATTCGGGTTGGGCTGAGTTGATGTAGGAACGTTCCTATCAATTTCTAAGCTTGGTAGTGGGCCGATCATACAAGCAAACAGGCTCACACAAAGGAATAGGGCTTGCACGCTATTCTCTTTAGGCTTCCCCACTCTTTTCACATCACCTAAAGGTGTGTGTCTACGGTCAGGTCTTTGAATGACCAAACAAGGCTAGGTAAGGGCACTGCTAGGAAAATGCTTGGGGCTAAAGCCCAGGTATTAAGAGGATGTGGTTAGACGACATCCTCCTCTTTTCCCTCACTTAATCACACCACCTTAAAAGGTGTGAGTTCCTGACAGGGGACCCTAAGGCGGGTCCCGGGGTGAAATCGTCTTGCGTGGACCCTCGCTCTCATATGAAGCAAAGGTGCAGTAATTTAAATTGCGCACAAAAGTAAACAAACAATGTAGTAAAAGCCATAAATAAACAATTTTCGAGTGAAGCCTCTTTATTTAAATTAAAAAAGTTTATATTTAGAGTTTGTCCCCAGCAGAATCGCCAGTCTATGAGCCTCGATTTTTTAAACCCTATCCTATGTTGATTCATGTTGATTAGGATTTGATCGGATTCTAGGTCCACTTATAACCTAAGCTAAATAACTATATCATATAACACTAATTATTAAATCTTAAGTTAGCTCACTAGAACCTAATTAGAGTAGCCACCTAATTTTGACCTAGGGTAAATTAGGAAAGGAGAGTTCGGGTTCGGGGGCTTGATATTCGACTTAATTTGGGTTCAAATACTTTCATTATCCCCAGCAGAGTCGCCATTCTGTGAGCCTTGATTTTTGAACCACTACCCTATGTTGATTAGAGTTGATTAGAGTCTGGTCGGGTTCTAGGTCCACTTATAACCTAAGTTCAATAACGATGTCATATAACTATAATTATTAAAACATAAGTTAGCTCACTGGAACCCATTATGAGTCGCCACCTAATTTTAACCTAGGGTAAATTAGGAAAGGTAGAGTTTGGGTTCGGGGGGCTTGGTATTCGACTTATTCAAGGTTCAAATTACTTTCATTACACCTCCTAGGTCGTTTTTCCTCTACTTAGGTTATTTACGGCTTTTTACGAGTTCGTTTTACTAAGTGCGCAAGTTTCTAATTTTTTTGTATTTTAACATTTTTTGACAGAAATTGAAAGAGTAAATTAAACTAAGCTAAATAAGGGCTTCGGGACTCGGATTAGGTCAAAAGTTTTTCTATTCGTGA
The DNA here is from genome assembly GCA_023374045.1 of Limonium bicolor. NCBI lineage: Eukaryota > Viridiplantae > Streptophyta > Magnoliopsida > Caryophyllales > Plumbaginaceae > Limonium > Limonium bicolor. The sequence goes on from CM041776.1 coordinate 355,701,071, forward strand.
CCCCGGACATGTTGTCCGTGTCCACGGACTTATAACAGAAAATAACATCAGGAACACGAAAATAGCAAAACACAAAGTTTTTTTAGTGTCCGGGACCCTGGACATAAAGTCCGTGACCCCGGACATCATCTACAGAGTTAAAATCATCAAATTTAAAAAATATTATTTCCCGTCTGTGGCCTCGGACACCCCGTCCGGGGCCTCGGACAGGGTGTCCACGGCTGCGGACGCCCACCGGACGGGCTCGTTTTTAGGTATTTGGGTGGAGTTTTTTGCTCAAATTTTGAGCGTATTCTCCTAATGTTATTCTAAACCTGTTGGCAACTTCAAATTTCAGTTTTGAGGTTGAATTTTGGGGGAAACTTGGTGAGCATGTTATTGACTAATAACGCAAATAAACAGTAATTCAGGAGCCGAAAAAAGGTCAGTTCGATCCCAAATTTAACAGAGAGTTAATAAGGTTGTGAGGAGTTGGAAAAGTAGAATTATAACCTATTTTACTTTCGAATTCAAGATGATTCTACACGTTGGGATTCTTTGGAGGTTTCGATGATGCCGGTTCCGGATTGAGTTCGACCCAAGCTTCTGGTTGTTGGTTGTTGATGATGTTCTTTACTTTTTAGAGGTGGTTTGGTTGATGTTTGATGATTGTTGAGGTGTTGGGTGTTGAAAAGTGTGTTTAGGTGGTGATTTCAGGGGGTTTTTGATGTGATTTTGGTGCTTGGATGTGTAAAAACGTGGGGGACTTGTGATTGCTAGGTTTTCTGACCTTCTAGGGTTCTTCGAGATCTCATTTGGTCAAGAGATAAGGTTCCTTATATAGGCTTCCTTAAATATAGAAAAATCCAGTAAAAACCAAGATTTACCGACGTTTTAGCCCAAGGGCTTCCAAAAGGAATTTGACTATGAAATTTTAACCATGTTTAAAGGATGATATTTATGATTTCTACAAGGTGGAATCGAATTTTTTGGATATTGGAATATTTTTAAATTCAATTTCTCGTTAGATTCAATCAGAAATTACTAGAAAATTATTGGAAATTCAAAAAATCAAAATTCCAAAGCCATTATGCTTAAAATATCATCCCCTATCATGGGTTAAAGTTTCAAAGCGTTTTGAGTTGATTTGAGCAATTTTCAGAGGAGAGAGAAATCTCATAGGGGGCTGAGGAGCCTTGAAAGATTACGAAAACGCCCTTGAAGATGACTAAGTTGTCCCTAGCACTCCGGAATGTGCCGATCAAAGTGTCTATCGCAACACTAAAGTCTTACAATCCCTATACCGGGGGTTTAAAATTTTGGGTATAACAGTTATGTACCAATGCTGAGGAGTCTTATTTAGATAGTGAGCAAATACCTTGGCCTTCTACATGTCGTTTAACGAAAGGCTGGACATTTCCCTATCAAACATTGCCAAATGAAGTTGTGTTTCGGAGGAACCTTTGTATAGAGGAAGTGTTGGAAATTTCAACTTTGGCGGGAGATCAACCTTGGGATATAATCCAGTGGATAAGTAGTCAAAACCGGCTGGCTTGTTGGCCCTCTCCATGCGCTCAATCTTTTTCAGAATCCCATTGAATTCTGAAGCTAACTGGGATTTGGGCCTACCTGTTTTCAAAGTGCCGTCTATCAGAGAGAACTAGGCTGAAATTCTGGGTCACAAAGAAGTTTTAGGTTAGAACTTGTTTGGGCTGCGCGAAAAACACATGAGCTGGAATGTTATGAAGATTACAGGTAGGTATTAAGGCCCGAATGAGTTGGAGGAGAGGCACACGGGCCGGAATGACTCATGAGCTGTGAACTGATGCTTAAGCCAAAATGTTTGGAGAATATGACACTTGGGCCGGAATGTTCTGAGAATTTGGCACTTAGGCCGGAATGTTGTGAAGATGTGGCATATGCGCCGAAGTGTTATGAAAATGTGGAACTTGGGCTGAAATGTTATGAGAATGTTGAACCTGGGCCAAAATGTTGTGAAAGTGTGGCACTTGGGCCGGAGTGTTGTGAAAATACGATGCTTGGACCAGAATGTTTTAAGAACGTGGCATTTGGGCCTAAACGCTTTGAAAATTTGGCACTTGGGCCAGAATGTGTTTGGGCTAGAAGTAAGGTTCATGGGCTAAAATGATTTCTAGACCATGTATGCGAATTAGAAATTTGGGCCGAAGTCTGAACGAGTGATTCTGATTGGGCCTGAAAGATGATACCTAGATCTAGGATTTTGGGCCAAAGCCCGAGTGAAAAGATCTTCCTAGACTAGAATAAGCCTTCAAATGGAAAGGCCTGATGGATTTTCATGTCCCACATATTACTTTAGGTGGAACTATTTTTCATGGGCATAGAACTAAATTGGTAATTCGAATTAGGCCGAAAGAGAGAAATCACCTAAGTCTAAACTTTTGGGCCGATACCCAAATGACTCATGTATTAAATCAAACAGGGCCTTTGGGCCGCAAACAATAAAGCCGCAAATTCGGGTTGAGCTAAGTTGATGTAGGAAAAGTTCCTATCAATTTCTAGGCTGGGTAATGGGCCGATCATACAAGCAAACAAGGCCCACACAAATTTAACATGTCCTCACTAGACGCTTAAATCGAACTGGGTATGGATTGATCTAGAGTGGTGCTTGGGGCATGGGCCCAGGTTACCACAAAGGAATAGGGCTTGCATGCTATTCTCTTTGGGCTTCCCCACTTTTTTTCACATCACCATGAGGTGTGCATCTACGGTCGGGTCTTTGAATGACCAAACAAGGCTAGGTAAGGGCACTGCCAGGAAAATGCTTGGGGCTAAAGCCCAGGTATTAAGAGGATGTGTTTAGACGACATCCTCCTCTTTTCCCCCACTTATTCACATCACCTTAAAAGGTGTGAGTCCCTGACAGGAGACCCTGAGGCAGGTCCCGAGGTGAAATCGGTTTGCGTTGACCCTCGCTCTCATATGATGCAAATGTGCAGAAAATTAAATTACGCACGAAAGTAAACAAACAATGTAGTAAAAGCCATAATAAACAATTTCAAGTTAAACCCTCTTTCTTAAAATTAAACAAGTTAAAATTAAGAAGTTGTCCCCAGCGGAGTCGCTAGTCTATGAGCCTCGACTTTTAAACCCTTATCCTGTGTTGATTAAATTTGATTAGGATCTGATCGAGTCTTAGGTCCACTTATAACCTAAGTTTAATAACCAGTCATTAACCATAATTATTAAAACCTAAGTTAGCTCACTTGAACCTATTATGAGTCGCCACCTAATTTTAACCTAGATTAAATTAGGAAAGAAGAGTTCAGGTTCGGGGGCTTGGTAATCGACTTATTTAAGGTTCAAATTACTTCCGTTACCCCTAGAAGTTGTTTTTTCTCTACTTAGTTTAATTACAGCTTATTACGAATCGTTTTAACCTAAGTGCGTGCTTCGGATTTTTTTTATTTTTTAGCGTTTTTTGACAGAAAGTTAAAGTGAAATTGAAATTACCTAAACTAGGGTTTCAGATGCAGAATTAGGCCAAATTTTGTTTTTGTCCATAGCCACGGACCTAATGTCCGTACCCACGGACCCTAATTAAACTATGTGTAAATAAAAGTTGAATTAAACAGAAAACGAAATTTTGAAAAGTCCGGGGCCACAGACAGGCTGTTAGTGGGCCCGGACATGTAACAATAAAACCCTAAATTTTGAAAATAAAACTGTCCCGCCACCGTCCGGTGGTGTCCGGGCTTACGGACAGGGCGTCCGGAACCCCGGACAGAGCGTCGGTGGGTGCGGACCGCCCTCGGACGGTGGCGTTTGGGCGGTTCCCGGTGGTGTTTTTGGCTCAAAAATTATGAGTAGATAGCCTGAAAACTTCTAAACACGTTAGTGATCGAAAGTTTTCAATTTGAAGTCAAACTAAACACGAAACTTAGCAAACAAGTTATTGGGCAGAAGTGAAAACAAACGTTAATTCAAAAGCGGTAAAAAGTCAATTCGACTCCAAATATTAACACAAAGTTTAAAGTTGAACAAGTCAGAAAAATATGATTTCAACCTGTTTTACCTTCGATTTAACGAGACTCTTCACATCGGGGATCTTTTGGTGCTTCGTTGATGCCGGTTCTGGATTGACTTCGAATTGAGCTTCTGACTCCTTCTTTATGTTGTTAAGGACGTGTTTCTTCTGTTTTTGTGGTGTTTTGTGTGTTTTTATGCTTGGAAATCTGATTAGGATAGAAAGATTGTGTTTTCAGTGGTTTCGGGGAGATTTCAGCAGAGTTTCGGTATAGATTTGAGGGTCGGGAGTGCAAAAACTTGGAGAGGAGGCTGATGGCTGTGTTTTCTGACTTTTGGGGGGTTCTCCTCTGCCATAGGTCATTTTTGGAAGGTCCTTTTATAGAAAGAGCATGGTCAAATTGACATAGCAAATTTTTTATCTAAAACCCTGATTTGTGCTCTAAGGAATTTGATTTTTTAAAATATGCTACAGGCCGTTAAAAATTCAGACAATTTCACCAGAGATAAAGAATGATTTTTATGAATTTTGAGAGTTGGAATCGGGTTATTTTGATAAATAACCAATTTGATAAAAATCTCACAATCTGGAATATCTCATAATTCATAACTTATTTTTGGAAAGTGGAATTAACAAAATTCCAATGCCATTAGTCTGTAAAATTCATCCTCTATCTTGAATTAACATTTCATCACATTTTGATTTGATTTCGGCATTTTCCAAAGGAGAGTGAAAATTGCAAGAATGTTTGAATTTCTCTTTTGAATTTTTGGCTAAGGTTCCAAATAAAATAATTTTTGGTTTATGACTGATGTAATCATGCTAACCACGTGACAACTTTATTTTAATTTTGGAAACCTTTTTATTTCTATTTCGAGGCTATTTCATTTGTTAATTATTAGAGAAATTAGCTTATAATATGAATTAAAAGCTAAATTTCCAGAATAAATATTATTAGAAAATCATGAAATACCTTTCATAATGACTATGATATTTGGGAGTGTTTGAACAAGTCACATGAAATAGAAAATCCCAAAAATGTCCTTGGAAAATCCCGTATTGGTGCATTTTGACCATTTTGCCCTTTGTAATACGTATGCCTTAGAGACTACTCCGAGGGGGTTGAAATTTTGGGTATAACACATATCATCCTCAGTCGGATGGTCAGACGGAGAGGACTAATCAGGTCCTGGAGGACATGCTTCGCGCATGTGTATTGGATTTTGGAGGGAGCTGGTGTAACACCCTTAATCCTAGACCTGCAACGACGTCGCAATTCGTAGCATATTAAATAATAATTCGCAGCGGAAAATAAAACTAACTACCTTGGTGTTACACGCCGTTACTCACCCTTGTGAGTAACAAGGCATCCATCCAACAACCTTAACCTCCTCACGCTGTGATGAACAGATCTGAGCATTCTAATTATTACAAACCAAAACCAACTAATGAGCAACTAACTGAAATACACAATCAAACCTCTTTATTACAATAAAAAATGAAACCAAAGGTGTTTTGTAAAACACACTGCTCCCCTACCCCCGTGTCCCGCACTCCGGCTTGAGTCTCCTTCAATAACCTGGAATGTTTGGCCCAATAAAGGGGCTCACAATCGAAATGCTGGTATGCTAAATTGTAGTCTTAAATCAATTTGGATTCCTTAAGTCATTTTAGCCGTCTTGATATTAGTTCTTACATAAAATACCTTTACAATGATAATAGTAATACTGTAAAATTAACAATCACATAACAGTTCACCGTGTAAAATCAGTGATACAATAGTACACAATTCCAATAACCACACAATAATAATCCATAGAAATAACCAACATTCACACATTATTAATCCCTAACAAAAGCCAATAATCACATATTAATAATCCATAACGATCACCAAACAAGACACGCGTATTAAACTGTACTTGTTAGTTAGTGAAATACCCCAAACCTTGATATGTTGTTAAACATTTAAACTATGGTATGTAAAGGCTAAAAAGTGCCTTAGAAACATCAGTGAACAATTTAAACCACAGTAAATGCAATAAAGCACTAAGATACAGTTTGAGCAAAAACATGCTCTAAGCTATGAGTGAACTTGGTTAGGACCCAAAGAGCCTACCAAGACTTAATAACATTTAATTATGATTTTATAAGGCTAATTAAGTCCTTAGGAAACCTTGGTAGACAATGAAACCAAACAAAACACAAATAAATACCTTAAAGTCAATAAGAGCAAAAATGTGCTCTAAGCTTGGGATCAATTTGTAAAAGACCTAATGGTCATACCTATACCTTATAAATATGTTAATGAACATATTAAATCAATTACCAAAGAAAACCAAGCTTGAAAACAAGTTAAAACACAAAATGTGCTTTAAGGAGTCTTAAAGCACGTTTTTGAAAAATTGTCTTGTAAATGAGTTTTGAATGGCTAAATGTCCATCATTACTCTTTAATTAACATGTGTACTATATAGTATCACATTTGGGTGGCTATATCAATGGGAAATCAAAAATTTCACTTCTATGTGCCTTGTTTTGTGAATAGTGATTTTTATAAGCTAGTTTGTAACATATTTATCATAAGTAATTAAATTGACAAATAAAGACTAAAACACCCTCATTATAATAAAGGGGGCCGGTTTCTTAAGTGTGGTGACTCACCACTCACTTGTTAACTTGTTAAAGAAATAAAGATGACTAATATAGTTACTATTTGCTTTATAAACACAAATATCTTCTAAAAAGCAAACTTATCTCATTTCTCTCATTCCTTCTCCATTTCACACGGTTCCAACTTCTTCCTCCCTTCTTGCTGTTCTCTCACGGTAATACAGCACCACCACCATGGAAGTCCACCTTTGATCTCTTGTAAAATCTAGCTCACTTATCCAAATCAAAAACAAACACCACCATTCTCTTCCTCTCATCAAGCTCTTCATTTCTATCTTCTCAAAACTTCAAAAGCCCCATTTCGGTGCCATGGAGTTCCACCATTGAAGGAGCTTGAGCTTGTCTTTCCACATATTATTGATCTCCTTTGCTTCTAGGTAAGGAATCTCAAAGAAAAATCAAGTTTCCTCCATGTTTTGTTGTTGACCGAAAATACTCATTGATGGAGCTCTTTGTGTGACTTTGTTCTAGCTTCATTCCAATCTCTTATGGACTAGGTGGAGTCCTCTCTTCATAGATATTCAAACCCTCTTCAAAGATCAAGGTAAAACAAGTACATTAATGTTTTTGAAACAATGTAAATCTAGGGTTTACAATGAGATGAAGCTTAAAGCTTGAATACTCATTATGTTGTTTGTACAATGTATAGAACTTGACAAGGAATCAAATACCTTACCGGTTTTACAAGGAAACAAGAAAGAAGTTTGTGAGGAAAAAGAGGTAAACAAGCTATCTCAATGTAGTTTAAATGCCTTAGGAAAATGAGCTTGATTTGCTTAACAAAATACCTAAGGAGCCAATGGTGAATGACCTAGAGAAATGCTCTCAAGGAGTTTATTAAGGGCATATGTATTGTTGGGTGTATTTGCAGGTCAAAGGCATTATTTATGTGGGAAATTCAGTGTTTAAGGTTTATGCAATTTAAGGGCCTAAGAGCCATGTTATTTAAGGGCCTAAGTGCCAAGCAATTTAAGCTTATGCACTATTGTGATGTAGTGCTAAATGTGTGAAGTTGTGTATAAAATGTGTTTGATGGATTTTAGGTGTTCTTGAATGGAATAAGGTAAAAACCTAAGTGTTTGGATGTGAGTATATACAAGAGAAGCTATGGCAAAATTTGGAAAATGTGTAAGAAGTTCTAAGTGTTTTAAGTAAGTTTTGGTGAATAAGTTTAAGGGAAGTGAAGGGAAGAAAACATGTGCAAAGGTGATTTAGAGTGATACACGGATTTAGGTATTGTCTTGGAAGTATGGGAATTCAATGAGTGTTTTAGGATGTAATAAAGTCTTGGAAAAGTTTGTTTAAGGTTTAGGTAATGTTGATGAATAAGGAGGGAATGGTGTTTAGGTAAGGGTTTTGAGTAAGGAATTTTTAAGAAGTTGTGAAAAGGAGATTTAGTTAGTAAGAAAAGGAGTTGAGAGATGATGTTAAGGTGTAGAGGAAACACCTTGGTGTAGTGGTCATTATTGGTGAACTACCACTTAGAAATCTTAAGGAGAAAACATCCCAAGTGCTAGGAATTTTGTAAGAAATTAGTGAATGATAAGATGGTTTTGGTGAGTGATTTAAAGAGTTTAGCACATGGCTAAAGGTGTGTTTGATGTGCCAAATGGTGTTAGGAAACATTATGAGACTTTAGGAGAAGTTTGGTGAATTTGGTTAAGTGTTTAAAGACTTGGAAATTGAATGTTTTGCCGTGTCCGAACTTCCGTCCGGACATGGAAGTTCGGACAGGCTCTGTTGGGTAAAGGATTTTCCCACCCTCGAACTGTGTCCGAACTTGGGAAGTCCGGACACAAGTTCGGACGTGACTGTTTCTATCTGGGATTTACTCTCGAACTGTGTCCGAACTTGGGAAGTCCGGACACAAGTTCGGACGTGTGTATGGTTTTCAGTATTAGGTCGCGGCTTGCGTCCGAACTTGGAGGTTCGGACACAAGTTCGGACAAGGCGCTGTATGGACCAAAAACATTGTTCAAGGTATGGAAATGATGTGTAATGATGGGGATTGATGGTTAATGATGTTATGAGGTTGTTAAGGACATGTTAGGTGAGTTTTAATGACAATTAAGTGGGTGAAAAGTTGTAATAAAATGTGAAAGTAAAACAAGTTAAAATGTAAAGTTATTTAACCAAGTTAACGGGGAAAAGTTATAAGCATTAGACTTTAAACAAACATGTTACCCCAATGTTAATAAAAACACATGTGATGTTAACAGTTGTTCGAGAATTGCTCGAGGAACATAAGTGGACGTGGTAAAGTGGACTCCGGTGACAGGTATGGTTTTCTTGCAACCTGTGTCCTACCGGATTACACCGGCTTGTATGCCAATGTGTTTTTCTGTATGTTTGCCACGTTGTAAGATAAAACATGTAATGAGTTTATAGTAATTCATATATGTGGCGAGTTTAGTTCCGATACCATCTAACCTCGAAAGTGTTAAACCTTAGCTAACTGAGTCTAGGATCACAGGAGAGTTTGGTATTCGGATTAAACGACCCGAACCGTGGGGCGTTCTAACCACGGCTATGCGTGAGTTAAACGTGTGGTATGTGTATGTGAATGTAGGGATCTCCCTTGTGTGTTTAACCCAAGAGTAATACTGTATGGTGTGTAAGTACGATAGACTCCGTAGGGGGGTTCTAACGAAAAATTAAAAGTAAGTATGTACTAACAGTAGTGAGGAATCCGGTTTGGCCGGTCGCGCGTTGTTAGGGAGTGGGTATCCTTTTTAGCTTTACCCTTCTCTCTGTTATGGTTGTTTCCCTCACGGGTTATGATCTCCCATTAGCTTATTCCAAAGCTTAGCTATTCTGACTTATGATCGGTTTAGGGGGAACATGTGTTTGTGTGGTGTGTTCGGGCCTCCAAACCCGAACCGCCTTAACTTAAGTTACTCGTCCAACTATTAGGACGGTAATGAGTGTTGTTGTTATTGTATAACGAGCTTATCATGAGACTGGCAACATTCTCTAGGCTCACCAGTGTATAAGCAATGTTTGGGTCGGTTCCTAAGAGAACCATTCCCGTTATGTTATGTATTTTTGTTGTGATGCAATATCTATTGCGGTGTTATGTTGTGCACGTTGAAACGTGCAAAGTGTTGTTGTGTGATGTTATGTAGTGTATGTTATATGTTGTAAAATGTGGAGTATGTGGATCATGGATATGATTCCCAGTTTGAGAAAGGAGGCGTTTAAGGATAACCCGAATTAAGGGTAAGTGTCGTCTATTAAGGAAGTAGCTCCATTAGAGGAGGAACACTCTAGGGATAATGAATACCATGAGTGACTTATTAAGTAAGGATATATTATCCGTTTGTTGAGCCCGTTGAGGCGAAATGTTATGTGTTGTGTGTTTACTGTTACACGCATGATTTAAATATAATCAACCGCATGCCAAGACGACAATTAGTTGTGCGTGGCCCGGTAGCATGTGGGCTGCGGGATTACCATACCAGCAAAGGTGCTGAGCCCCTTGGGGGCCACCCTTTCTCTTCTTTTCCTATTTCAGGTACAGAGAGCTGGAAGCCGTTCGAGAGTAGGACGGGGTAGTCATTGTACAAGGGTATTCATTTAAGTGCATGTATACAGTAGGTGTAGTAAGACCGAAATTGTTGTCGGCATCAGTTTATAAATACTCGGTATAGTTGAAAGATGTATGTTGTTGTTGTTGTTAATGGAAAGGGATAATAATGTGTAGTTGCTCGGGAATTTAGCCCATCAGACCGGTACAATGTATATGGATTAGCCTTGTTAGCCACGTGGGTGGCTAACGGCGTGTAACACCAACGAGTTAAGTAATGTGTTGAAGGTTGTTTTCCGCTGCAGTTTGTTGTTAAGTGTGTAGTTTGTTGGATGGGGTGTTACAAAAAGTGGTATCAGAGCGAAGTATCGCTCTGATGACTGAATTACCGAGCTTAGGAAGTACCGAGTTAGGATTTAAGTACCTTGGGTTAAGGGTTGAGTGATAGCGTGAGAGATACGCTAGATAGGAATTTCCAGTGTGTACTGGAAACCTACATATCCATCCCACCCTCACAATCCCTGTTTTATAACTTGGGCAAGAATGCCAGAGAGATGGAAGTCCACTCTTACTCGGGAATACCCGATCTGGCTGTTATTAAATACCTTTAGGGTACGGAGAACCTGTCATACGGTAGATCCCGAAAACTGGAATCCCGGAGACGGTCTCCATCTGAACAATGTTAACCGCATTTAATAGCGAAGAATGAAGGATTTTGTGTATAAGAGAATAGAATTTCCGGCAACCTGGGTCGACATGCCGAGCAGTCGAGGATGACCAGCTTGCAACGCACCGACCGTGCAACAGGCAAGAAGTGGATTAATACAACCCGAGACGAGAGTCTACGGGACCACAATTGATAAATAATACACCAACGGTGTACCAACCGGCAAGGGAACTACAACGTAGTGCCCAAATACGTGGAACGGGCTACAAGAAATACAATACTAAGAAAAGGGGTCTTCCAGAATGGGAAACACCCTAGTTAGTGATTATCATGTAAAGTGGGAAGTCATCCGGAGGAATTATTATCAAGACTGTAAGATCAAGTGAGGGCCAACAAGGCCACTGATGACAGTGCGGGTAAGAACAATACCACAACCAGTATGTGTGCTTAACCGATAGCCAGTTAGCATGACGCACTTGCTATAGCAAGTGCTGCAATAACAAGGCTGTTCGGGAAATTTATAACCACTACAAGTACTTAGTAGTACTAGAAAGTTAAATGAGATCATTACCATGGAAGGGCTAGATAGCCTAACCTCTGTAATTGTAAGTACACCAGTCAGCAAGAAGCTAGACTTGGTTAAGGCAAGAAGATGTTGTGGAACCATGCGAATTTTTCTTCCAACCCAGATTTATTCAAACCCTTTTCCTTCAAACCAGATTTTCTTTCAAACCAACACTTCTTTCTAACCTTCTTTTAAACCAAACCAGTAAAACCAAGGATAGTTGACAAGGATGCAACAATGGATAAACTTTCCCTCGATTAAGTTCGGGAAGCATGGAATGAATATTGTCACGGGACAGTATAAGGGAGTTGACAACAGAATACTTCACCTAGGCGTGTGACGGACACTACGAGTGTACTAATGAATTGTGGGACGACCGCACTCCGATAGGAGCTTGTGGGCCTGACAGACCTACTTATGGGTTAGTTGGGTAAGTAGTAATGTATCAGTAGGGTACCCCACATATGTATACAAGTAGAGTCCAGAACACGGGAAGTAGTCGACTCCGTACTACGGTCAGCAGTGTAAGTCAATCAAGAACTAAGGATTACAAAGAATAGTTTGAAGTTAAGGAACTCAGTTAAGTTAACGAGATTAAAAGGATTAGTGAATTCCTTTCAAGGGAATGTTTAGGAGTTAGGAAGTGCGAAGTGCACAAACTGTTAAGTAAAGACATAGCATATGTCTTAAGAATCCTCGGGGATAAACATGATAGCTGGAAGCAAGGCAAGGCAGATGCCTAATGTACACATTAATGTGCAATGAACGGGATGAAACTCCCAGAATGAGTACCTACACTACCAAGAAATGTTGATCTTCACAGAAGGAGATACTAAGCCAGTTAAGAACGCAAAAAGGCGTGGCTAACGGAATGTACCAATAAGTGTGAGCCAAATGTAACGGCATAACATAGCAACACCCAGGAGCAATCCTTGAAGGGTGTTCGCATCAACAATTGTTGAATGAAATGCATGACAGAAACACAACGGTTGAAACTAACACCCAGTTTAGACATAAGTTGTCAGGAGACGGACTAGCAATCCTGAGGGGCATCCCATGAAAGGAAACGGAACGTAACGACCTTGTCATGGAGCTCAATATGATATCCAAACCATGTAATGTTGTACAGAGAAGTACATGTGTGTGGAGAGCCTACAATGAGTGCAGCTCAAGGCAAATGAGGTTTATAGGCCACAAATAAAATGTGTTATGAAAATTAGATTGATTGCAAAGTATATGTTATATAAGTGAATAGCGGAGAACGAACCACTGCATTAAGAGTGGGGATACCTCTCGATACTGTGAAACCGCGGGAGCGGTAGTTACGTGAATCAAGTTCAAGAAATATGTTAAGGATGGACGACGTTATTATTGGAAGAGAGCAGTTAGCTTAGTAGTATGTGTATAAAGTGAAACACCGAGCTAAACAACGCCGGTTTGTGACTCAAGTGATCAACGATCAAAGAGTATTCAGTAGTCATCCAAAAGAATGACAAACCATAATACGAGTGATGTAAGTATATGCGTGGAAGTTAATGTGACAATAAATACGATGTAAGTTAGTGTTATACAATAAGCACGGTGCGCAGTAAGCGACCATTGAATAAGTATTGTTAAACGATAATGTAGCAGATAAGACCAGTTATGAGTTAAACTCAGTGGAGATGCAAGATAAGCGATATTAAACAGACTGGGCAATAAGCCAATGGTAGGTACTGTGTGATGAGGAACTCAGTGTGAATTCCATGGCGAATCGCATAAGGGATTTACTGTGAAGAGTTTACGCCTCTGCACTCTGTATGACTGAGTGTTTTGGTATTGCACTTGCGCAGTAATGATCGACTGGGATAGCCAGGAATTGGAAACATGTTAATGGTGGAGGAATAATGTTGTAATGACCGATGCATAGGAAATGCAAGGCCGCACCAATAAAGAGTACTTGTGCAAAACCAAATTTGGAGACATGATTAACAGTAAGTGACTACAGTAGCACTAACTGCCAAATAGCGGTATGGAATATACCACAAATGTTGTAAATAGCTGAGAGAGCACTACATACTAGGTAGTAGCTCAATCTCAACCGACAATAAGTCGGAAGGAAACAAGTCAATCATTGTGAAATACATAGCTGTATACACAGTAAGTTGTTATGGAAGTGGATAGAAAGTTTATAACTCACCGAATTCGCTAACGGTAAGAGATACCACGCGTCGGTTGAGAAACCATTGTTACCAAGATGAGGGTCACAATTGGGGATGTACAATACAGTAAGAATAACAAATGGAGCAACTAAGCTCTACAGTTATTAGAGTTTCGCAGCAGAAACTAGTGAGCCAGTGATTCAAGTGTTGAATGTACATGGTGAACATGAGCGAATGGCTAATTATTAACGCCTAGAAGCCTAACAGGCCAGAATCGAAACCAACTAAGAGTTTAAACAAACTCCAATGAGAATTCTTGGTTTAGGAACTAAACCGCCAATATGGTTAAGATCCTCTAATCAGAATCCATTGTGTAATAGACCGCGTGGAAGTTAAAACACTTCACGACGGCAGAACATTATAAGCCAATGTTTAGTGATTGATTACGTGGGCGTAATCCCTTTTAAGGGGGGTAGAGCGCAAAACCACTTAGTGTGTATTACCGTACAAGTGTACGTGACCTATGTTGTGCATAGCACAAAATTATATTATTGTTTTGATGATTGGTGTGTGTGTTACGTAAACATACGCATTCATTCATGGTTGAATTGTGGTAATTGCGCACAGAGGATGCGAATACCATTGTGATAAGTGTGTGTATTTGTTAACAAGTGTTTGTGATAGTACAGAGGTGGGAGTAGAGAAACTCCCGGGGAACAAAACCCCGACAGTGTATAAATGTGAACGATGTGTCGTATTTTGATAAAATATATGTGTATATATACTATATAGTGATTCATAAAAAGGGTATGAGACCAATATAAAACCTAATGAGAATAAGATTCCATAGGCAACAGGACTAAAGTGTATGGAAATAACTGATAGACGAAGTTCTATCCTTGGAGATGTTATGATCATGATTAGAATGATTTAAAATAGAAAATTGGAAATGAGTGATTTATTTGATGCTTGAAAATGAAGTGGGAAGTGGAACTTGATTTGCATGTGATCAAGGGAAGCCGAACACAAATTGGAGTGGAAGGATAGTTCTACACTGATGCTGATCACATCAGGGTTGGATGATTCTTGAAGCTCCCTATAAGTGGTCACAAATAACCACGCTAATAAAAGAAGCAAAGAGCTTAAGTTGGACTTGGAGTTGTGTGTGTTTTCAAAAGGATTTTCAATTGGTATTTATAAAACGTTGATAGATACTTTACATAATTAAAGTTCTCTTACTTAACCTCACAAGGAAATTTTAAACTTAAGTGATTGTTTTGATCTCCCAAGGACACGGGGACGGAAGGTGTCCATCGCGACCGGGTTCTGCGGGATCACAGTGTATACCAAAGATATTCTTGATTGCAATACATGCTATGACATGTTGTTTGGTATGTGTGATAAAGGTTATTTTGACTTTGATCTCCTAAAGTGTATGCTATCAAGACCTATGAGTCTAAATGTGTTGTGTTGCATAGACCTATGTGTCTAAAGACTGTTATGTTATCGGGACCTATGTGTCTAATGTTGTTATGTTACCCAAGACCAGTGAGTCAAAGGGGTTGTTATGTATGTGTAAGTGTTGTTAAGATACCCGGACCATTGAGTCCGAGGCTATCATGTGAATATGTTATGTGTGGATGTGAATGTGTTGCCCGGACCATTAAGTCCGAGGTTGTGATGTAAAGTGTGTTTGGTTATGGAAGTTTATTTCCAAGTGACTACTGTGTTCTAATCTAATGATGTGTGAAAAGTGTGAACTTCGAGGACGAAGTTCTTTTAAGGGGGGTAGATTGAAATACCCCAAACCTTGATATGTTGTTAAACATTTAAACTATGGTATGTAAAGGCTAAAAAGTGCCTTAGAAACATCAGTGAACAATTTAAACCACAGTAAATGCAATAAAGCACTAAGATACAGTTTGAGCAAAAACATGCTCTAAGCTATGAGTGAACTTGGTTAGGACCCAAAGAGCCTACCAAGACTTAATAACATTTAATTATGATTTTATAAGGCTAATTAAGTCCTTAGGAAACCTTGGTAGACAATGAAACCAAACAAAACACAAATAAATACCTTAAAGTCAATAAGAGCAAAAATGTGCTCTAAGCTTGGGATCAATTTGTAAAAGACCTAATGGTCATACCTATACCTTATAAATATGTTAATGAACATATTAAATCAATTACCAAAGAAAACCAAGCTTGAAAACAAGTTAAAACACAAAATGTGCTTTAAGGAGTCTTAAAGCACGTTTTTGAAAAATTGTCTTGTAAATGAGTTTTGAATGGCTAAATGTCCATCATTACTCTTTAACTAACATGTGTACTATATAGTATCACATTTGGGTGGCTATATCAATGGGAAATCAAAAATTTCACTTCTATGTGCCTTGTTTTGTGAATAGTGATTTTTATAAGCTAGTTTGTAACATATGTTATCATAAGTAATTAAATTGACAAATAAAGACTAAAACACCCTCATTATAATAAAGGGGGCCGGTTTCTTAAGTGTGGTGACTCACCACTCACTTGTTAACTTGTTAAAGAAATAAAGATGACTAATATAGTTACTATTTGCTTTATAAACACAAATATCTTCTAAAAAGCAAACTTATCTCATTTCTCTCATTCCTTCTCCATTTCACACGGTTCCAACTTCTTCTTCCTCCCTTCTTGCTGTTCTCTCACGGTAATACAGCACCACCACCATGGAAGTCCACCTTTGATCTCTTGTAAAATCTAGCTCACTTATCCAAATCAAAAACAAACACCACCATTCTCTTCCTCTCATCAAGCTCTTCATTTCTATCTTCTCAAAACTTCAAAAGCCCCATTTCGGTGCCATGGAGTTCCACCATTGAAGGAGCTTGAGCTTGTCTTTCCACATATTATTGATCTCCTTTGCTTCTAGGTAAGGAATCTCAAAGAAAAATCAAGTTTCCTCCATGTTTTGTTGTTGACCGAAAATACTCATTGATGGAGCTCTTTGTGTGACTTTGTTCTAGCTTCATTCCAATCTCTTATGGACTAGGTGGAGTCCTCTCTTCATAGATATTCAAACCCTCTTCAAAGATCAAGGTAAAACAAGTACATTAATGTTTTTGAAACAATGTAAATCTAGGGTTTACAATGAGATGAAGCTTAAAGCTTGAATACTCATTATGTTGTTTGTACAATGTATAGAACTTGACAAGGAATCAAATACCTTACCGGTTTTACAAGGAAACAAGAAAGAAGTTTGTGAGGAAAAAGAGGGTAAACAAGCTATCTCAATGTTTTAAATGGCCTTAGGAAAATGAGCTTGATTTGCTAACAAAATACCTAAGGAGCCAATGGTGAAGGACCTAGAGAAATGCTCTCAAGGAGTTTATTAAGGGCATATGTATTGTTGGGTGTATTTGCAGGTCAAAGGCATTATTTATGTGGGAAATTCAGTGTTTAAGGTTTATGCAATTTAAGGGCCTAAGAGCCATGTTATTTAAGGGCCTAAGTGCCAAGCAATTTAAGCTTATGCACTATATTGTGTGTAGTGCTAAATGTGTGTGAAGTTGGTATAAATGTTTGATGGATTTTAGGTGTTCTTGAATGGAATAAGGTAAAAACCTAAGTGTTGGATGTGAGTATATACAAGAGAAGCTATGGCAAAATTTGGAAAATGTTGTAAGAAGTTCTAAGTGTTTTAAGTAAGTTTTGGTGAATAACGTTTTACTAGGGAAGAAGAAAAAACATGGCAAAGGTGATCTAGAGTGATACACGGATTTAGGTATTGTCTTGGAAGTTCTGGGAATTCATGAGTGTTTTAGGATGTAATAAAGTCTTGGAAAAGTTTGTTTAAGGTTTAGGTAATGTTGATGAATAAGGAGGGAATGGTGTTTAGGTAATGGTTTTGAGTAAGGAATTTTAAGAAGTTGTGAAAAGGAGATTTATGTAGTAGAAAGGAGTTGAGAGATGAGGTTAAGGTGTAGAGGAAACACCTTGGTGTAGTGGTCATTATGGTGAACTACCACTTAGAAATCTTAAGGAGAAAACATCCCAAGTGCTAGGAATTTTGTAAGAAATTAGTGAATGATAAGATGGTTTTGGTGAGTGATTTAAAGAGTTTAGCACATGGCTAAAGGTGTGTTTGATGTGCCAAATGGTGTTAGGAAACATTGAGACTTAGGAGAAGTTGGTGAATTTGGTTAAGTGTTTAAGACTGGAAATTGAATGTTTTGCCGTGTCCGAACTTCGTCCGGACATGGAAGTTCGGACAGCTCTGTTGGGTAAAGGATTTTCCCACCTCGAACTGTGTCCGAACTTGGGAAGTCCGGACACAAGTTCGGACGTGACTGTTTCTATCTGGGATTTACTCTCGAACTGTGTCCGAACTTGGGAAGTCCGGACACAAGTTCGGACGTGTGTATGGTTTTCAGTATTAGGTCGCGGCTTGCGTCCGAACTTGGAGGTTCGGACAAGTTCGGACAAGGCGCTGTATGGACCAAAAACATTGTTCAAGGTATGGAAATGATGTGTAATGATGGGGATGATGGTTAATGATGTTATGAGGTTGTTAAGGACATGTTAGGTGAGTTTTAATGACAATTAAGTGGGTGGTGAAAAAGTTGTAATAAAATGTGAAAGTAAAACAAGTTAAAATGTAAAGTTATTTAACCAGTTAACGGGGAAAAGTTTATAAGCATTAGACTTTAAACAAACATGTTACCCCAATGTTAATAAAAACACATGTGATGTTAACAGTTGTTCGAGAATTGCTCTAGGAACATAAGTGGACGTGGTAAGTGGACTCCGGTGACAGGTATGTTTTCTTGCAACCTGTGTCCTACGGATTACACCGCTTGTATGCCAATGGTTTTTCTGTATGTTTGCCACGTTGTAAGATAAAACATGTAATGGTTATATTATAATTCATATATGTGGCGAGTTTAGTTCCGATACCATCTAACCTCGAAAGTGTTAAACCTTAGCTAACTGAGTCTAGGATCACAGGAGAGTTTGGTATTCGGATTAAACGACCCGAACCGTGGGGCGTTCTAACCACGGCTATGCGTGAGTTAAACGTGTGGTATGTGTAGTGAATGTAGGGATCTCCCTTGTGTGTTTAACCCAAGAGTAATACTGTATGGTGTGTAAGTACGATAGACTCCGTAGGGGGGTTCTAACGAAAATTAAAAGTAAGTATGTACTAACAGTAGTGAGGAATCCGGTTTGGCCGGTCGCGCGTTGTTAGGGAGTGGGTATCCTTTAGCTTTACCTTCTCTGTTATGGTTGTTTCCCTCAGGGTATGATCTCCCATTAGCTTATTCCAAAGCTTAGCTATTCTGACTTATGATCGGTTTAGGGGGAACATGTGTTTGTGTGGTGTGTTCGGCCTCCAAACCCGAACCGCCTTAACTTAAGTTACTCGTCCAACTATTAGGACGGTAATGAGTGTTGTGTTATTGTATAATGAGCTTATCATGAGACTGGCAACATTCTCTAGGCTCACCAGTGTATAAGCAATGTTTGGGTCGGTTCCTAAGAACCATTCCCGTTATGTTATGTATTTTGTTGTGATGCAATCTCTATGCGGTGTTATGTTGTGCACGTTGAAACGTGCAAAGTGTTGTTGTGTGATGTTATGTAGTGTATGTTATATGTTGTAAAATGTGGAGTATGTGGATCATGGATATGATCCCAGTTTGAGAAAGGAGGCGTTTAAGGATAACCCGAATTAAGGGTAAGTGTCGTCTATTAAGGAAGTAGCTCCATTAGAGGAGGAACACTTAGGGATAATGAATACCATGAGTGACTTATAAGTAAGGATATATTATCCGTTTGTTGAGCCCGTGAGGCGAAATGTTATGTGTTGTGTGTTTACTGTTACACGCATGATTTAAATATAATCAACCGCATGCCAAGACGACAATTAGTTGTGCGTGGCCCGGTAGCATGGGGCTGCGGGATTACCATACCAGCAAAGGTGCTGAGCCCCTTGGGGCCACCCTTCTCTCTTTCTATTTCAGGTACAGAGAGCTGGAAGCCATTCGAGAGTAGGACGGGGGTAGTCATTGTACAAGGGTATTCATTTAAGTGCATGTATACAGTAGGTGTAGTAAGACCGAAATTGTTGTCGGCATCAGTTTATAAATACTCGGTATAGTGAAAGATGTATGTTGTTGTTGTTGTTAATGGAAAGGGATAATAATGTGTAGTTGCTCGGGAATTTAGCCCATCAGACGGTACAATGTATATGATTAGCCTTGTTAGCCACGTGGGTGGCTAACGGCGTGTAACACCAACGAGTAAGTAATGTGTTGAAGGTTGTTTTCCGCTGCAGTTTGTTGTTAAGTGTGTAGTTTGTTGGATGGGGTGTTACAGTTAGCCACCTGACCCTTATCCTTTAGACCAATCATTTAACCTTTTCCAATTATTTCCCCCTCAAGTGTCATGTTAAGACAAACCTTATCAACTTATTAATGGACGAATGTCCCCTTGTGTTCCATTGGAACTGTTACCAGACGACCCTAGGCCAGGTTAATTGACCGATTCGGTCGACCTGTGCACCAACGGCAGTGCCCTCCGCCATCCCCGAATGTGGCTGATGGATTTCCTTGAGTGACTCTCCATTGAAGTCTCTCATAGTGATCACAATGCGCAACCAGTAAGTCGAAACGATCTGGATTCCTCTCTTTATAAGTTAGCCCTTTTGTCAGTGACATAATAACCAACCCTTGAGCAAAAACTATAATAATTGACCATCAGTTAGGTTCAATAATACCTTTAGGTCAGTCAGTTTGTTCCAGTTTAGATGTATAAACTTCCAGTCATAAGACGTTCGCGTATAAATAAAACGCAACAAAGTTGAGCAATACAGTCTACAATATCATCCACATAAATCACAGATATCGTCTTAAACAATTAACACAATGTTTGGACCTTAGGACAATCCTTAGGACATTCAGACCACACAGTTAACATACCGTTCACCAAGTAACTGCTAGCTTGACAAATTTTGTTCAGTAGTTCCTTCCGTACGCGTTATATAAACATGTAATACCGGGTAGTATTAATATAACTATTCATTAAATATTACAGTACTGTCACTGTAGAGTTTATTTACGTAGTATACTAACTCCGTATGTTCTTTAGTTGCCCTGTTATTTAACAACGGTTCTAGGTAGTTAACAGTTCGTTATTTTATGTGATATCCACATGTGATAATGAGTTTTCACCTTGTAGTATATTTCTACTTCCTTAATTATATACTCATAATTGTTTCCACTTATTTTTTATATTATATCCCTTGGTCATTTTTATTATAACCAAAATTATTTTATAAACTTTATATTATACTCCTTAATATACCATAATACATTATATTACCTAGTTTTACTCCCTTTCCTTAGTAAATCACAAAACCAACCTTATTATTTCGGTATTCATATTTTATACCCAATAACGTAATAAATTATTAATAATGCATATAGTTTTCGTGAGTAATCATAATTTGAACCCATTAACTTTACAACTTATAAAATAACCATATACTTTTATAATTGTTAAATACCCACATTAATTTTCGGAAATTGTAAGACAATTATATTAACTTCTATAAATTGCCAAATAACCTTATAACTTTAACTCACTAATTATCCACATTAAACTTTTAATACCCCAAATGCCACCTTAATTTTCAGAAATTAATTTAAACCTACCAACTTATAAATTACCAATTAAGTCCATAACCTTTCGGTTTCAACATATAGCTTTATATTTACACTTTTAACCCCAAAATTTATTAAGTTACATATTAACTTATAAAACTATAGTTTTAATATTTATTTTTCTTAAATACCGAAAAGACCCTTCTACTTTTTGCAATTATGTATTGCCCCCCAAATTAAATTCGGTTTTGTAACACCCTACTACGCACAATACATTACTTGGAATCGCAGCGGAAAATAAACGACTTAAACAGTAACTAAACGATTGGTGCTACAACGTCGTCAACCACCCACGTTAACAAGGCTGAATAAATACAAGGTGTACCGGTCTGATGATCAGACTCCCGAGATAGAACTAATAACCATATTATATACATCAACAAAATACCGAGTGTTACATTAATCCTTCACTGTATACCTTCACTGTAACCGTCATAATCAAGCATATAATACGCCAAGGGAGCACAGGCGCATCCGGGCAAACATCCAAAAGTACTCCAAAAGTAAACTAGCCCTAGGATCTAGAGCCACTCTGCTTCTTCGATCCTCATCCTGCAGTATAAGAATATGGATCCCCGAGGGGTCAGCAACCCTTGGCTGGCATGGTTAACGCGCAGCCCATCGACTACCGGAATGCGCGCAAACTATTTGTCATGATGACATGGTATTTATTTTAAAACACACAACACATACAATATAACATAACATGGGTATTGTACACATCATAACACACATCACAAACATACAATCCCTTTTAGGAAGAGAACCACCAGTTTAGTCCCCATTGAGAGCTTAGAGAATGTTGCATGCTCATACTTAGCTCGTTACATAACTCGTTACCGTCCGGTTAGATTGAACGGTTAAACTTAACACAAGGTGCCTCGGATATGTGATCCAAAGCACACCGAATAACACATAGTATGCCCCTGTGGCCCGACGTGAGTCAGTAAAATAGCCTTGGTTAAGCTAAAGGGAAGGTTAGAAACCAAATTGGAACTTAACCATAACATACAGAGAGAATCGAACCGGTTATGACATCGACTCCCATACTCACACGCGTGGCCGGAACAGACCGGACTCCTCACTTCCCCCGTTAGCCCTTGTTAATAGTTCATCATTGAAATCAAAAACAATCCACAATAATAGGTCAAGTCTTGTTAGACATACACATGGGCAGAGAGAGTCATACTTAACAACATAGTAATATTTAAACAACTGTAAACTCTTTACATGATGTAATCTTACAAGGTATAAACAACACAGAAAAACAAACAAACACAAGCCGGTTGTAAAACCGGAGGCAACAGACTGCAAGAAAACCATACCTTGGTCCTTGCCTCGACTGATTTCACCTTGAGAGAATCCTAAAACACATTAGTAACGTCGGTTAATTATTATTTAACTTCAAACTTACTAAGTATTTAACATGATTGTATGACATGTTTCAATGTCTATCTTACCCTAGGTTACCTTCATTATACACCCTAGGGTTAACTACATAGGTCACATTCTTTTATGTTTTTTTTTTTTTTACAATTTTAGGTCCGACCGGACTTGCCGACCGGACTGTCCATGTCCGGTCGATTCAGAGAGTTTTTCCCTTCGGAAATTTAGCCCGACCGGACGTGTCAAGTCCGGTCCTATGTCCGGTCGTTCCAGTAACTCATCCGTCAGAAATTACAAGCCCCCAGACCGACCTTGAAGTCCGGTCCCAAGGTCGGTCCATTCCAGAAGCCAATTTTTGTTTGGGTAAACAGGTCCCGACCGAGCTTGCAATGTGGTCGCAAGTTCGGTCGGCCCTAAATCTTTGTTTTCCTTTACATTCAACTCCAAACTTCATCCCATAAACCTAGTACTCCCTAACCTCATTTGGGCACTTAAAACACAACTTAAGACACCCTTAAACACTCATAAAATCATTTTCTAATTCCTAAGCCTTTACTTATTCCTTCACAAAATTCCTAACACTTACAATGTTTTCTCCTAGTTTTTCAAGTGGGTGTTTCATACCTAAGATAACTTACTATCCCAAAGTCTTCTCCTTATTTAACATCATCCCAAGCATCATATCTCACAACTAAATCCTTATATCCATCTTTAACAATTGTTTTCCCAAGTTACACTTTCTCCTTGTTACCAAAGTTTGCCTATATTTACCTAAGTCCCTAAGTGGCTTTGGTACTTACTAGAACCTCAAGATCATGTCTAAGTCCTTATTACACTCTAGAACACTTCTAGTTCATCAAAATTCCTTTACAAATCTTGAAACTCCTTATTCTTTCCTACATTTCTAAATCACCAACCTTATGGTAAACACTTAGAACTTCTACTTCTTATAAATTTGACATGGATTCCCTAGAACATTACTAAGCCTAAAACACTTTGTTTCTCCATTAAACACACAAAACCATCTAGAACACTTTCTTCCACAACTTCACCAAATTCACAACAATCACAATATAGTGCCAATAACTTAAATTGCA
Source organism: Limonium bicolor (assembly GCA_023374045.1). Classification (NCBI taxonomy): domain Eukaryota; kingdom Viridiplantae; phylum Streptophyta; class Magnoliopsida; order Caryophyllales; family Plumbaginaceae; genus Limonium; species Limonium bicolor. The sequence continues at coordinate 355,724,816 of CM041776.1, forward strand.
TGGCACTTAGGCCTTAAATGCATGGCTTTAGGCCCTTAAAATGCATAAATCATAAACACTGAATTTCCACAATATATTGCCTTAACCTGCAAATACTCAACATAACATATGCCTTTTACTAAGCTCTTGAGAACACTTTACTAAGTCATTCACCATTTGCTCTTTAGGTAGTTTAATAAGCTATATAGGCTCATTCTCCTAAGGCATTAAACAAAACATTAAGTTAGTAGATTTACCTCTTTTCAAAACACTTCCTTCTGTTCCTTACAAAACGTATGGTATTTTGATTCCTTGCAAGTTCTAGACAATATACAAAACATTTAATGAGTATTCAAGCTTATAGCTTCATCTCATTGTAAACCCTAATTTTGCATTGTTTCAAAAACATTAATGTAGTTGTTTTACCTTGCTCTTTGAAGGGAGTTTGAATATATAACAAGAGAGGACTCCACCTAGTCCATGAAGAGTTGAAATGAAGCTAGAACAAAGTCACACAAAGAGCTATATCAATGTGTATTTTCAGTCAAGGTAAGAACATGGAGGAAACATGATTTTTCTTTGAGATTCCTTACCTAGAAGCAAAGGAGATCAACAATATGTCAAAAGACAAGCTCAAGCTCCTTCAATGGTGGAACACCTTGGCACCGAAATGGAGCTCTAGGAGTTTTGAGAAGATAGGAATGAAGAGCTTGATGAGAGGAAGAGATTGGTGGTCTTTGTTTTTGATTTGGACAAGTGAGCAAGATTTAACAAGAGGTCAAAGTAGGAGTTCTAATGGAGATAGTGGTATTACCGAGAGAGAGCAAAGAAGAGAGGTAGAAGATGGTGTTTGCAAACCGTGGGAATGAAGGAAAGAAATGAGAATGAGATAGGATTTGCTTTTAAGAAGATATTTATGCTTATAAAGTAAAAAGTAAGTTTACTTAGTTTTCTTTACTTACTTATTTTATCAACTAAAGAGTGGTGAGTCACACACTTAGAAAACCGGCCCCCTTTATTAGTGTGAGGGTGTTTTAGTCTTTGTTTGTCAATTTAATTACTTAATTCAACATATGTTATAAACAAGCTTATAAAAAGCACTATTCACCTAAACAAGGCACTTAGAAGTGAAAATTTTGATTTCCCACTAATATAGCCACCCAAATGTGATACTATATAGTACACATATATATTTAAGAGTAATGATGGACATTTAGCCATTCAAAACTCATTTACAAGACAATTTTTCAAAAACGTGCTTTAAGACTTCTTAAAGCACATTTTGTGTTTTAACTTGTTTTCAAGCTTGGTTTTCTTTGGTAATTGGTTTAATATGTTCATTAGTATATAAATGAGGTCTTGGTAAGCTCATTAGGTCTTACTCAAGTTTATCCCAAGCTTAGAGCACATTTTAGCTCTTATTGACTTTAAAGCACATTTGTGTTTCCTTTTGTTTAAATTTGTTTACTAAGGTTTCTAAGACTCTTTTTAGTCTTATTGCACCCTACTTAGGTGTTTAAACAACATAACTAGGTTTGGGGTATTTCAATCTACCCCCCTTAAAAGAACTTTGTCCCCAAAGTTCATACTTCCACATAACTTAAACATTAGAACATGAGAACACATATCAACAACACTTCTATATCACATTAACAACATCTTTACATCATATCGGACACATGGTCCAAACAACAAAACATCACAACATCATTCAGACTCAGCGGTCTGTAACATTAACGACATGACAATACAGCACAGACAATGTATTCAAATACGTGTCATACACATAACCGAAACGGCTCTACCCCCCTTAAATAGGGGTACGCCCCGTACCCTATACATACAAATACTAAGAAGTAAACAACGACGGGTACTTCGCCTTCATCTTATCTTCCAGCTCCCAAGTGGCCTCCTCAACGTCCTGGTTAGACCAGAGAACCTTCACCAGTCTCACAGACTTATGGCGAGTGTCTCGAGTCTTAGTGTCCAGAATCCGTACCGGAGTCTCCACTGATCGCATGGTCGGCTCTAAAGTTAGCCTTTCCGGCTGAAGCACATGAGACGGATGAGACATATACTTCTTCAACTGGGACACATGAAATACATCATGTACCTTGCCCAGCTCGGCGGGTAAGTCAAGTCTATAAGCTACCGGGCCGATCCGCTCCGTCACAACATAAGGCCCCACATATTTTGGGCTCAACTTGCCTTTCTGGCCAAAACGAAACACTCCCTTCATGGGGGATACTCTCAAAAATACCTGATCGCCCACGGCGAACTCCAGGTCACGTCGGCGCACATCTGCGTACGACTTCTGTCTATCCTGAGCTGCTTTCATATTAGCCCTGATCTGGCGAACTTCTGCCTGAACTTGCTCAAGATACTCTGGTCCTATAATGACCGTCTCACTCGACTCATCCCAACATAATGGCGTGCGGCATGGTCTACCGTACAATGCCTGGAAGGGAGACATCTTGATCGACGCATGATAACTGTTGTTGTAACTAAACTCGATCAGATGTAACTTATCAATCCAGCTGGTCTGAAAGTCAAGTGCACATGCACGTAGCATATCCTCAAGTGTCTGAATAGTGCTCACTCTGACCATCGGTCTGTGGGTGAAACGCTGTACTCAATTTCAGTTCAGTACCCAATGCCTCTCGTGTAGACTTCCAATATCTGGATAGGAATCTGGTATCTCTGTCAGATACTATCGTCTTTGGTACACCATGATGTCTTACAATTTCCTGATCGAATAGTTCTGCTAATCTTGCCACTTTCCAGGTGTCCTTCATCGGAATGAATCGAGACACCTTGGTCAGTCGGTCTACCACAACCCAAATCATATTCAGACCTCCCCTTGTAGGCGGAAGCCCTACCACGAAGTCCATAGATATGTCATGGAACTTCCACTCCGGCACTGGCATTGGCTGCACCATACCACCAGGCCGTCGGTGCTCAAACTTGACCTTCTGACAAGTGAGACATCTTAACACATAGTCATTCACATCCTTTTTCATTCCAGCCCACCAGAAATATCTTTTCATACCTTTATACATCTTTGAAGCTCCGGGGTGAATCGAAGTAGTAGAACAATGGGATTCACTCAATATGTGCTCCTTCAACTCAGCGCTACCCCTGGGTATACACAACCGGCCATTAAGCCTAATCAGGTCATCATCGTGGAGTCTGAAGTCGTACTTCTGACCCTCGAATGTGCCATCAATAAGCTTCTGCCTAATCTCCACCATATACTGATCCGTCATCTGAGCACTCCGCACCTCTTCAACCAAGCCAGTATGAGAGACTAGCGAATGGAGAGAGTGTGCTCGGCGACTCAATGCGTCAGCTACCACATTTGCCTTACCCTCCTTGTACTGTAAATTGATGTCATAATCATTCAGAAATTCAACCCACCTCCTTTGCCTCATGTTCAACTCCTTCTGAGTGAACAAGTACTTTAAACTCTTGTGGTCAGAATAAATCGTCACACTTACCCCATACAAGTGATGTCGCCATATCTTCAGTGCGAAGACAATGGCCCCCAATTCTAAGTCGTGGGTAGGGTAGTTCTCCTCATGCTTCTTCAGCTGTCGGGAGGCGTAAGCTACAACCTTCCCGTGTTGCATCAACACACATCCCATACCCTTGCCTGATGCATCGCAATAGACCTCAAAACCATCTGGACCGTCTGGTAATGTCAGAACCGGTGCAGATGTCAGAGCATCCTTGAGACTCGCGAAAGGACTCTCACAGTCGACTGTCCACTCGAATGGTGCATCCTTCTTCATCAAGGAAGTCATCGGCTTCGAGACACTGGAGAAGTTCTTCACAAATCTCCTATAGTAACCTGCCAGACCGAGGAAGCTCCTGATGTCGGTAACTGTCTTCGGCCTAGGCCAGGTGCGCACTGCATCTATCTTTGCCGGATCAACAGCGATCCCGGCCTCAGAAATCACATGTCCAAGGAATGATACTTGGTTCAACCAAAATTCACACTTAGAAAATTTAGCATACAGCTGATTCTTTCTCAATGTTTGCAATACATCTCTCAGGTGGCTTTCATGCTCACCTTTCGATTTCGAATACACAAGTATGTCATCGATGAAGACTACCACTGATTTGTCCAACTGATCTTGGAACAAACGGTTCATTAAGTCCATGAACTTTGCTGGTGCATTTGACAAGCCAAACGGCATAACTGTGAACTCATAATGCCCATACCTAGTTCTGAAGGCTGTCTTTTCTATATCACTGTCACGGATGGCAATCTGGTGGTATCCGGAACGTAGGTCTATCTTGGAGAATACTGATGCTCCCCTAAGCTGATCAAATAGATCGTCGATGCGTGGTAAGGGGTAACGGTTCTTTACCGTAACAGCATTCAGTTCCCGATAATCAATACATAGGCGGAGGCTACCGTCCTTCTTCTTCACGAAGAGGACCGGCGCTCCCCATGGTGAAACACTAGGGCGGATAAAGCCCTTGTCGAGTAGGTCTCTCAGCTGCTCCTTGAGCTCTGTCATCTCTGCTGGAGCCATACGATAAGGTGCTTTCGCAATGGGTCCGGTGCCCGGAACTAGATCAATCTCAAACTCAACCTCTCGTGCTGGCGGCATGCCCGGCAGTTCCTTAGGAAATACATCAGGAAACTCCGACACTACCGGCACATCTGGGCTAAACTCAGGGTCTCTCTCTATGTCCTGAACATAGCAGAGGTATACATCACTCCCTCGTCGTAACTCGTGATACATAGCCATGGCGGTGATGATCTGTGTCGAAGGCTCCCTGGGCCTCTGGCGGTAAGATATGGTAACCCCAGATGGACTCCGAAGCAAGAAGCAGTCGATGCTCGGCACACAGGATTCTGCCCTTGTGCCGCTCCAACCAGTTCATCCCGACAATCACATCAAAGCCTAATCCGTCGAACTCTATTGTAACACCCCTACTACGCGCCTAACAAAAATACAGTCGCAGCGGAAATGACCGACTAAACAACAACTAATAAATGGTGTTACAACGCCGTTAACCACCCACGTGGTTAACTAGGCAGAATAAATAACAACGTATGGTCTGATGATCAGACGAGCAATAGGACCCAACATCCAACATAACCATAACCATTAAAACCGAGTATTTAATTACATACCGTCCACACAAACATCCTCCACCGTCAAACTAACAGTACCAAAATATAACGCCACGGGAGCACAGGCGCATCCCGGGCCAACATCCAAAATAAACAAAAGTATCATGGTCTAAAACCTACAACCATTCGCCTCTTGAGTATCATCCGGCAATGAAAAAGAAAATGGAGCCCCCGAGGGGGTCAGCACCTTTGCTGGTATGGCTAACGCGCAGCCCATCGGCTACCGGGATACGCGCAAACCACTTGTCATGATAACATGGAGTTCTTTTAAAAAACCAACATCATATACATGTATTTATTCACCATAACATAGCACATTATAATCCATAACACCACAAGGTCGGTTCTCACAAGGAACATCCATCATGGTTAGAATACCAAGTGACCTAGGGATTTTCTTAACCCCATGTTAAGCTCGTTAATACTCGTTACCATCCCGTTATTTGAATGGTTAACTTAATCCCAAGGTGTGTCGGATATAGTGATCCCAAGCACACCGAAATAATATACGTATGCCCCTGTGGCCCGACGTGAGTCAGTAACTAGCTTGGTAAGCTAAGGGAAGGTTGAAAACCAAATTGGAGAACAACCTATACATACACCAAGAGAGTCGAACCGGATATGATATCGACCCCCGTCCTCACACGCGTGGCCGGAACAGACCGGACTCTCCCCTCCCCCGGTTAGCACTTGTTAGTGATCTACAAGTGATCTTGTTAAGTCACATACAAGCAAGCATATAGGTCTTGTTAGACACACCAAGGGATAGGAGTCACAATAATACATCATCATATATAAACAACCGTAAACTCTTTTGATGCCTTAATCTGTTGTAAGATCGTAAACACACAGAAAACAAACAGCAACAGGCCGGTGTAAACCGTGTAGGCAACGCTGCAAGAAACCAGACCTTGGCCCTTGCCTGTTTCGTTCCCACCTTGAGAGAATCCTATACCATTAGTAAGGTCGGTTAATTAATTATTTAACTTCACACTTACTTTGTATTCAACATGCTTGTATGACATGTTTTAATGCCTATTACCCTAGGTTACCTTCATTAAACACCCTAGGGTTAACTACATAAGTCACATTCTTTTCTGTTTTTTTTTTTACAAGTTTTGGTCCGACCGACCCACCGTCCGACCCACAACTGGGTCGGACCCTCCCAGTGGTCTTCGGGTCTGAAAAACTTACCTTGACCGACCCATGTCCGACCCACCATTCTGGGTCGGTCCATGTGCGAACATTTTCCTTCCTTTAAAGGCCGACCGACCCATGTCCGACCCAACCTTCTGGGTCGGTCCATTACCGAACATTTTCCTAACATTTTACAGAGGCTCGACCGACCCAAAAACTGGGTCGGCCCCTGGGTCGGTCGCCTCTAAACTTACCCAAACTGCCAATTCTTCACCAAACTTCTCCTAAGGCCTCTTAATGCTTCCTAACAACATTTGGTAACCTTACATCCACATACAACATCCATGAAACTCATTTTCTAATTCCTTGAATCATTTACTTATTTCCTTGTAAAATTCCTTAACACTTATGTTATTTATACTAGGTTCCTAGATGGTGTTTCTCACCTATGGTAACTACTATCCCAAAATGTTTTCTCACCACTACAACATCATCTCTAAAGCATTATTTCTCACCAACCTAAACTCTAGTTAATGTCTAAGTCCTTTTGTTTACCTAGAACACTCTAAGACATAGTTTCTCCTCTAGTAACACCTAGTCATTTTCTAACATCTCTAGTTCACCAAACCTTACATTAATACCTAGAACTCCTTAGATATTTCCTAAATTTTGACATGGGTTCTCCTAGAACATTACTAAGCCTAAACACTTTGTTTTCTCCATGAAACACACAAGATACCTAAAATCACCAAGAACACTCTCATACACCAAAACTTCACCAAGTTTACACTACACCACAATATTGTGCATAATTTAAATTTGCATGGCACTTAGGCCCTTAAATTGCTCAAATCATAAACACTGAATTTCCTCACAATATATGCCTTTAACCTGCAAATACACTCAACAACATATGCCTTTTACTAAGTTCTTGAGAAACTTTACTAAGTCATTCACCATTTGCTCTTTAGGTAGTTTTAATAAGCATTTATAAGCTCATTTCTCCTAAGGCATTAAACAACATTAGGTTAGTATTTTTACCTCTTTTCCAACCAAACTTCTTTCTTGTTTCCTTTAGAAAACCGATAGAGTACTTGATTCTTTGACAAGCTCTAAACAATATACAAACATTATAATGAGTATTCAAGCTATAAGCTCCATCTCATTGTAAACCCTAGTTTCACATTATTTCAAAAACATCAATGTGATTGTTTTACCTTGATCTTTGAAGAGAGTTTGAATGTCTATGAAGAGAGGACTCCACCTAGTCCAAGAAGGGTTGAAATGAAGCTAGAACAAGGTCACATAAAGAGCTCCTTCAATATGTATTTTCGGTTATGGCAAAAACAAGGAGGAAACTTGATTTTTATTTGAGATTCCTTACCTAGAAGCCAAGGAGAGTAATAATATGTAGAAGAACAAGCTCAAGCTCCTTCAATGGTGGAACTCCATGGCACCGAAATGGTTGTCTTGAAGTTTTAAGGAGATAGAAATGAAGAGCTTGATGCAAGGAAGAGAATGGTGGTGTTTGTTCTTGATTTGGACAAGTGAGGAAGATTTGGCAAGAGCTTGAAGTTGTGTTTAATGGTGGTGTGTGTGTTACCGTGAGAGAGAGCAAGAAGGGAGAAGAAGCTTGCAACCGTGTGAAAGAAGAAGGCAAAGAAGAGAATGAAGATTGAATTTACTTTTGAAGATATTTAAGCCTTAAAGCAAATAGTACCTATGAGTCACATTTATTTACTTAACAAGTTAACATACTTGGTGACTCCTCACTACAAAAACCGGCCCCCTATATTAGTATGAGGGTATTTTAGTCTTTGTTTGTCAATTTAATTACTTATAACAACATATGTTATAAACTAGCTTGTAAAATTACTATTCACTATACAAGGCACATAGAAGTGAAATTTTTGATTTCCCACTAATATAGCCACCCAAATGTGATACTATATAGTACACATATATATTTAAGAGTAATGATGGACATTTAGCCATTCAAAACTCATTTACAAGACAATTTTTCAAAAACGTGCTTTAAGACTTCTTAAAGCACATTTTGTGTTTTAACTTGTTTTCAAGCTTGGTTTTCTTTGGTAATTGATTTAATATGTTCATTAATATATAAATGAAGTCTTGGTAAGCTTATCAAGCCTTAACCAAGCTTATCCCAAGCTTAGAGCATTTTTCGCCCTAAATAACCTTTAAGGTAATTACTTGTATTTTCTATGTTTTAAATTGTTTGCTAATGTTTCTAAGACTCTTTTTAGTCTTAATAAATCATGTTTTAATGTTTAAATAACATTTTAAGGTTTGGGGTATTTCAATCTACCCCCCTTAAAAGAACTTTGTCCCCAAAGTTCACAATTCCCACATATCTAATGTTAGAACGCCGGGAATAACTTATGAAGCAATGCTTCCCAATACCACATTACCAACATCAACAATATGTTCACATAACAACGGACTCAAGGTCCAACCATATAATACCATTCAGACACAATGGTCTGTACATAACATAGACAATGTATGCGAATACATGTCGTACACACATCCAAACCGAAACGGCTCTACCCCCCTTAAAAGGGGTACGCCCCGTACCCTATACATATAAACACTAAGAAGTAAACAATGACGGGTACTTCGCCTTCATCTTGTCTTCCAGCTCCCAGGTGGCCTCCTCGACGTCCTGGTTAGACCAGAGAACCTTCACCAGTCTCACGGACTTATGGCGAGTGTCTCGAGTCTTAGTGTCCAGAATCTGTACGGGAGTCTCCACTGATCGCATGGTCGGCTCTAGGGTTAGCCTCTCAGGCTGAAGCACATGAGACGGATGAGATATATACTTCTTCAACTGGGACACATGAAATACATCATGTACCTTGCCCAGCTCGGCGGGTAGGTCAAGTCTGTAAGCTACCGGGCCGATCCGCTCCGTCACAACATAAGGACCTACATACTTCGGGCTCAATTTGCCCTTCTGGCCAAAACGAAATACTCCCTTCATGGGGGACACTCTCAAGAATACCTGATCGCCTACAGCGAACTCCAGGTCACGTCTGCGTACATCAGCGTACGACTTCTGTCTATCCTGAGCTGCTTTCATATTAGCCCTGATCTGGCGAACTTCTGCCTGAACTTGCTCAAGATACTCTGGTCCTATAATGACCGTCTCACTCGACTCATCCCAGCATAAAGGCGTGCGGCGGTCTACCGTACAATGCCTGGAAGGGAGACATCTTGATCGAAGCGTGATAACTGTTGTTGTAACTAAACTCGATCAGATGTAACTTATCAATCCAACTGGTCTGAAAGTCAAGTGCACATGCACGTAGCATATCCTCAAGTGTCTGTATAGTGCGCTCACTCTGACCATCTGTCTGTGGGTGAAACGCCGTACTCAATTTCAGCTCAGTACCCAATGCCTCTCGGGTAGATCTCCAATATCTGGATAAGAATCTGGTATCTCTATCGATACAATCGTCTTGGGTACCCCATGATGTCTTACTATCTCTCTGTCAAAGAGCTCTGCAAGCTTAGCCACTTTCCAGGTGTCCTTCATCGGAATGAATCGGGCCACCTTGGTCAGTCGGTCTACCACCACCCAAATCATATTCAGACCTCCCCTTGTAGGCGGAAGCCCTACTACAAAATCCATAGATATGTCATGAAATTTCCACTCCGGCACTGGCATTGGCTGCACCATACCACCAGGCCGTCGGTGCTCAAACTTGACCTTCTGACAAGTGAGACACCTCAACACATAATCATTAACATCCTTTTTCATACCGGTCCACCAAAAATAACGTTTCATGCCCTTATACATCTTTGAAGCTCCGGGGTGAATCGAAGTCGTAGAACTATGGGATTCACTGAGTATGCGCTCCTTCAGCTCAGCGCTACTCCTCGGTATACACAACCGGCCATTAAGCCTAATCAGGTCATCATCGTGGAGTCTGAAGTCGTACTTCTGACCCTCGAATGTGCCAATAAGCTTCTGTCTAATCCACCATATACTGATCTGCCATCTGAGCACTCCGCACCTCTTCAACCAAGCTAGTATGAGAGACTAGCGAATGGAGAGAGTGAGCTCGGCGACTCAGTGCGTCAGCTACCACATTTGCTTTTCCCTCCTTGTATTGTAAGTTAATATCATAATCATTTAAGAATTCAACCCACCTTCTCTGCCTCATGTTCAACTCTTTCTGAGTGAACAAGTATTTCAAACTCTTGTGGTCAGAATAGATCGTCACACTTACCCCATACAAATAATGTCGCCACATCTTCAATGCGAAGACGATGGCACCCAATTCCAAGTCGTGGGTAGGATAGTTCTCCTCGTGCTTCTTCAGCTGTCGGGAGGCGTATGCTACGACCTTCCCGTGTTGCATCAACACACAACCCATACCTCTGCCTGATGCGTCGCAATAGACCTCAAAACCATCTGGACCGTCTGGTATAGTCAGAACTGGTGCAGATGTCAGAGCATCCTTGAGTCTCTGAAAAGAACTCTCACAGTCGTCTGTCCACTCGAATGGTGCATCCTTCTTCATCAAGGAAGTCATCGGCTTCGAGACACTGGAGAAGTCCTTCACAAATCTCCTATAGTAACCTGCCAGACCGAGGAAGCTCCTGATATCGGTAACTGTCTTCGGCCTTGGCCAGGTGCGCACAGCATCTATCTTTGCCGGATCCACAGCGATCCGGCCTCAGAAATAACATGTCCAAGGAAGATACTTGTTCAACCAAAACTCACACTTTGAAAATTTTGCATACAGCTGATTCTTTCTCAATGTCTGTAGCACATCTCTCAGGTGGCTTTCATGCTCACCTCTCGATTTCGAATATATAAGTATGTCGTCGATGAAGACTACCACTGATTTGTCCAACTGATCTTGGAACAAACGGTTCATTAAGTCCATGAACTTTGCTGGTGCATTTGATAAGCCAAACGGCATAACTGTGAACTCATAATGCCCATACCTAGTTCTGAATGCTGTTTTCTCAATGTCACTGTCACGGATGGCAATCTGATGATATCCTGACCGTAGGTCTATCTTAGAGAATACTGATGCTCCCCTAAGCTGATCAAATAGATCGTCGATGCGTGGTAAGGGGTAACGGTTCTTCACCGTAACAGCATTCAGCTCCCGATAATCAATACATAGGCGGAGGCTACCGTCCTTCTTCTTCACGAAGAGGACCGGCGCTCCCCATGGTGAAACACTAGGGCGGATGAAGCCCTTGTCGAGTAGGTCTCGCAGCTGCTCCTTGAGCTCTGTCATTTCTGCTGGAGCCATACGTATGGTGCTTTCGCAATTGGTCCGGTGCCCGGAACCAAGTCGATCTCAAATTCAACCTCTCGTGGTGGCGGCATGCCCGGCAGTTCCTTAGGAAATACATCAGGAAACTCCGAGACTACCGGCACATCTGTGCTAAACTCTGGATCTCTCTCTATGTCCTGGACATAGCAGAGGTATACATCATTTCCCCGTCGTAACTCACGATACATGGCCATGGCGGTGATGATCTGTGTCGAAGGCTCCCTGGGCCTCTGGCGGTATGATATAGTAACCCCAGATGGACTCCTAAGAAGCAGTCGATGCTCGGCACATAGGATTCTGCCCTTGTACCGCTCCAACCAGTTCATCCCGACAATCACATCAAAACCCAGTCCGTCGAACTCTATCAAGTCGATCGGAAACTCCTCATCCATGATTCGAACAATAGCATCTCGGTGTAGCGGGTACATCTGATCTGCTTTCGACGGGAGAGTGACCACGAAGTCTGGCATCTCTTCACCGTCTAACCCCAGCCTCTTCGCAAATGATAGCGAAAAATGTGTGAGGCTCCAGAGTCGAACAAGATCGATGCATCCACGCCATTCACTGGAAAGGTACCGGTGAGGATTGTGCCGCTCTTGCCGGCTTCTGCCTTATTGCAGACACTCAGTATACCTCCCGTTCCGAGTGCACAGCCTAATTCATTGGCAAACGTATAAGTATACGGTAGTAACACGATTGATATACTCCAAAACACATCTCTTTATTTATTAACATACTTCCTTACACCATAAGTTGGTTACATTGAGGATATTGCTACGTATAGCATCCTTAACACATAACTGGATTAATAGATTACATGATTACATAGGGCTTAAAACTGCCTGAAAGTCAAATTCAAACGTCCGGGTTTCATATGTGGCATTGATCACTGCCGACGGTGCGGTATTCAGTTTGATCTTCTTGATACCGTGGTATAACATCCTTGATTGTCCTCCCATTATTAACACATCACCTGATTTCAACACTAGCTTCTTGCGAGATCACCACGCTTCTGCTCGCCATAGTTAAATACTGCTGTGTCACCAATGGACCAAGACACCACGGGTACTCCCTTACTTAGAGACTCGGGTGACTCGTCCTTATCTTGGTGCAATCCTAGTCTTCCACCTTTCTGGTAGAAGTTCACAATACATAGGTCCGCTTTAACACTTGGAATTGAATCTTTTTCAGCTTGCTGAGCAATTCCTACGGTGTGGTTAACAACCGCAAGGAACTCCTCAGGTATACCTGGTACAGTTGCTCCATCTTCAGCTCGCACGTCTTGATATGACTTGGTGTAAGGATTCCAGTCCTTACCCATGCACATCATCTTCAGCTTCATCTTCGATCCGCTTGCGTATTCGGGTGTATAGAATCCTCCTAGTGCTGCTCCAAGTTCATTGCATCGCCTGATGATGTGGATTTGCGCTTCGGGTGTCAGGTATCCATTTAAGAGTACCATACCTGGTTGGATAACCTGACATTGCTCCATTGGAAAGTCGGTGATGCTGATGGTGGTTTCTTCAGGGTTTGGTGTGGGCGGGATTGGATAACAGATATGAAGGTTCTGGTCTAGAAGAGGAGCCGGCGGCCTCAGACCGGTCCACCACTTCAGGGCGGCCTTGCCGGACCCGTACCCTTCCCCTTGGGCATCCGTGTACTTCCTGTCAGAGGGCTGCTGGGTGTCGCCTTCGGGCTATCAGTGGTAGCGGGTAGTCTTACCTTTCTGCTTGGCCTGTAGTTCTTACTGTTGGGGTTGTGCCAGCACTCAAACTCACGTTTTTGCCCCATCTTCTGGCAGTAGCAGTAATGACACTTCACGTCATCCCCTGCAGTCTTGCCGCGGGTGGTCACCGTGCACCACTGCAGTAAAAAAAGTGGCGCTCCGGTCCAGAACCCGCGCTAGCTGCGTTCACAATACATCATCATACTCACTTCCAACTCAAGAACTTATATCCATTTATCACACCATGTTTAGGTAATTACCTTAGGCGGGTGAGAGGTAAAGGCTTCGCCGCATACGCGTACGTAAGCTAGCGAGGCTCCTTCAGCTGTGGTGGTCTGGGCTTGGCCCTTATCCACCCGATGATGATTCTTCTGGGGCTGAGGGTAGTGCTTTTTTCTTTCCTCCCCCCGTACCTTGCGGACCTGGCCCTCGTTTGTGGCCTTGCGCTTGTGCGCTTTTCCTCGTCCTCAGACGGACGGTAATTCCACCTTAGCAGCGGCATGATAGCACTCCTGAAATTTAGGACGTCGTCATGCCCCGCCCAAACAAAAACTCCCAACTCACATCAACATTCACTATCAGTATTAGCTGATTATATCACGGTATTTTAGTTACCTGCAAGGTGGTAGTATACTCAGCTGGTCCCATCCGTAGCGAAGACGTAGTGAGACCATGTAGAAACGGTTCAACACAGGTTCGATATCCAAGGTCTGGCAACAGGTGGATAAGGCCGGTGATGCGGGTTGTAGTAGTCATCAACCGACATCTTATCCCCCTGCTTCAGATGTCAAGCTCGAGGCGCTTTGCATCCTGCACATGCACCGGGTAAACTTGGCTGCAGCAGAGCCGTTGTACTCCCTCCATCCAAATCAGGATCAGTCATCCTGTATCCTCACCAGTTTCCACCAATCTTGTTGCCGAACCCCCTTCAAGTAGTAGGCGGCAAGTCGGACCTTAGCCTCAGCAGGTACGGCCCAAAGTCTCGTAGGCGGTCTCCAACGCGAGATGTACGCCTATAGCGTACGGGGATCGGTCTCCCCATGGAATGATGGCGGCCTCAAGCCCCACGCCTTGACCCAGTTGGTCTTCTCGCGGGTGGTGGTGGTGGCTGAACTCCGGGCTGATTGCCCCTGCTGCACGCAGCTACAATCTGGGGGACCATCTGGGATACGGCGGCTGCAACTGCCTCAGCCATAGTCTGTGCCGTGGGGTTCTAGCCCTGGTCACCATATCTCCAGTACCGCGTCCGATGGCCTCGACCTCGCGGTCTACCTGACATTGTATTTATATGAAATCTCATTGCAACACGCTTGCAACACTTATCGGTCCGACGGTAGTAACGTCTTCCGATTTAAGTATTTCCCACACTTAGTTAGTGGTTAACCCGTCCATAACTGCTCACTCCATAAGTATAGTTAGATTTCCTAACTCGGTTTACTCCTATGCTCGGTATTCTAGTCATCAGAGCGATACTTCGCTCTGATACCACTTTTTGTAACACCCCTACTACGCGCCTAACAATAAATACAGTCGCAGCGGAAATGACCGACTAAACAACAACTAATAAATTGGTGTTACAACGCCGTTAACCACCCACGTGGTTAACTAGGCAGAATAAATAACAACGTATCGGTCTGATGATCAGACTCCGAGCAATAGGACCCAACATCCAACATAACCATAACCATTAAAACCGAGTATTTAATTACATACCGTCCACAACATAACATCCTCCACCGTCAACTAACAGTACCAAAAATAACGCCACGGGAGCACAGGCGCATCCCGGGCCAACATCCAAAATAAACAAAAGTATCATGGTCTAAAACCTACAACCATTCCGCCTCTTCGAGTCTCATCCTGCAATGAAAAAGAAAATGGAGCCCCCGAGGGGGTCAGCACCTTTGCTGGTATGGCTAACGCGCAGCCCATCGGCTACCGGGATACGCGCAAACCACTTGTCATGATAACATGGAGTTCTTTTAAAACAACCAACATCATATACATGTATTTATTCACCATAACATAGCACATTAATAATCCATAACACCACAAGGTCGGTTCTCACAAGGAACATTCCATCATGGTTAGAATACCAAGTGAGCCTAGGGATTTTCATTAACCCCATGTTAAGCTCGTTACATACCTCGTTACCATCCCGTTATTTGAATGGTTAACTTAATCCCAAGGTGTGTCGGATATAGTGATCCCAAGCACACCGAAATAATATACGTATGCCCTGTGGCCCGACGTGAGTCAGTAACTAGCTTTGGATAAGCTAAGGGAAGGTTGAAAACCAAATTGGAGAACAACTATACATACACCAAGAGAGTCGAACCGGATATGATATCGACCCCCGTCCTCACACGCGTGGCCGGAACAGACCGGACTCCTCACTCCCCCGGTTAGCACTTGTTAGTGATCATACAAGTGATCTTGTTAAGTCACATACAAGCAAGCATATAGGTCTTGTTAGACCACCAAGGGATAGGAGTCACAATAATACATCATCATAATATAAACAACCGTAAACTCTTTTGATGCCTTAATCTTGTAAGATCGTAAACACAAGAAAAACAAACAGCACACAGGCCGGTGTAAACCGGTAGGCAACAGACTGCAAGAAAACCATACCTTGGCCCTTGCCTTGTTTCGTTCCCACCTTGAGAGAATCCTATACACATTAGTAAGGTCGGTTAATTAATATTTAACTTCACACTACGTATTCAACATGCTTGTATGACATGTTTTAATGCCTATCTTACCCTTGGTTACCTTCATTAAACACCCTAGGGTTAACTACATAAGTCACATTCTTTTCTGTTTTTTTTTTTACAAGTTTTGGTCCGACCGACCCACCGTCCGACCCACAACTGGGTCGGACCCTCCCAGTGGTCTTCGGGTCTGAAAAACTTTACCTTGACCGACCCACGTCCGACCCACCATTCTGGGTCGGTCCATGTGCGAACATTTTCCTTCCTTTGAAACTAGCCCGACCGACCCATGTCCGACCCAACATTCTGGGTCGGTCCATTACCGAACATTTTCCTAGCATTTTACAGAGGCTCGACCGACCCAAAAACTGGGTCGGCCCCTGGGTCGGTCGCCTCCTAAACATACCCAAACCTTGTCAATTCTTCACCAAACTTCTCCTAAGGCCTCTTAATGCTTCCTAACAACATTTGGTAACCTTACATTCACATACAACATCCATGAAACTCATTTTCTAATTCCTTAAATCATTTACTTATTTCCTTGTAAAAATTCCTTAACACTTATGTATTTTATACTAGGTTCCTAGATGGTGTTTCTCACCTATGGTAACTACTATCCCAAAATGCTTTCTCACCACTACAACATCATCTCTAAAGCATTATTTCTCACCAACCTAAACTCTAGTTAATGTCTAAGTCCTTTTGTTTACCTAGAACACTCTAAGACATAATTTCTCCTCTAGTAACACCTAGTTATTTTCTAACATCTCTAGTTCACCAAACCTTACATTAATACCTAGAACTCCTTAGATATTTCCTAAATTTGACATGGGTTCTCCTAGAACATTACTAAGCCTAAACACTTTTTTCTCCATGAAACACACAAGAATACCTAAAATCACAAGAACACTCTCATACACCAAAACTTCACCAAGTTTACACTACACCACAATATTGTGCATAATTTAAATTTGCATGGCACTTAGGCCCTTAAATTGCTCAAACCATAAACACTGAATTTCCTCACAATATATATGCCTTTAACCTGCAAATACACTCAACAACATATGCCCTTTTACTAAGTTCTGAGAACACTTACTAAGTCATTCACCATTTGCTCTTTAGGTAGTTTTAATAGCATTTATAAGCTCATTTCTCCTAAGGCATTAAACAACATTAGGTTAGTATTTTTACCTTTTTTTTCCAACCAAACTTCTTTCTTGTTTCCTTTAGGAAACCGATAGAGTACTTGATTCTTTGACAAGCTCTAAACAATATACAAACATTATAATGAGTATTCAAGCTATAAGCTCCATCTCATTGTAAACCCTAGTTTCACATTATTTCAAAAACATCAATGTGATTGTTTTACCTGATCTTTGAAGAGAGTTTGAATGTCTATGAAGAGAGGACTCCACCTAGTCCAAGAAGGGTTGAAATGAAGCTAGAACAAGGTCACATAAAGAGCTCCTTCAATATGTATTTTCGGTTATGGCAAAACAAGGAGGAAACTTGACTTTTATTTGAGATTCCTTACCTAGAAGCCAAGGAGAGTAAAATATGTAGAAGAACAAGCTCAAGCTCCTTCAATGGTGGAACTCCATGGCACCGAAATGGTTGTCTTGAAGTTTTAAGGAGATAGAAATGAAGAGCTTGATGCAAGGAGGAGAATGGTGGTGTGTATTTGTGATTTGGACAAGTGAGGAAGATTGGCAGAGATGAAGTTGTGTTTTAATGGTGGTGTGTGTGTGTTACCGTGAGAGAGAGCAAGAAGGAAGGGAGAAGAAGCTTGCAACCGTGTGAATAAAGAAGGCAAAGAAGAGAATGAAGATTGAATTTGCTTTTTGAAGATATTTAAGTCTTAAAGCAAATAGTACCTATGAGTCACATTTATTACTTAACAAGTTAACATACTTGGTGACTCCTCACTACAAAAAACCGGCCCCCTATATTAGTATGAGGGTATTTTAGTCTTTGTTTGTCAATTTAATTACTTATAACAACATATGTTATAAACTAGCTTGTAAAAATTACTATTCACCTATACAAGGCACATAGAAGTGAAATTTTTGATTTCCCACTAATATAGCCACCCAAAGTGATACTATATAGTACACATATATATTTAAGAGTAATGATGGACATTTAGCCATTCAAAACTCATTTACAAGACAATTTTCAAAAACGTGCTTTAAGACTTCTAAAGCACATTTTGTTGTTAACTTGTTTTCAAGCTTGGTTTTCTTTGGTAATTGATTTAATATGTTCATTAATATATAAATGAAGTCTGGTAAGCTATCAAGCCTTAACCAAGCTTATCCCAAGCTTAGAGCATTTTTCGCCTTAATAACCTTTAAGGTAATTACTTGTATTTTCTATGTTTAAATTGTTTGCTAATGTTTCTAAGACTCTTTTTAGTCTTAATAAATCATGTTTTAATGTTTAAATAACATTTTAAGGTTGGGTTATTTCATCTATCAAGTCGATCGGAAATCTTCACCCCTGATTTGTACAATAGCATCTCGGTAGTAGCGGGTACATCTGATCCGCTCTTTCGACGGGAGAGAAAACAACGAAATCTGGCATCTCTTCACCATCTACCCCCAGGCCTCTTCGAAATGATAGCGAAATGAATTATTGTGAGGCTCCAGAGTCGAACAAGATCGATGCATACCACGCCATTTACTGGAAAGGTACCGGTGAGGATTGTGCCGCTCTTGCCGGCTTCTCCTTATTGCAGACACTCAGTATACCTCCCGTTCGAGTGCACAGCCTAATTCATTGGCAAACTAATAAGTATTGGGTAACAACACGGTTGATATGATCAAACAACTCCACTTTATTCAGTACACACTTTTTTTACAACATTCATTGGCTTATACTGTCGCCATGATTCATACTTACAAACATCCTTAATACATACTGTTTATCACATAATTATACAAGGCTTAAAACTGTCTGAAGGTCAGATTCAACGTCCGGGTTTCATGTGGTGGCATTGATCACTGCCGACGGTGCGGTATTCAGTTTGATCTTTCTGATGCCATGGTATTATAGCACTTGATTGTCCCACCCATGATTAGTACATCTCCTGATTTCAGCAGTAGCTTCTTTGCGAGGTCAGCACGCTTCTGCTCGCCATACACAAACACTGCGGTATACCAATGGACCAAGACACCACGGGTACTCCCTTACTTAGAGACTCGGGTGACTCGTCCTTGTCTTGATGGTATACCTAAACCGTCCACCTTTCTGTAGTAGAAATTCATAATACATAGATCTGCTTTTACGCTTGGAATGATTCCGTTTCCAACTTGCTGAGCAATTCCCACGGCGTTGGTAACGACCGCAGTGGAACCCCTCTGGTATACTGATACTGTTGCCAATCTCAGCTCGCACTTCTTGATATGACTTGGTGAAAGGTGTTCAGTCTACCCATGCACATCATCTTCAATTGCTCCTTGCTCCGTTCGGGTGGTATTGGGTGTGTAGAACCCTCCTGGTTTTGCTCCAAGTTCGTTGCATCGTCTGATGATAGGATTTGTGCTTCCGGTGTCAGGTATCCATTTAAAACGTATCATACCTGGCTGGATAACCTGACATTGCTCCAATGGAAGTCGGTGATGTTGATGGTGGTTTCTTCAGGGTCTGGTGGGGTGGGATTGGATACATATATTGAAGTTTCCTTTAAGTTTAGAGTACTCTAATTAGGTAAATCTCACACTATACTTTATTTATTTACTCACATGGTTGATTATTTAATCTCACTCACACTCATGCATGAAATGCGGCATGCAGACACTCATTACATTTAACAATTTAGGCGGTACCTGGTCTAGAAGAGGGCCCTGGCGCCTCAGACCGGTCCACCACATTCAGGGTGGCCTTGTTGGACCCCGACCCCTTCCCCTTCTGGGACTCCGTGTACCTCTGATCTGGGGGTGACTGGTTCGCCGTCTTCTGGCCATCGGTGGTCGCAGTGGCCTTACCCTTCCATTGCCCCTTGGGCCTGTAGTTCCTACTGTTCGGGTTCTGCCAGCATTCATGGTCGCGGTGACCCATCTTCTTACAGTATCGGCACTGAACATCGTTACCCTTGCAGTCCTTGCCGGGGTGGTCTCCGTTGCACCACTTGCAGTAATAGTGGCGCTCCGGTCCAGAGCCCGAGCCAGCTGCTATCATAATACACAATCAATACTTGTTCCACAGCTTATTATCATATACTCTAACTTATCACACAGGATTAGACAATTACCCTTAGGTGGGTAAGAACGTAGGGGCTTGGCCGCATACGCATAGGTGAGCTGCAGAGGCTCCTCAGCAGTGGTGGTCTGGGTCTGGCCCTTGCCACCCTGTTGCTGTCCTTTCTGGGACTGGGGGTATGATTTCTTCTTCTTCCCCCCCACTGCCCTTGCGTGCCTTGGCCCTCGTTCTGAGCCTTGCGCTTGAGCGCACTCTCCTCGTCCCTCAGACGGACGGTGATCTCCACAATAGCAGCGGCATGATAGCACTCCTATATTTAGGGTGTCAGTTATGCCCCGCCCAATAAACTCATATCACGTTAACACATTGTACACACTTATTCACATTACACTGTAGTTTCCTTTACCTGCAAAGTGGTATATCCAGTAGGCCCCATGCCGTAGCGTAGGCGATAGTTCAGTCCGTTGTAGAAACGGTTCACAAGGATCCGGTCCGAGTAACCCAGATCCGGTAGCAGGTGGATAAGTCCAATGAAGGCTGAGTAGTACTCATCTACCGTCATCTTATCCCCTTGTCTCAGATTGTCCAACTCCAGGCGCTTGGCCTCTTGCACATGTATAGGGTAGTATTTGGCTCGCAGCAGAGCCGTGTACTCCCTCCACTGAAACGTCGGGTCAGCAACTCTACCCTCGCGCACAAGCTTCCACCAGTTTTGTGCCGAGCCCTTCAAGTAGTAAGCAGCAAGTCGTACCTTGACCTGCTCAGGTGGTGCTAGGGTTTCGAAGGCGGTCTCCATTTCGGAGATGTACGCCTCGAGCTTACGGGGATCGGTCTCCCCACTGAATGAGGGCGGCCTCAGATCAGCCAACGCCTTGACCCAATTGGTCTCTCGTGGCGGTGGTGGTGGTGGCTGAACTCCAGGCTGTCGCCCTTGCTGTATAGCAGCAACCAAATCGGGTACCAGCTGAGCTATGGCGGCTGCAACTGCCTCAGCCATGGTCTGTGCCGTAGTATCATCACCCTGGTCACCCATACCTCCAGTACCGCGCCCGCGGCCTCTACCTCGTGGTCTACCTGCCATCTGAATTCATATGAACATCTCATTAGCATTATGCTTGCACACTTATCGGTCCAACGATCGTAACGCTTCCCGATAATAAGGTATCTCCACACTTAGTTAGTGGTTAACCTTTCCAAATATGTTCACTTAGGTATCTGTAGTTAGGTCTCCTAACTCGGTATATCCCTAAGCTCGGTATTCTAGTCATCAGAGCGATACTTCGCTCTGATACCACTTTTTGTAACACCCCTACTACGCACAATACATTACTTGGAATCGCAGCGGAAAATAAACGACTAAACAGTAACTAAACGATTGGTGCTACAACGCCGTCAACCACCCACGTGGTTAACAAGGCTGAATAAATACAAGTGTACCGGTCTGATGATCAGACTCCCGAGCATAGAACTAATAACCATATATATACATCAACAAAATACCGAGTGTTTACATTAATCCTTCACTGTATACCTTCACTGTAAACCGTCATAATCAAGCATATAATACGCCACGGGAGCATAGGCGCATCCCGGGCAAACATCCAAAAGTACTGCAAAAGTAAACTACGCCCTAGGATCTAGAGCCACTCTGCTTCTTCGATCCTCATCCTGCAGTATAAGAAATATGGATCCCCCGAGGGGGTCAGCAACCCTTGGCTGGCATGGTTAACGCGCAGCCCATCGACTACCGGAATGCGCGCAACTATTTGTCATGATGACATGGTATTTATTTTAAAACACACAACACATACATATATAACATAACATGGGTATTGTACACATCATAACACACATCACAAACATACAATCCCTTTTAGGAAGAGAACCAACACAGTTAGTCCCCATTGAGAGCTTAGAGAATGTTGCCATGCTCATACTTAGCTCGTTACATAACTCGTTACCGTCCGGTTAGATTGAACGGTTAACTTAACACAAGGTGCCTCGGATATAGTGATCCAAGCACACCGAAATAACACATAGTATGCCCCTGTGGCCCGACGTGAGTCAGTAAAATAGCCTTGGTTAAGCTAAAGGGAAGGTTAGAAACCAAATTGGAAACTTAACCATAACATACAGAGAGAATCGAACCGGTTATGACATCGACTCCCATACTCACACGTGGCCGGAACAGACCGGACTCCTCACTTCCCCCGTTAGCCCTTGTTAATAGTTCATCATTGAACTCAACAAACAATCCACAATAATAGGTCAAGTCTTGTTAGACATACACATGGGAAGAGAGAGTCATACTTAACAACATAGTAATATTTAACAACTGTAAACTCTTTACATGATTTAATCTTACAAGGTTATAAACACACGAAAAACAACAACACACAAGCCGGTGTAAACCGGTAGGCAACAGACTGCAAGAAAACCATACCTTGGTCCTTGCCTCGACTGATTTCCACCTTGAGAGAATCCTAAACACATTAGTAACGTCGGTTAATTATTTATTTAACTTCAAACTTACTAAGTATTTAACATGATTGTATGACATGTTTTAATGTCTATCTTACCCTAGGTTACCTTCATTATACACCCTAGGGTTAACTACATAGGTCACATTCTTTTCTGTTTTTTTTTTTTTACAAGTTTTAGGTCCGACCGGACTTGCCGACCGGACTTGTCCATGTCCGGTCGATTCCAGAGAGTTTTTCCCCTTCGGAAATTTAGCCCGACCGGACTTGTCAAGTCCGGTCCTATGTCCGGTCGATTCCAGTAACTCAATCCGTACAGAAATTACAAGCCCGACCGACCTTGCAAGTCCGGTCCCAAGGTCGGTCCATTCCAGAAGCCAATTTTCGCAGGGTAAACAGGTCCCGACCGAGCTTGCAAGTCCGGTCGGCCCCAAATCTTTGTTTTCCTTTTTACATTCAACTCCAAACTTCACCCCATATAACCTAGTACTCCCTAACCTCATTTGGGCACTTTAAACACAACTTAAGACACCCTTAAACACTCATAAAACTCATTTTCTAATTCCTTAAGCCTTTACTTATTCCTTCACAAAATTCCTAACACTTACAATGTTTTCTCCTAGTTTTTCAAGTGGTGTTTCATACCTAAGATAACTACTATCCCAAAGTCTTTCTCCTTATTTTAACATCATCTCCCAAGCATCATATCTCACAACTAAATCCTTATATCCATCTTAACAATTGCTTTCCAAGTTTACACTTTCTCCTTGTTACCAAAGTTTGCCTAAATATTTACCTAAGTCCCTAAGTGGCTTTGGTACTTACTAGAACCTCAAGATCATGTCTAAGTCCTTATTACACTCTAGAACACTTCCTAGTTCATCAAAATTCCTTTACAACATCTTGAACTCCTTATTCATTTCCTACATTTTCTAAATCACCAAACCTTATGTAAACACTTAGAACTTCTTACTTCTTACCTAAATTTTGACATGGATTCCCCTAGAACATTACTAAGCCTAAACACTTTGTTTTCTCCATTAAACACACAAAAACATCTAGAACACTTTCTTACACAACTTCACCAAATTCACACTACATCACAATATAGTGCATAACTTAAATTGCATGGCACTTAGGCCCTTAAAATGCATGGCTCTTAGGCCCTTAAAATGCATAAATCATAAACACTGAATTTCCACAATATATTTGCCTTTAACCTGCAAATACACTCAACAATACATATGCCTTTTACTAAGCTCTTGAGAACACTTTACTAAGTCATTCACCATTTGCTCTTTAGGTAGTTTTAATAAGCATATATAGGCTCATTTCTCCTAAGGCATTAAACAACATTAAGTTAGTAGATTTACCTCTTTTTCCAAAACACTTCCTTCTTGTTTCCTTACAAAACCGTATGGTATTTTGATTCCTTGTCAAGTTCTAGACAATATACAAACATTATAATGAGTATTCAAGCTATAAGCTTCATCTCATTGTAAACCCTAATTTTGCATTGTTTCAAAAACATTAATGTAGTTGTTTTACCTTGCTCTTTGAAGGGAGTTTGAATATATAACAAGAGAGGACTCCACCTAGTCCATGAAGAGTTGAAATGAAGCTAGAACAAAGTCACACAAAGAGCTATATCAATGTGTATTTTCAGTCAAGGTAAGAACATGGAGGAAACATGATTTTTCTTTGAGATTCCTTACCTAGAAGCAAAGGAGATCAACAATATGTCAAAAGACAAGCTCAAGCTCCTTCAATGGTGGAACACCTTGGCACCGAAATGGAGCTCTAGGAGTTTTGAGAAGATAGGAATGAAGAGCTTGATGAGAGGAAGAGATTGGTGGTCTTTGTTTTTGATTTGGACAAGTGAGCAAGATTTAACAAGAGGTCAAAGTAGGAGTTCTAATGGAGATAGTGGTATTACCGAGAGAGAGCAAAGAAGAGAGGTAGAAGATGGTGTTTGCAAACCGTGGGAATGAAGGAAAGAAATGAGAATGAGATAGGATTTGCTTTTAAGAAGATATTTATGCTTATAAAGTAAAAAGTAAGTTTACTTAGTTTTCTTTACTTACTTATTTTATCAACTAAAGAGTGGTGAGTCACACACTTAGAAAACCGGCCCCCTTTATTAGTGTGAGGGTGTTTTAGTCTTTGTTTGTCAATTTAATTACTTAATTCAACATATGTTATAAACAAGCTTATAAAAAGCACTATTCACCTAAACAAGGCACTAAGAAGTGAAATTTTTGATTTCCCACTAATATAGCCACCCAAATGTGATACTATATAGTACACATATATATTTAAGAGTAATGATGGACATTTAGCCATTCAAAACTCATTTACAAGACAATTTTTCAAAAACGTGCTTTAAGACTTCTTAAAGCACATTTTGTGTTTTAACTTGTTTTCAAGCTTGGTTTTCTTTGGTAATTGGTTTAATATGTTCATTAGTATATAAATGAGGTCTTGGTAAGCTCATTAGGTCTTACTCAAGTTTATCCCAAGCTTAGAGCACATTTTAGCTCTTATTGACTTTAAAGCACATTTGTGTTTCCTTTTGTTTAAATTTGTTTACTAAGGTTTCTAAGACTCTTTTTAGTCTTATTGCACCCTACTTAGGTGTTTAAACAACATAACTAGGTTTGGGGTATTTCAGGTTTCCCATTTATATTTTCATAAATTACATATTCACCCCAAAACTTCTATAAACTTAATATTTTATTGCATAAATCATTTTAACCCAAAGTTTTTGGTCAACACTTTGACCAAGACTTAATTTCATAACTAATACTTTAATAAACCCATAAAATCATAAGTAATTCTCGGCCATACACCATATTTCCCAATAATTACAAAATAGTCCCAAAACTTTATAAGATGTTATTTTAACACTTAACCACTTATTTAAATTCACCAAAATCCATAATATTAATTCCTACCTTATATTATACTATAAATATACCAAATCAACCCCTTTGTTCTCGGCATTTATTATTTATACACTAAACTTTTCAAAATTTACATTTTAACCACATAACTTTATAAATTAGCCATTTAAATACTTGTAGCTATTTTTAATACTCCCAAAATTTATAATATAAGTTATTATACTTATATATTTCGAAAATCATTCAAATAATACATATCATTCTCGGCCTTAATGGTACCTTGCCATATAGTTTTTAAAACTTGATTTAAACCTTATCATAAATACATATAAATGTATATAAGCCATATAACACTTCTAAAAATTATGCTAATGACTTAGAATGATTATAAACTGAAATACCCCAAACTTAAATATAGTGATTAAGATAATTCTAATCCGTATTTAAGAGCCTAATAATGCTTGAGTAATATTGGTAAGGAAAAATAAATCCAAAAGAAATAAATAAACGCTTAAGAACTGGAAAACGCTAAATAAGCGTTAAATAACCATAGGAGGTATGACACCTCGGTTAGAGTATTATATGGATTCTAAAGGTTTAATAAGACCTAAATAATATATGGGAACAAACCCCGAAGAAAACTGATCCTTAAAATGGATTAAAAACACTAACGAACCTTAAAGCGCGTTTTTCGAGGTAACCCGGAAAACGTGACTTTAAGCGGGTCAAATAGACTCGTAACAATTTTGGTCAACTAAATAATCATTAATAAATATTAGTGAAGCTTTAGAACCAATAAAATCAATAAAACGAGAAATTAGTAAAAACTGTCAAAAACGGGAACTTGTGGGGTAGAAATATAAATAACACAAACTTATGTGTCCAATAATGTAAAAAGAATTTTTCAAAACCCATATGGGTCTGGTGCTGTCCGATTTTTATCCCTCACACACACCCCTCTCTTATTTACTAAACAATAAAGTAAAAACACCCACCTTACTTTATTACTCTCACATTCTCTCTCTCTCCTATCCCCACTTCTTCCTCACGTACAGACCCCCCATCCTCCTCCTCTCTATTTCTTTTCTTCTCTGGTTGCTCTCTCAACCGATGGCCATGGAGGATTGAAACAAAACACAAAAACTCAACTTCTCTCCTCTTGTAACCCACTCAAATCTCTTCCAAAAATTACAAAAATTATACCATTGTAATCCTCTCACCTAGAGCTACGTTTCTATCTTTCCAAAATTCGAAAACACACATTTTCGTTTTTATGGGTATACCCCATTTGGAGCTTCTAGACCACCATTAGAGCCACCTTGTTCTCCTTGTTCTTTTGAGGTAAAAATCTCTTCGAAACTCCATTGTTTTTCTAGCCTTAAAGGCAAAACGAATTTGAACTAAACCCTTGTTTGGTTCCTCTTGTACCCAGCCGGTTTTGGCTTCTTTGAAGGGGTGGAAACCTTGTTCTTAAACTCCTCTAAGTTTCATCTACTCCCTTGCAAGGTAATGAAACTCCTAAACCCTAGAATATACATTAAAAGCTTAAGTAATACTAGGGTTAGTTTTTAGTATTGAATGGTGTATTTATGAATGGGTTGTAATGTTAGATTGTTGAGAAACTATAACCGGTAGAGGGAGAAGGAAAGAAGCAAAGAAGAGCAAGAAACCAAGAAGAAGAGAAAAGAAAAGGAAAACAAGAACAAGGTAAATTACCTCTGTTCAGGTTGTGCACTATGTGTGTGTAAGTATATTCTTTAGCAAATGTGAACTACCGTAGCCATATAAGTGAAATGAGTGTAATGGTATTGATAGCATTAGTGAATTGTTGAGTTAGAATCTGTCAAAGAAAACAAAATGAATGAGCTGCTGTAAACGTTGGTTGGAACTGATGCATATACATATAAACTGTCAATGCATATATATAAACTAATGCAGTCGAAACTGATTTGATTTGTGAACAACTAGAGTGGTGAAACCTTAAGTTTTTAGGGGATACCATGTCAAAATCTAGAGAGAAACTATGTCACTTAAGGGTTGTTGGCATTTGTAGAAGAAGAATGAAAACTAAACATAAGCAGCAGCAGCAGCTCGAACTCTGCAACAGAAAGGAAGAAAAGAATGAAACAGTGGAAATGGTGAGATAGCAGTAGGTTGAGGGAATTGATTTTGGTGAGGGATTTAGGTGAGTTAGATGCTTGAATAAGTAGTTAAACATGTAATATTAACATTAGAAACCATTAGGAAGTGATTAGAGGAAGAAGAGAATGAAACAGAGCATGGAAAATGTTTCAGTCGTAGCAGATCACTGTTGGTCCGGGACTTAGGTCTTGTATGAAGTCCCGGACCAACCACTCAAAACTAACCGAGAGTTGCAATTCACTAAGGGTCCGGGACTTACCTCTGGTATAAGGTCCCGGACCACTAGACAAAAACCATTCGAGAGTTCAGCTACTCATGGTCCGGGACTACCTTGTGTACAAGGTCCCGGACCAACACCAAATTTCACCCGAGAGGAATTTTAAGTGGGCTGTAAGTTAAGGCTTTGTTTGGGGATGGTTGTATAAGTTGCTTAAGACTTAAGTAATCATAATTAAGAGTCATTAGGAGTATAAACAAGCTAGAATGAGAATGAGAAGTAAGTAAAGAGTGGAAATGAAATGGTACAAGTAAGAATTAGTAAGTATGTAAAGTGGATGAACTAAGGCAATTTGAAGGGCCTAGGTAGTGTTTAAACATGTGAGATTACATGTAGGAAGATTGGAGAAACAATGGGTAAAGTATGGGACTGAAAACAGAAGTAAAAATGCAAATGCTGGGCCGGACCGAACTTGCGACCGGACTTGCAAGTTCGGTCGAGCCCAGATTTACAAAGACGGGAAAGCTTCTGGAATCGACCGGACTTGCGACCGGACATGCAAGTTCGGTCGGCCAGAAAAAATTTCCGTCGAGCAAGCTACTGGAATGGACCGACCTTGCGACCGGACTTGCAAGGTCGGTCGGGCTAAAATCTTTCCGTTAAGTAACTTACTGGAATGGACCGACCTTGGGACCGGACTTGCAAGGTCGGTCGGCCCTGGAATTTTCACCCGGTGTAACCTACTGACTCGGACCGAACTTGCAAGGTCGGTCGCAAGTTCGGTCGGGTCAAAACTTACAAAAAAAAAAACTATAAGACTAAGGTTAGTATATGTATGTATGTATATGTATACCCACCTATACATACGTGCATATATGTGTAAGTAAACCATTGTTAAGTAATTAAAAGTAAGTAAATAAAATGTAAGTATAGGAATGTGAAGACCTAGTAAGTATGAGTTAGGAAGCGTAAGGGTAACCGAATTAAGTTAATGATAGTTAGATTAATTATTCGGTTGTATGTATGTCATAGGATTTGAATTGTGAATACCGGAGGAACGTTGGGATACAAGTACAATGGTGAAAGGTATGATTTCTTCATGCCCTGTATCCTAATCTGGTTACCCCAATTTGTGTGCTTATTTGACCACCTAAATAAGATAAATGCACGAATCAGACTATATTGCACTTACCTGTGCTTGACTTATGTTGTGCTTGATATTTATTGTCTTGAGCACTAGTTTGTATAATTCATGAAATATATGAATGATGATGAATGGTATTCGAACCTCGTATTGTACTTGTGTAATGTATTGTACCTCGTATGTATGTGTATATGTGTATTGTATTATTTTGGCTTGGATGTTGACTTGTGCTAATTCCTAACTATCTAACTCCTAACCTAAGCGAGTAAATTGGAATGAGTACAAGTCCGATATAGCTTCGGCCACGCGTGAGGATGCGGAGTCACAAGAGGTTGGCTGCAATTCCTGACTCTTAAACTGGTCCGCGGCCCAAACCCCTTAAATGGGTAGCATCCCGGATTGGTGAGTCAAGTAAATCCCGGAGGTGGGACGGTGTAGTCCCCAGGGCCGGAGGTCCCGACGACTTAACTTGAGTAAGAGTAAGAGTAAGTAAGTATGGATCCGTAAGTAAGTATGAGTATGAGTATGTATGTGTATGAAGTAACGAGTAAAAGAGTAATCTCCACCCGATTAACACGGGTGGACCAATGAAGCTAACAAGAACTGTACTTTGTGTATGTAGTAAGTATGTGTATTCGGAAGAAGGTAAGTGAGTATTGAATGGTTAAATCGTAATCCTTGTATGTAATGAATTGTATGTATGTATGTTGTGTGAGTATTATTGTACTGTGTGTAAGAGCATGTATGCATGTATGCTTGTATGAAAATGAACCGCATGTATTCAACCAAGTGGTCGGCGTACCCTCACTAGTACGCGGGGTATGCGGTTATCATGCTCGGCGAAAGCTGACCCCTGCGGGGGACATTTTTTAGTGTGCAGGTACCCGAAGAGAATATGGTCAAGGGAGAGACCGGAGGCACACCCTTGTAATTAGGAGTAAGTAGTTTGTGACGAACGGGTAGTAAGTAGCCTCGTAGTGAGTACGTATGAACTTCGAAGAGGTAGTATATTTGTATAAGGATCTTAGTAAACTCGGTATGTGGATTATATTGTATGGTATTTGAAGTATTGTATCGAATGGAAGAATGTAGCGTGTATTGGTGTATGGAATATATATGGTAGGTATGTAATACTCGGGATTCCGGTCCATCAGACCGATGCTGTATGTAGTAGCAGTAGCCTTGTTAGTCACGTGGGTGACTAACGGCATTGTATCACCCTCATTATGTAAGTATCTATTCGCTGCGTATATCTGATGTGTAAGGAGATTGGACGGTAAGCACAACATTAATGGTAGGGGTGTTACATAAACTAAAAATAGAACAATTAATCCTTAGATAATTCGGTTTGACCACCTATGTATCATAATTAATTTTTTTGTGACACATATTTATACCTTAATTTAATAATCTTACCTTATATGTTATACATTATTTTCCTTGATATCTTAACTCAATAATTTTCGGCCTTAATATTAGCATGGCCTAAACATAATTTTTATACCAAAGTTTGAAGCTTAATTTAAGCTTAAACTTAATAAACCTTAATTATATAAACTTACCCCTTAAATCAAGACAATTCTTGTACTTGATTTTTCCTTGAATTCCAAGCTCTCCAAATGTTATTTTGATGAAGATATTTCGAACTCCTTGTACATATGTAGGAGATCTATTGTTAGACTTCTAACAAGAGTTTATGAATATTATTTGTAGTAATTTTACAAGAGTTTACCTTAGGAATTTATCAAGGTATTTTTGATACACCTTGTGATGATTGTAGATCCAAGTTTCCTTCATGAAATAATGAAGAGAATATAGATTTAGAAGTTCTTATATTTTCGAAAATGATTTAGGATATTTCATCAAGATTTTCAACATGAAAATATACCTTAACTTGATCTTGTTGTTCCTTGTATTGTTGTTGAATCTAGAAACCTCCTTGGAACATTAATGTTTGGCGATTTTTCGTAGGTTTGCTAGGATGTTTTCTTGCTTCAAGACTTAGTAGATTTAACTTGGAATTTACATACAAATGGTGTTAGAACTTAATTCACCATTAATGGAGTTTATTAACACTTAGGAATTAATTTAGGAAATGAAGAAAAGAGAGAGTTAGAGATGGAGCTTACCATTCGTGAATGAGGTATGGCAAGGGAAATGGAAACTCACGTAGAGCTTTAGTAGGAGGAAATGAAGGCAATTAGAATTTGATTTGTTTATTTGTCATGCTTATCATTACTTTGATTACAAAATTTAGCTACATTGAGCTCTTAGTTGGATAGGTATACGGCTGGGTGGGTATAGTGGTATTAGGCCATTCCAATCATGTAGACTAACGGCTAAAAGAGTGGTAGAAATCAAATCTAGTTTGTTTTATCATTAAGCATGTGCTTAGGCTTAGTTTTACATGTTTTTATTTGATCATTAACAGCACTAATTTTGTTTGTTCATGCAGGTGTGATCGGCACTTTGATAATGGGAGGCTCCAAATGTTCTTAGGCTCACGGTAATGGAACTTCTAGGAAGCCTATCAAGCTTTGTTAATTGTAAAACTAATCAATCATGTTAATTAGGTTGAGTTTTCTTTTCCCTAATCAAGCAGCACTCACCCTTAATGCTCTGTCCATTCACGGTGACCACATGCTGCAAGGGCAAGTTGAATTACTTGTTTATAGTCTCCTAAAAGTAGGTCTTATTGTCATAATAATTGTATTGCTTTTCATTATTTTTCTTAATCTTATACTAATCTCTTTTGTTTCCTAGCAGGTACACGTATGGAGGAGGCTTCATTTGATTGCACATGGCTAGTATATTATCACACGGTGGGTGGCAAGATGATTCATCATCCAACAACAAAATCTTAACCCAAACTAGCCAATAATGACTTAAACTCACGCATGGTATAGGGCACAAATGGAATTAATTTTTCATTTGATACTAAGATCATACTAATATGTGTAATAGGTTCCAGCATTTAATTGGTACATTTATACCATGGTAAAAGATGAAAGTTTTAAGGTAAAAATGTGGATTTTAGGTATCTTTTTGTCCCGAAAATCGCCCCCATTTGTACTATGAATTTAATTCTGCCATCAATTGATTTAGATGGTAATTTTATCCCCTTTTAATATGATCAACTCGTGGCTTCTCAAAAACTTCAAGGCATTTGCGTAAAACGCATTTTTGTGACACCTGAAGGTGCGCTTTTGTGCTTTAAGGATTTTTCTGGGAATTAATTAGTCGCTATGACTTCCAAGTGTTTATTGACATTGTTTATAGTCAATAATAATATATTAAGGTGTTACATTGAGTTATATGGGGTTATAACCACTCGAAACACAACTCCCGGGCTAACTTGGCAAAAAGGAGCGTTAAGAAATTCGTCCGAGCACTTTGTTTATTTTTGAGGAAGTAGATCGTGCATTCTCTTTAGAATGTTGAATAATGATGTTAGGAACTCTAAGAATTAATTTTATAGGAGTTCGTGCCACCTCGGCACTCCTCCTAGGCATTCCCGAGGGTTTATGGGACCCTCATAAGGCATCTCCTAGCACTTTGCGTTTAACTGAGATTTTAGTGTGCGTACTTCATCTTAAACGTTTATTAAGGTGTTATGGTGCATTTATAATGAAGTGTAATGCTTTACTTTATTTAATAAAGTATCTCCGGGACTTTCGGGCTTTGAGGGGCCCTTAAGGAAACTCCCGGGCATATTGTATTTTTACTCAGTTCTAACTGAGGACTTGTGTTTTAAAGGTCATAAAATGACCCTTGGTTAACTTTATATGAGTTTTAGAGCTTATATAACTTGTTTATCTTAAGGTCGGGCTTTAACGCACGTTTTTAACCTTAAAGAGTTTAGGTGCGTTTTAACGCCCAAGTGTTTATATACTTTCTTAGGGTTTCATAATCCCCCAAATAATATTTATAATTCCTCAAATAATATTTATTTACTTATATTTAATTATTTAAATGTTAGGGGTATTTCAGTCTACCCCCCTTAAAAGGACTTCGTCCCAAAGTCATAACTTATACTTACATATACTATGGGATCAAGTTCCTTGTATCTTTTCCATGTATACCTATCTTCCAGGGTGTCAATACTATATGGACACCTCTACATTCCATCGGTAATCTGAGTGTATATAATTTATATATACACATATCCTTTGTTTGTTACAACAATGTAGTCACAACATAAGTAAATTGATAATTACGGTAAAGTAAATACGTGTACTTTATAAATCAACCAAATGTTTATAGAACACACCAATACCATATGCATTCAAGTGTCACATAGGGCACCACAATAACCAACCAGTGTCACATAGGACATATCATCAATAACCAACCATCCAACCAACTGCACACACGCGCAACAATCAAACACAAATAACCATACACAAAACCAATTGTAACACCCCTACTACACGTTTAACCATAATTGAAATCGCAGCGGAAATAAACAACTAAAAATAACTAACGGTTCGGTGCTACAACGCCGTTAACCACCCACGTGGCTAACAAGGCAGAATAAATACAAGTGTACCGGTCTGATGATCAGACTCCCGAGCATAGAACTAAAACCATAAATACATCATATACAATAATGAGTACTTAATTACATTCATTCACTGTAAACCGACAATATACCGTCACTGTAGTACAACGGAACCAAAATATATCGCCACATGAGCACAGGCGCATCCCGGGCTCAACATCCAAAATAACCAAAAGTATTCCTGCAACCTAGAGTCTATAGCCATTCCGCTTCCTCGATCCTCATCCTGCAGTAAAAATATGGAGCCCCCGAGGGGGTCAGCAACCCTTGGCTGGTATGGTTAACGCGCAGCCCATCGGCTACCGGGAAACGCGCAACTAATTGTCATGATAACATGGCATCGATTTTACACAAACAACATATATAGCATAGCAAGAAATATTGCTTAGCAAAACAATATACACACAATGAGTACACTTCCCACAACAACAAACCAAGAAGGTTAATCAACATAAGAAGCCTAGAGAATGGTTCACCCTCATGTTAAGCTTGTTACACACACTCATTACCGTTCTATTAGTCGAACGAGTAACTTAACTCACAGATGGATCGGATATTGTGACCCGAACACACCACACAAACACATGTTCCCACTAAACCGATCATAAGTCAGAATAGGTAAGCTTTGGAGGAAGCTAGCGGGCGATCGAACGCCAAATAAAGGAGAACAATCTTAACATTATAAGAGTCGAATCTGATACAGATATCTACTCCTATACTTACACGCGTGACCGGACAACCGGATTCCTCACCCCCAGTTAACACTCATTAGAAGTTCACTGTTGGAACTCAATAACAAATCACAGCATGAGGTTAAGTCTTGTTAGACACACACAAGGGGTATGAGTCACACTTCAACAATACAATAATATAAACAACTGTAAACTCGTTACATGACTTAAGTCTTACAAGGTCATAAACATACAGAAAAACAAACAGCACACAAGCCGGTGTAAGCCGGTAGGCAACAGACTGCAAGAAAACCATACCTCGGTCCTTGGTTCGACTGGTTTCCACCGTTGGAGAATCCTATACACATTTAGTAACGTCGGTTAATTAACGCACTAGTTCGTTGTTAACTTATTACTTCACATAACTAGTTATTGTATTTTCACACTTGTTACAACTTTTTACCCTTTTATTTGCCATTATAACTCACCTAACATGTCTTAGACAACCTCACATCATCATTACTAAATAATCACCATTTTTAGACAAAGTTTTCTAGCCTTAAACAACATTTTTGGCCAACACAGTGGCCTGTCCGAACTTGTGTCCGAGCTTCCCAAGTTCGGACGCAAGTCGAGACTCAAAGGGTGAACCCAGACGTATGTCCGAACTTGTGTCCGATCTTCTTAAGTTCGGACATAGGTCGAGGAAAAATCAGGGAAAAGAGATGGCGGTGTCCGAACTTCTAGGGTCGGACAGAAGTTCGGACAGTGGCCGAGACTCAGAAAACTTAACGCAACAGGGCACGTCCGGACTTCCAAATTCGGACGGAAGTTCGGACGTGTAGGAAAGTTCATTTTCTACACTCTTAAACACTTGTTCATTTCTTACCAAAACTCCTAACACTTATAATGTTTTCTCCTTAGATTTCTAAGTGGTGTTTCATGCCTATAATAACCATTATGCCAAAGTATTTTCCTCTCCATTAAACATCATCTTCCAAGCATCTTTTCTCACAAACCAAATTTCCTTATGTCATTCTTGAAATCCCTTTACAAGTTTATACTTTCTCCTTATTTACCAAAATTTGCCTAAATCTCTACACACTCCAAAATGACTTTGGTGCATTCCAAAACACTCATTTGATCTCTACAATCTCTAAGATAATGCCTAAGTTCTTTTTACACTCTAAAAACACCTTAATACACTTTCTTTCCCTAGTAATATACCTAGTCACTTTTAACACTTCCTAGTCCACCTAAACTCATTTAGACACTTAAAACTTCTTATACATTACCTAATTTTTGACATGGGTTCTACTAACATCTTGTTACACCAAAACACGTTGTTTTCACCATTAAACATCCAAGAACACTAAAATCCATCAAGAACATTCTTGTACACAAAACTTCACTCATTTAACTCAAAATCACAATATAGTGCATAATTTAAATTGCTTGGCACTTAGGCCCTTAAATAACATGGTTCTTAGGCCCTTAAATTGCATAAACCATAAACACTGAATTTCCCACATTATATTTGCCTTTGACCTGCAAATACATACAACAACACATATGCCCTTTAATAGTCTCCTTGAGAGCATTTTACTAAGTCATTTACCATTAGCTCCTTAAGTAGTTTTAATAAGCAATATAGGCTCATTTCTCCTAAGACATTAAACTACATTAGGTTAGCATATTTACCTCTTTTCCTCACAAACTTCTTTCTTGTTTCCTTGATTAAAATCGGTAAGGATGTTTGATTGCTTGTCAACTTCTAAACAATATACAAACAATGAAATGAGTATACAAGCTTTATGCTTCATCTCATTGTACACCCTAGGTATATATATTGTCTTAGAACATTTAAATGATTGTTTTACCTTGGATATGAAAGAGAGTTTGGATATGTAGCAAGAGAGGACTCCACCAAGCCCTTGGAATATTCAAATGAAGCTAGAACAAGCAAAGTAAGGGCACCATTAATGGTGTTTTTCAGACAACATACAAACATGAAGGAAATGTTATTTTTCTTTGAGTTTCCTTACCTAGAAGCAAAGGAGAACAATAATATGTGAAAAGATGAGCTCAAGCTCCTCCCATGGAGATTCCTCTTGGCACCGAAATGGAGCCCTTGGAGTTTTGAAAGGATGAAGTTGAAGAGCTTGACAAGACAAAGAGAATGGTGGTCTTGGTTTTTGATTTGGCAAAGGGAGCTAGGAATTACAAGAGGTTGAAGATGGCAAATGATGGTGGTGTTGTGGCTTTACCGTAGAAGAGAGCAAGAAGGAAGGTAGAAGACGGTGGAAGTGTGAAAGAAATGAGGAAGAATGAAGATAAGTTAAGTTGTAAGATATTTATGCTTAAAGTAAATAGTGATTTGCTTTATCATTATTCTTTTACTTAATAAGCTAGCATAAGTGGTGACTCATTACCATAAAAACCGGCCCCCTTTATGTTATTAAGGGTATTTTAGTCTTTGTTGACCATTTAACTTACTTATATTGACTTATGTTATAAACTAGCTTATTTTAGTTACTATTCATGAAACAAGGCACACAATTGTGAAATTTTTGATTTCCCATTGATTTAGACTTCCTAATGTGATACTAAGTAGTACACATGTTAATTAAAGAGTAATGATTTACATTTAGCCATTCAAAACCCATTTACAAGACAATTTTTCAAAAATGTGCTTTAAGACTCCTAAAGGCACATTTTGTGTTTTAACTTGTTTTCAAGCATGGTTTTCTTTGGTAATTGGTTTAATATGTCCATTAATATATAAATAAGGTCTTGGTAAGCTCATTAGGTCTTAACCAAGCTTATCCCAAGCTTAGAGCACATTTTGCCCATATTGACTTTAAGGCATTTATTTGTGTTTCTATGGTTTAAATTGTTTACTAATGTTTCTAAGACTCTTTTTAGTCTTAATATACCATATTTTAATGTTTAAACGACATACTAAGGTTTGGGGTATTTCAATCTACCCCCCTTAAAAGGACTTTGTCCCCAAAGTTCATACTTCCCACATATCCTAAATATTAGAACACAGGAACACATATAAACAATACTTCCATAACAACATTAACAACATACTTACATAGCACCGGACACAAGGTCCAAACAACATAACATCATTCAGACACAACGGTCTGTAACATAACAAGGTAACAACATAACAACATAACATAGACAATGTATCCAAATACATGTCGTACACACATAACCGAAACGGCTCTACCCCCCTTAAAATAGGGGTACGCCCCGTACCCTATACATACAAATACTAAGAAGTAAACAATGACGGGTACTTCGCCTTCATCTTATCTTCCAGCTCCCAA
Organism: Limonium bicolor; assembly: GCA_023374045.1. Taxonomy (NCBI): domain Eukaryota; kingdom Viridiplantae; phylum Streptophyta; class Magnoliopsida; order Caryophyllales; family Plumbaginaceae; genus Limonium; species Limonium bicolor. The sequence goes on from CM041776.1 coordinate 355,762,504, forward strand.
GTGGCCTCCTCAACGTCCTGGTTAGACCAGAGAACCTTCACCTGTCTCACAGACTTATGGCGAGTGTCTCGAGTCTTAGTATCCAGAATCCGTACCGGAGTCTCCACTGATCGCATGGTCGGCTCTAAGGTTAGCCTTTCAGGCTGAAGTACATGAGACGGATGAGACATATATTTCTTCTACTGGGACACATGAAATACATCATGTACCTTGCCCAGCTCGGCGGGTAAATAAAGTCTGTAAGCTACCGGGCCGATCCGCTCCGTCACAACATATGGCCCCACATATTTTGGGCTCAACTTGCCTTTCTGGCCAAAACGAAACACTCCCTTCATGGGGGACACTCTAAGAAATACTTGATCGCCCACGGCGAACTCCAGGTCACATCTGCGCACATCGGCGTATGATTTCTGCCTATCCTGAGCTGACTTCATGTTAGCCCGGATCTGTCGTACCTCTGCTTGAACTTGCTCCAGATACTCTGGTCCTATAATGACCGTCTCACTCGACTCATCTCAGCATAATGGCGTGCGGCATGGTCTACCGTACAAAGCCTAGAAGGGAGACATCTTGATCGAAGCATGGTAACTGTTGTTGTAGCTAAACTCGATTAGATGTAACTTGTCAATCCAGCTGGTCTGAAAATCAAGTGCACATGCACGTAACATATCCTCGAGTGTCTGGATGGTGCGCTCACTCTGACCATCTGTCTGTGGGTGGAACGCCGTACTTAGCTTCAGCTCGGTACCAAGCGCTTCCCGTGTAGTTCTCCAGTACCTCGAGAGGAATCTGGTATCCTTATCAGACACGATAGTCTTCGGTACCCCATGGTGCCGAACAATCTCTCTATCAAAGAGCTCTGCAAGTCTTGCCACTTTCCAAGTGTCCTTCATCGGAATGAATCGGGCCACCTTGGTCAGTCGGTCAACAACAACCCAAATCATATTCAGACCTCCCCTTGTAGGCGGAAGCCCTACTACGAAGTCCATAGAAATGTCATGGAACTTCCACTCAGGCACTGACATTGGCTGTATCATACCACCACGCCGTCGGTGCTCAAACTTGACCTTCTGACAAGTGAGGCACCTTAACACATAATCGTTCACATCTTTTTTCATTCCAGTCCACCAAAAATATCTTTTCATATCCTTGTACATCTTTGAAGCTCCGGGGTGAATCGAAGTCGTAGAACAATGGGATTCACTCAGTATGCGCTCCTTCAGCTCAGCGCTACTCCTAGGAATACACAGTCGGCCATTAAGCCTAATCAGGTCATCATCGTGGAGTCGGAAGTCGTACTTCTGACCCTCGAATGTGCCGTCAACAAGCTTCTGTCTGATCTCCAACATATACTGATCCGTCATCTGAGCACTCCGCACCTCTTCAACCAAGCTAGTATGAGAGACTAGCGAATGGAGAGAGTGTGCTCGGCGACTCAATGCGTCAACTACCACATTTGCCTTACCCTCTTTATACTGTAGATTGATGTCGTAATCGTTTAGAAACTCGACCCACCTTTTTTGTCTCATGTTCAACTCCTTCTGAGTGAACAAGTACTTTAAACTCTTGTGGTCAGAATAAATTGTCACACTTACCCCATACAAGTGATGTCGCCATATCTTCAGTGCGAAGACAATGGCACCCAATTCTAAGTCGTGGGTAGGGTAATTCTCTTCATGCTTCTTCAGCTGTCGGGAGGCGTATGCTACGACCTTCCCGTGTTGCATCAATACACAACCCATACCTCTGCCTGATGCGTCGCAATAGACCTCAAAACCATCTGGACCGTCTGGTAAAGTCAGGACTGGTGCAGATGTTAGAGCATCCTTGAGACTCTAGAAAGAACTCTCGCAGACATCTGTCCACTCGAATGGAGCATCCTTCTTCATCAAGGAAGTCATCGGCTTCGAGACACTGGAGAAGTCCTTCACAAACCTCATATAATAACCTGCCAGACCGAGGAAGCTCCGGATGTCGGTAACTGTCTTCGGCCTAGGCCAGGTGCGCACTACATCAATCTTTGCCGGATCAACAGCGATCCCGGCCTCAGAAATCACATGACCAAGAAAGGATACTTGGTTCAACCAAAACTCACACTTTGAAAACTTAGCATACAACTGATTCTTTCTCAATGTTTGTAACACATTTCTCAGGTGGCTTTCATGCTCACCTCTCGATTTCGAGTACACAAGAATATCGTCGATGAAGACTACCACTGACTTGTCCACTTGATCTTGGAACAAGCGGTTCATTAAGTCCATGAGCTTGGCTGGTGCATTGGATAAACCAAACGGCATAACCGTAAACTCATAATGTCCATATCTGGTTCTGAATGCGGTCTTCTTAATGTCACTCTCACGGATGGCAATCTGATGGTATCCGGATCGTAGATCTATCTTGGAGAATACTGATGCTCCTCTCAACTGATCAAATAAGTCTTCGATGTGTGGTAAAGGATAACGGTTCTTCACCGTAACTGCATTCAGCTCACGATAATCAATACACAGGCGGAGACTACTGTCCTTCTTCTTCACGAAGACGACCGGCGCTCCCCATGGTGAAACGCTAGGGTGGATAAATCCCTTGTCGAGTAGGTCTCTCAGCTGCTCCTTGAGCTCTGTCATCTCTGCTGGAGCCATACGATAGGGCGCCTTCGTAATCGGTCCGGTGCCGGAACCAAATCAGTCTCAAACTCAACTTCCCGTGCTGGCGGCATGCCCGGTAGTTCCTTAGGAAATACATCAGGAAACTTCGACACTACCGGCACATCTGGGCTAAACTCGGGGTCTCTCTCTATGTCCTGGACATAGCAGAGGTATACATCATTCCCTCGTCGTAATTCACGATACATGGCCATGGCGGTGATGATATGAGTTGAAGGCTCCCTGGGCCTCTGGCGGTAAGATATTGTAACCCCAGACGGACTCCGAAGAAGCAGACGATGCTCGGCACACAGGATTCTGCCCTTGTACCGCTCCAACCAGTTCATCCCGACAATCACATCAAAACCAAGTCCCTCGAACTGTATCAAGTCGATCGGAAACTCTTCATCTCTAATTCGTACAACAACATCTTGGTGGTAGCGGGTACACCTGATCCGCTCTTTCGACGGGAGAGTGACTAGAAAGTCTGGCATCTCTTCACCGTTTAACCCCAGCCTCTTCGCAAAAGACAGCGAAATAAATGTATGTGAGGCTCCGGAGTCGAACAAGATCGAAGCGTCCACGCCATTGACTGGAAAGGTACCGGTGAGGATTGTGCCGCTCCTGCCGGCTTCGGCCTCATTGCAGACACTCAGTATACCTCCCGTTCCGAGTGCACAGCCTAATTCATTGGCAAACTAATAAGTATTTGGTAATAACACGGTTGACATACTTCAAACAACTCCACTTTATTCATTAACACACTCCTTACAACATACGTCGGTTTACATTGTCGACATAACTAACACATACATAACATCCTTAACATACACTGGCTTAACAGTTTACATAATTACACAAGGCTTTAAAACTGTCTGAAGGTCAAATTCAAACGTCCGGGTTTCATGTGTGTGGCATTGATCACTGCCGATGGTGCGGTATACAGTTTGATTTTCTTGATTCCATGATATAGCATCCTTGACTGCCCACCCATGATTAACACATCTCCTAATTTCAACACTAGCTTCCTTGCGAGATCAGCACGCTTCTGCTCGCCGTACACAAACACTGCGGTATCACCAATGGACCAAGACACCACGGGTACTCCCTTACTCAGAGACTCGGGTGACTCGTCCTTATCTTGGTGTAACCCTAACCGTCCACCTTTCTGGTAGAAGTTCACAATACATAAATCCGCTTTAACACTTGGTATTGAATCTGATTCAACTTGCTGAGCAATTCCCACGGCGTGGTTAACGACCGCAAGGAACTCCTCAGGTATCATCGGTACAGTTGCTCCATCTTCAGCTCACTTGTCTTAATATGTCTTGGTGTAAGGGTTCCAGTCCTTACCCATGCACATCATCTTCAGTTTCATCTTTGATCCGCTCGGGTATTCGGGTGTGTAGAAACCTCCAGGTGTTGCTCCTAGTTCACTGCATCGTCTGATGATGTGGATTTGCGCTTCCGGTGTCAGGTATCCATTTAAAAGTATCATACCTGGTTGGATGACCTGACATTGCTCCATTGGGAAGTCGGTGATGTTGATGGTGGTTTCTTCAGGGTTTGGTGTGGGTGGGATTGGATAGCAAATATTGAAGGCTCCTTTAAGTTTAGAATTATCTAATTAGGTGACTTTCACATTATACTTTAATTCTTTACTCACATTGTGGTACACTTAGACTCACTAACACACATGCATGTAATGCGGTATGCAATCACTTATTTCACTCAACAGTTTAGGCGGTACCTGGTCTAGAAGAGGGCCCTGGCGCCTCAGACCGGTCCGCCACATTCAGGGCGGCCTTGCTAGGTCCCGACCCCTTCCCTTTCTGGGAATCAGTGTTCCTCTGATCTGTGGGTGGCTGGTTAGCCGACTTCGGGCCATCGATGGTCACGGTGGCCTTACCCTTCCACTGCCCCTTGGGCTTATTGTTTCTGCTGTTGGGGTTCCGGTAGCACTCATAGTCACGGTGACCCCACTTCTCACAGTAGCGACACTGCACGTCATTCCCTTTGCAGTCCTTGCCGGGGTGGTCTCCGTTACACCACTTACAGTAGTAGTGGCGCTCCGGTCTAGAACCCGTGTTGGATGCTATCACAATACACAATCAATACTCACTTCATATCTTAACAACATACACTTCAACTTGACACACATGATTAAGTAATTACCCTTAGGCGGGTAAGAGCGAAGGGGTTTCGCCGCATATGCGTATGTGAGCTTCAGTGGCTCCTCAGCTGTGGTGGTCTGGGCTTGGCCCTTGTCACCCTGGTGCTGACTCTTCTGGGGCTGAGGGTAGGGCTTCTTTTTCTTTCCTCCCCCACACCCCTACAAACTCTGGCCCTCGCTCGTGGCCTTGCGCTTGTGCGCATTCTCCTTGTCCCTCAGACGGACGGTGATCTCAACCTCGGCAGTGGCATGATAGCACTCCTGAATTTAGGACGTCAGTCATGCCCCGTAAATAACTCACATTAATATTCACCTATGGATTACACTTATCACATCACACTTCATTCCAATTACCTGCAAGGTAGTATACTCAGCTGGCCCCATCCCGTAGCGAAGACGGTGGCTGAGACCGTTGTAGAAACGGTTCACCAGCACCCGGTTCGAGTATCCCAGGTCCAGTAACAGGTGGATAAGGCCGGTCAAAGCGGTGTAGTAGTCATCAACCGACATCTTATCCCCCTGCCTCAGGCTATCCAGCTCCAGACGCTTGGCCTCTTGTACATGCACAGGATAATACTTGGCTCGCAGCAGAGCCGTGTACTCTCTCCAACCAAACTGAGGATCCGCCATCCGGTCCTCTCTCACAAGCTTCCACCAACTCGGAGATATACGCCTCCAGCTTCCAAGGTCTCGTAGGCGGTCTCCAACTCGGAGATATACGCCTCCAGCTTACGAGGGTCGGTCTCCCCATTAAACGACAGGGGTCTCAAATCAGCTAACGCCTTGACCCAGTTGGTCTCTCGTGGCGGTGGCGGTGGTGGTTGAACTTCGGGTTGTTGCCCCTGCTAAATTGCAGCTACTAATTGTGGGACCATCTGGGCTACGGCGGCCGCAACAGCGTCGGCCATGACCTGCGCCGTAGGGTTCTCTCCCTGGTTCCCGGTATCACCAGTGCCGCGCCCGCAGCCTCGACTTCGTGGTCTACCTGACATCTGAATTCACACGAACATTCATTAGCATTGTGCTTGCACATTTATCGGTTCCAACAATGGTAACGTTTTCCCGACAACAAGGTATCTCCACACTTAGTTAGTGGTTAACCCTTTCATAACTGTTCACTTAGGTAACTATGGTTAGGTTTCCTAACTCGTTATATTCCTAAGCTCGGTATTCTAGTCATCAGAGCGATACTTCACTCTGATACCACTTTTTGTAACACCCCTACTACGTGTTTAACCATAATTGAAATCGCATGGAAATAAACAACTAAACAATAACTAACGGTTCGGTGCTACAACGCTGTTAACCACCCACGTGGTTAACAAGGCAGAATAAATACAAGTGTACCGGTCTGATGATCAGACTCCCGAGCATAGAACTAAAACCATAAATACATCATATACAATACCGAGTACTTAATTACATTCATTCGCTGTAAACCGACAATATACCGTCACTATAGTACAACGGAACCAAAATATATCGCCACGGGAGCACAGGCGCATCCCGAGCTCAACATCCAAAATAACCAAAAGTATTCCTGCAACCTAGAGTCTATAGCCATTCCGTTTCCTCGATCCTCATCCTACAGTATAAATATGGAGCCCCCGAGGGGGTCAGCATTGATTAATGAAGAAGTCATCCACTGAATCACAAGCTCTTCTGAGCATTGATTAATTGACGTGCCACAATGTGCAGTCACAATGTTTATCTCTGACCATTACTAATTCTTACATCCTGGGTGTTGGATATGGGGTCTATTTGTGCGACCTTCCTTATTACTCAAGTGTATCTGGTATGTTCTAAGGTGATCTCAAGGTTCATAGTTTCCATTTTCTAAATAAAGTGTATTTTATCTCTAATATGTGAAAGCCCTTTTGAGGGGTTCATTCCCACTCATGGCCTCACAAAAGGAGAGGTATCCCCACCCTAAAAGGCATGGTTCGTTCTCCGCTCCTGTCCTTAGCATTATCTCATTGGTACCCTTTCTTGGTAATGTTCTTCCCAATCTAAGTTATAGGTTTGGTAACCGTTCATATCTACAAATTGTAGTCCCTTCGTGGCTTAAACAAGCTCTCTTATAACTTACCGCGCCTCGGGCTCTGATGTGGTTAACATCCTTGGCTCGTAGGCTCTTAATGCTTAATGTCTCAGTTCATTATTTGTACTCTTACTCATCTGCAGGTCATCCCTATAAGATTCTGGTTCTTTGAGCACTATCCACCGTTAGGTTACATACTATATGTAGTATCAGGTTCCATGATAAGTTGCTACATCCTGCTTCCTGCTAGGGAAGTTGTTGTAACACCCCAACCACCACCGTACACTTAACATCAAACTGCAGCGGAAACCTCAACTCATCACATTACTTAATTCAATGGTGTTACACGCCATTAACCACCCACGTGGCTAACAAGGCTAATACACATACATTTGTATCGGTCTGATGGACTAGATTCCCGAGCAACTACAAAATACAATCCTCATTCCGTTTTCAACATTTATTATATACATACATTCCCACTGTACCGAGTATTTAAAACTAATGACGATAACAATTTCGGTCTTACTACGCTTACAATGCTTACGCCATTTAAATGGCTACCCATGTATAAACATCTACCCCGTCCTACTCTCGAACGGCTTCCAGCTCCTTGTACCTGAAATAGAAAAGGAGAGAAAGGGGGCCCCCAAGGGGCTCAGCACCTTTGCTGGTATGGTAATCCCGCAGCCCACATGCTACCGGGCCACGCACAACTAATTGTCGTCTTAGCATGCAGTTGATATATTTAAATCATGCATACAAGCCATAACATACAACACATAACATTACGCCTCAATGGGCTCAATCTATAACCAACACATCCACACTTAACCAACCATCCAATGATTCCTTAAACCCTAGAGTGGCTCTCCTCTAAAACGGAGCTACTTCCTTAACGAATGACATGTACCCATTAATCGGGTTATCCTTAAACGCCTCCTGTCACAAACTGGGATTCATTCCATGATCCACTCACTCCTATCCTACAACATATCTCATTTCTCACATAAAAACACAACAACACCTTTCTTGTTTCGACGCACATATGATGACATCGCATTCATTTTAAACATCCAATATATATATATATACCATAGCACGACAAGGGAATTTGCATAGCACCATAACATTACATAACACCATAAAATCGGTTCTCACAAGGAACCTTCCACCATAGTTAGTATACCAGTGAGCCTAGAGATTATTACCAATCCCATGTTAAGCTCGTTACCAACCTCGTTACCGTCCGGTTATATAGAACGGTTAACTTATACCCAAGGTGTGTCGGATATAGTAATCCCAAGCACACCGAAATAACATACGTATGCCCCTATGGCCCGACGTGAGTCAGTAACTAGCTTTGGATAAGCTAAGGGAAGGTAGAAACCAAATTGGAATACCACCTATACATACACCAAGAGGGCCGAACCGGATATGATATTGACCCCCATCCATCACACGCGTGGCCGGAACAACCGGACTCCTCACCCCCCATTAGTACACATACACTTAATAATAAGTAGTTAGAGATCCATTATGGTGCCTACCACATCACACACCATACGGTATCATAACCGAGTTAAGCACACAAGGAGGTTCACACACTTGCATACAACAACAATATCCAACTAACTCACACATAGCCGTGGTTAGCACGTTCCCAAGGTTTGGGCCGTCAACTCCGTATACCGATCACTCATGTGTTCCTAGTTTTGGTTAGCTAAGGTGAACACATACTTGAGGTTAAATGGTATCGGAGGCCAAATTCGCCACATAAATATTACTATAAACTCATTACATTTTAAATCTTACAAGGTGGCAAACACTCAAGAAACTATTGGCATACAAGCCGGTGTAATCCGGTAGGACACAGGTTGCAAGAAAACCATACCTGTCACCGGAGTCCACTTACCACGTCCACTTATGTTCCTCGAGCGATTCTCGAACAATGTTAACATCATGTGTTTTTATTAACATCGGGGTTTGTTGATTATTTAATGTCTAATGCTTAACTTCCCCGTTAACTAGTTACATAACTTTACATTTTAACTGTTTACTTTTACATTTTGATACAACTTTTCACCCACTTAATTGCCATTTAAACTCACCTAACATGTCCTTAACAAACCTTATAACATCATTACCTATCAATCCCCATCATTACATATCATTTCATAACCTTAAACCATATTTTTGGTCGACCGGACTTGCCGACCGGACTTGTCCATGTCCGGTCGATTCCAGAAATATTTCCGTCAAAATTTTTCTACTCCGACCGGACTTGTAAGTCCGGTCCTATGTCCGGTCCATTCCAGAAGCTAATTCTCGTAGGGGTAAACTGGGCCCGACCGAACTTGCAAGTCCGGTCGCAAGTCCGGTCTGCCCCAGATCTTGTTTTCCTTTTTACATCACTCCAAAACTTCACCCCATATACTAGTATACCTAACCTCATTTGGGCACTTCAAACACACCTTAAGATATCCTTAAACACTCACAAAACTCTTTCTCGAATTCCTTAAACCTTACTTATATCTTCACAAAATTTCTAACACTTACAATGTTTTCTCTAGTTTTTCAAGTGGTGTTTCATCCTTAATAACCTTTATACCAAAGTGTTTCCTCACCATCATAACATCATCTCCCAAGCATCTTCTCTTACTAACCAAATCTTCTCTTTCACAACTCCTTAAAGTTCCGTTCTCAAAACCTTATCTATACATTATTCCCACCTTGCACATCACATAACCTAAACCTTAAACAAACTTCTTCAAGACTTAATACATTCTCAAAACACATATTGAATTCCTAGAACTTCCAAGACAATGCCTAAATCCTTATAGCACCTTAGAACACCTTAATGCATGTGTTCTTCCTTAGTGAAGCATGTATCCATTCCTAACAATTCCTAGTTCACCCAAGTTCATTTAAGCACTTAGAACTCCTTATACATTTTACAAATTTCGCCATGGGTTCTCTTAGCACATCATCATTCCAAAAACTCATGGTTTTCACCATTAAACACTCAAGAACACCTAATTCCATCAAGGACACTATCACTCACAAAACTTCACCAATTTACACTACATCACAATAGTGCATAATTAAACTTGCTTGGCACTTAGGCCCTTAAATAACATGGCTCTTAGGCCCTTAAATTGCATATCCTTAAACACTGAATCTCCACAATATATAAGCCTTTGACCGCAATTACACACACCAAGACATATGTTCCTTTACTAGTCTCCTTGAGAAACACCTTACTAAGTCATTCACCATTTGCTCTTTAGGTAGTTTTAGCAAGCATTATAAGCTCATTCTCCTAAGGCATTAAACCACATTGAGATAGCATGTTTACCTCTTTTCCACACAAACTTCTTTCTTGCTTCCTCTTAAAACCGGTAAGGCATTTCACTCCTTGTCAACTACTTAACAATTTACAAACATCATAATGAGTTTTCAAGCTTTAAGCTCATCTCATTGTAAACCCTAATTACATTATGTTTTAACACATCAAGGTAATTGTGTTTACCTTTGAATGGAAAGAGAGCTTGAATGATATCAAGAGAGGACTCCTCCTAGCCCTTGGAAGATTTAAATGAAGCTAAAACAAGACAAGAGAACACCATTACAAGGTGCATTTTCGGTCAACACCAAAAATGAAGGAAATGGAGTTTTCTTTGGTTTTTCCTTACCTTGAAGCAAAGGTGATCAACAAGGCATAAAAATATTAGCTCAAGCTCCTTCCATGGAAGTTCTCCTTGGCACCGAAATGGTGGTTTTGATGATTTGAAAGGACAATGTTGTAGAGCTTGCTCCAACTAAGAGAACGGTAGTCTCGGAATTAAATTCGGAGCATGGAGTCATAAGTTACAAGTGAAGAAGGATGAAGAATGGTATGGTTCTGTTGGAAACCGATGGAGAGAGGAGGAAGAAGGTGGCCACCGTGGGAAATGAAAGGAAATAAGAGAATGAGGTGATAGTTTGCTTTTGTTAAGATATTTATCCTTATAAAGCAAATAGTACATTAATTAGTCATTCTTCCTTTTCTTAGTAATCTAACAAGGGTGGTGAGTCACCACACCTTAAAAACCGGCCCCAAATAGTACCTAGGGGTATTTTAGACTTTATTAATCAATTGTCTCACTTATAGTAACATATGTTACAAACTAGCTTATAAAATCACTATTCACAAAAACAAGGCACATAGAAGTGAAATTTTTGATTTCCCATTGATATAGCCACCCAAATGTGATACTATATAGTACACATGTTAATTAAAGAGTATGATGGACATTTAGCCATTCAAAACTCATTTACAAGACAATTTTTCAAAAACGTGCTTTAAGACTCTTAAAGCACATTTTGCGTTTTAACTTGTTTTCAAGCTTGGTTTTCTTTAGTAATTGATTTAATATGTTCCTTAACATATAAATAAGGCATAGGTATGACCATTAGGTCTTATACACATTTATCCCAAGCTTAGAGCACATTTTAGCCCATATTGACCTTAAGGTATTTATTTGTGTTTTGTTTGGTTTCATTGTCTACCAAAGTTTCCTAAGGACTTAATTAGCCTTATAAAGTCATAATTAAACATTATCAAGTCTTGGTAGGCTCTTTGGGTCCTAGCCAAGTTCACTCCAAGCTTAGAGCATGTTTCTGCTCAAACCGTGTCTTAGTGTTTTATTGTGTTTTACCATGGTTTAAATGGTTCATTTATGTTTCTAAGGCACTTTTTAGCCTTTAAATACCATAGTTTAACATTTACACAACATACCAAGGTTTGGGGTATTTCAATCTACCCCCCTTAAAAGAACTTCGTCCTCGAAGTTCACATTTCCTCGCATCATTGGGTTAGAATACGGGAATTACTTATAGCCATAAAACTTCCATTACCAACCACCCTTTACATCCAACCTCGAACTTAATGGTCCGGGCAACATATCCACATTATACATAAAATATCATACTCACATGGTAACCTCGGACTTAATGGTCCGGGTACCTTCACCACACTTGCACCTATACAATATCCCTCAGACTCTTAGGTCTGGGTGACATAACCACATTTGGACTCGTAGGCCCTAACACAATCAATTCAGAACCCACTCACATTAGAACTCAAGGTCTAACATAATATTTATTACTTATTCCACACAACATGTCTTAGCATGTATATCAAACAGAAATACCTTTTCTATCTCTCCATGGGTTCGAATCCCACGTTGAGTACATATACACTGTGATCCCGCAGAACCCGGTCGCGATGGACACCTTCTGGTCCCCGTTCCTTTGGGAGATCAAAACATTCACTTAATTTTTTAACATATATACTTCTCATGTCACCGGTCCGAAGACAAAGGCTCATACGTCCTCAGCTCGTGAGCAAGTACTACAAAAATATTCTTTACTAGGTTAAGTATATAAGAGAATCCTTTATTCAAAATATTAATTGACTGTTTTGGAAGTACCAATTGAAATTCTTTTTGAAAACGCAACACAACTCCAAGTCCAGTTTATGCTCCTTGTATTTTTCTTAACATGGTTGTTTGTGACCACTTACAGGGAGCTTCAAGAGTCATCCAACCCTGATGTGATCAGCATCAGTGTTGAACTATCTTTCCACCCCAATTTGTGTTCGGCTTCCCTTGATCTCATGATAATCAAGTTTCACCTCCCACTTCCTTTTCAACCAACAACTAATTCAAGCGTATCCCATTTTCTATCTTTAAATCCTTCTAGTCATAATCATTACATCTCCAAGGGATAGAACTCCGTCTATCAATCATCGCCCAAATCCAACTTAATTCAAGTTACCTAGGGAATTTAATTCTCACTAGGTTCTATGTCGGTCTTATGACCCTTCATAAATCACCACATTGTATATATATACATATATTTTTTTATCAAAATACAATACATGGTTTACATTTATGCACCGTCGGGGTTTTAGTTCCCCGGGAGTTTCTTTACTCCCTTCCACTTGTACTCTCACACACCACTGTTAACAAGATAAACACACTTCCCACAATGGTATTCGCATCTTCTGTGCGCAATTACCACAATTTAACCACAAATAAATGCGTATGTTTATATAACACACGCGCCAACCATCATAACAAATCATTTTGTGCTATGCACAACCCAGTTCACGTACACTTGTACGGTAAAACACACTAAGTGGTTTTGCGCTCTACCCCCCTTAAAAGGGATTACGCCCACGTAATCAATCACTAAACCTTGGCTTAAAATGTTCTGCCGTCGTGAAGTGTTTTGACTTCCACGCGGTCTATTAGACAATGGATTCTGATTAGGGGATCTTAACCATATTGGCGGTTTAGTCCCTAAACCAAGAATTCGCATTGGAGTTCTAACTCATAACCGGTTTCGGTCCTGGCCTGTGAGGCTTTTAGGCATTGATAACTAGCCATTTATTCATATTCACCATGTGTATTCAGTATCTGGCGCATGGGCTCTCTGGCCTCTGTTGCGCAACTCTGATAGTTGTAGAGCTAGTTTGCCCCACTCGTTACTGTTGTTGTATTGTACATCTCCAACGTATTACCCTTATCTTGGGAAGAATGGTTTCTCAACCGACGCATGGTATCTCTTACCCTGAGCGAATTCGGTGAGTTTCAAAACTTTCCATCCACTTCTCCAATAGCTTACAGCGTAAACTAGTATGTAATTCACAATGATTGACTTGCTTCTACCGACTTACTGTCGGTTGAGATTGAGCTACTACCTAATGTGTAGTGCTCTCTCAGCTATTTCCCACACCTGGGGTATATCTCATACCGACATTTAGTATTTAGTGTCACTGTAGTTATTTACTGTTAATCATGTCTCTGCCTTTGGTTTTGTACATGTATTCTTTCATTCCTGCGGCCTTGCATTACCTATGCATCGGCCATTATAATATTATTCCTCCACAATTTCCATGCTTCTGATTCCTAGCTATCCCACTTGATCATTACTGCGCAAGAGCAATACCAAAACACTCAGTCATACAGAGTGCAGAGGCGTAAACTCTTGACAGTAAATCTCTCATGCGATTGCGATAGGAATTTTCACTGAAATCCTTATCATCTAACACTTGCCACCGGCTTACTGCTCGGTTCATTTGCTATCATTTACTGTTGTGCCTCCACTGGGTTTAACTCATAACTCTGCTCACTCCCCATTTTATCATCTAACAATACTCACAACGGTCGCTTATTGCGCACCGTATCCTTACTTAATAACAACATCAACTTATACTGCATCCGCTATTATATTAGCTTCCGCCATTACACTGGGTTTATCTGGCCACTTATTTGGCTGATTATTGAATATATTACTATTTTTCTTGAGCCTTTATGTTTCTTGAGCGTTGTTCGCTACACATTTAGCTTCACACACCTATGGTGATTGCTATCAGACTTATTACTCTTCCTGTGTACACAACTGGTATGAGCACTTCTTTTCGTATTATTTTATTCAAATCATCCTGGGGTAATAACAACGTGGTCCATCCTCCACATATTTCTTGAACTTGATTCACATAACTACCGCTTCTGCGGTCTCACAATATCGAGAGGTATCCCCACTCTTAATGCAGTGGTTCGCTTACCACTTTATCCACTTATACAACATAAACTTCTACAATCAATCAAATTTATATAACTTATCTTGCTTATGGCTTATAAGCCTTATTTGCCTTGAGCTGGGCTCATTGTAGGCTATCCACACATATGTACTTCTCTGTACAACATTACATGTTTAGAGGTTGTAGTGGGCTCCATGACAAGGTCGTTGCATTCCGTTTCCTTTCATGGGATGCCCCTTAGGTTTGTCAGTCCGTCTCCTGACAACTTATGTCTAAACTGGGTGTTAATTTCAACCCTTGTGTTTCTGTCATGTCATTTTGTGCAACAATTATTGATGCGAACACCCTTTAAGGATTGCTCCTGGGTGTTGCTACTGGTATATTCAGTTAGCCACGCCGTTTGCGTTCTTAACCGGTTATTATCTTCTTCTGTGAAGATCAACATTTCCTGATAGTGTAGGTACTCATTTTGGGAGTTTCATCCCGTTCATTGCACATTATTGTGTTCACATTAGGCTGGGTCATCATTCCAGCTATCACGTTTATCCCTGAGGATCCTTAAGTCATATAAGATGTCTTTACATTCAGTTAGTGCACTTCGCACCTCCTGACTCTTAAACATTTCCTTGAAAGGAATTCACTAACTCGTTTAGTCTCGTTAACTTAACTGAGTTCCTTAACTTCAACTATTCCTTGTAATCTCTAGCTCTTGTTTGATTTATACTGCTGACCGTAGACGGAGTCGACTACTTCCCGTGTTCTGGACTCTACTCGTATACATATATGGGGTATCATACTGATACATTACTACTTACCCAACTAACCTATAAGTAGGTCTGTCAGGCCCACATGCTCCTATCGGAGTGCGGTCGTCCCACAACACAGTTGGTACACTTGTAGTGTCCGTCACACGCCTAGGTGAAGTATTCTGTTGTCAACTCCCTTATATTGTCCCGTGACAATATTCATTCCTTGCTTCCCGAACTTAATCGAGGGAAGGTTTATCCACTGTTGTATCCTTGTCAATTGCCCCTGGTTTCACTGGTTTGGTTTAAAAGAAGGTTGGAAAGAAGTGTTGGTTTGAAAGAAAATCTGGTTTTGAAAAGAAGGGTTTGAATAAATCTGAGTTTGAAAGAAAATTTCCATGGTTCCACAACATCTTCTTACCTTAACCAAGTCTAGCTTCTTGCTGACTGGTGTATTTACAATTACGGGGGTTAGGCTAACAAGCCTTTCCACTGTTATGACGATTACAGTTAACTTTATGGTACTTCACCAAGTACTTTGTAGTGGTTATAAATTTTCCGAATAGCCCTGTTATAGCAGCACTTGCTATGGCAAGTGCGCCATGCTAACTGGCTATCGATTCAACACATACCGGTTGTGGTATTGTTTTTATCCGCACTTTCATCAGTGGCCTTGTTGGCCCTCACTGATGTTACTGTCTTGATAATAACTTCTCTAGGTGACTTCTCACTGTATTCCCATCATAATTATCAACTGGGGTGTCTCCCATTCTTGGAGTCCCCTTTTTACTTAGCATTATTTTCACTTTGTAGCCCGTTCCACCCATTTGTTGTGGTTACTGAGACTGGTCTCTTGTTTGGGCACTACGTTGTAGTTCCTTTGTCGGTTGGTATACCGTTGGTGTATTATTTATCAATTGTGGTCCCGTAGACACTCGTCTCGGGTTTTATTAATCCACTTCTTGCCTGTTGCACGGTCGGTGCGTTGCAAGCTGGTTATTCTCGACTGCTCGGCATGTCGACCCAGGTTGCCGGAAA